>VMDR010000016.1:0-404048 GCA_007922815.1 Macrotus californicus
AGAGAGTCCCAAAGAAGTTGGACCCAAGGAGGAACACACCAAGGCACATCATAATTACATTACCCAAGATTAAAGAGAAGGAGAGAATCTTAAAAGCAGCAAGAGAAAAGGAGACAGTAACCTACAAAGGAGTGCCCATCAGACTAGACTGTCAGCTGATTTCTCAAAAGAAACCTTACAGGCAAGAAGGGGCTGGCAAGAAGTACTCCAAGTCATGAAAGGCAAGGACCTACATCCAAGATTACTCTATCCAACAAAGCTATCATTTAGAATGAAAGGGCAGATAAAGAGCTTCCCAGACAAGGTCAAGTTCAAGGAGTTCATCATCACCAAGCCCTTATTATATGAAATGTTAAAGGGACTTCTCTAAGAAAAAGAAGATCAAAAATATGAACAGTAAAATGACAACAAACTCACAGTTATTAACAACCAAACCTAAAACAAAAACAAACTAAGCAAACAACTAGAACAGGAACAGAATCACAGAAATGGAGATCACACGGAGGGTTATCATCAGGGGAGTGGATGGGGAGAGAGGGGGAAAAGGTGCAGGGAATAAGAAGCATAAATGGTAGGTAGAAGACAGGCAGGGGGAGGTTAAGAATAGTATAGGAAATGTAGATGCCAAAGAACTTACATGTATGACCCATGGACATGAACTAAAGAGGGGGAATGTGGGTGGGTGTGCAGGGCGGAGAGGAATAAAGGGGGGAAAATGGGACAACTATAGTAGCATAACCAATAAAATATATTAAAAAAAAAAATCTCACTCAAGTGCCCGGCCTCCCCCGCAGGGCTTTCCTGCCTCCCCCAGCCGGCTGGAGCTCTCGGCCCGAGCTCTCAGTGCAGTGCTAAACCCCAGTGTCCCTCTCAGCTCTGTTCCCACCCCAGGCTCCTTATTTGGGTCCAAGTCTCATCTGGCTTTCTGGGCAGAACTCCAAGGAGGGGCCTAGAGAGCCAGAGCCGAACACCCAGCACTGGGGTGCCCACAGCCAGCCACAGTGGAATACATTTTTTTAGAACAAAGGCATCCAACATCTGTTCCAAAGATGAGCCCACTGGCCACAGAGTGGCCACCCTTCCCTGAGTGTGTCCCAAGGCCCAAAGCAGGCTTGTCAGGCCAACACATCAAGTGTCTAGCCCATGTGCACAACAGCCTCCCGACACCTGCATCCGCCAAGCCACTCCTTCCAGAGACCCCTGAAGTCACGAGTGAGGACTCAGGTGTCCAGGGAGCCCTGGACCCTGCTTACCTCTGGCCCAGGCAGGGATGGGCTTCCGGGGATGGGCCTCGTCGTCAGTGGAGTCGTCGCTATTCAGATCCATCCCGTAGTTATCTGGGTTGATCTTGGGGGGACCCCTGTGCCCTTGTGGAGTCATTTGATACGAGGTACAAGCTGGAGACTGGAAAGGATAAGGCCGTCAGCTTCCCCTCCCCGCATTCCTGCATCTGCCACTGCCGAAGAGCACGGGGACTCGGGCCACCTCCCCTCACTTCCCAGGAAAAATCAAAAGGCTCAGGTCCCTTAAAGAAGTCACACCACACACGACTCTGTATCTTCCTTTCTCGTGTTGGGGTCGGTTGCACACGCACACCCAGGTCAGCAGGCTGCTGCGAACAGTGACCCGGGACTCCCCTGCGACCCCCATCGCTCCCAGCTTAAACACCGCAGAGATGAGCGTTCAGCTAACTCCCAACTTCCCCACATATTCGCCCACGCTGCACCGCAGACCCTTCCTCGCAGCACATTCTCTTTGTAGGGCAGTGAACTGCAAGTCACCTAAGTGCGTGTCCGTGGGCGCTAGCTACAGAAATTCTGGTACAACTAGTCGGTACCCAACTGTCAAAATGAGGAGGTTTACAAGTGCTGAAAGAGATAGGTGTCTACAATATACTAAAAGAAAGGAGGAAGAGAAAATCAAGCTGCCAAATAGTATGTGTATTACAGAGTAAAGGCGTGTCCCCACAAATTCCTGTTAAACCCCACCCTCAACACAATGGTACTAGGGGGCAGGCCTTTGGGAGGTGCTCAGGTGAGAGGGCAGAGCCCTCCTAATGGGATTAGTGTCCTTAAAAAAGAGACCCCAGACAGCTCTGTCCCCATTTCCACTGTGTGAGGACACAGTGAGAAGACAGCTGTCTGTGAACCAAGCAGAGGGCTCCCAGAGGACATCGAATCTGCTGTCACCTTGACCTTGGAGTTCCCAGTCTTAGATAGCTTGTTGAAGCCCCCTAGTCAATGGCACCTTGTTACAGCAGCCTGAGCAGACTAGGACAGTACATACAGGCTGTGTCCACTTATCCTGTGTGAGTGAAATGTTTACACGAACAAAAGCACAGACACACACACCAGAATTGTTATCTGAGGTTACCTTTGACTTCATACTCCTTTATAAAGTTTAGTTTATTTATTTTTTTGTTTACAGCAAATTCTATTTTGAGACTAAGAATATACCTATTAAAATTAGTAAAACCATTGGGCCAACTGTATCCTTCCTCTTTCTCATGGTCCCTACATATGACATGTGCCTCCAGTTACAGGGAGAATAAGCAGAGCTGGGGACCCTCTCAGCTCTGGTGCCCAAGCCTCACCTGCATGTCCATGGTCGTGTTCAGGCCTCTGTTGGCCGCTGCAGCCTCCTTGGCTTTCTTCTCCTGCTCTTCCTGTAGGCGTTGCTGCTCTTCCTGGGACCAGCAGCCAGCCGGGTGTTAGAGACCATGGGAACGTGCTCTCCCCGACCCCAGGCCGACCCTGCACAGCCAGGCAGGCAAGGCGGCTCCTGCCTCAGGAGCCACTAGGTCAGGGCTCCCCAGTCCCAAAGCCCCACAAACCGGCTCCCCCGTACCTTTCTCTTCTTCTCCAGTTCCCTCTGCAGCTTCTCCTTCTGGAGCCGCAGGGCCTTCTCCCTCTCCTGCAGCTCCCTGGAAACCAAGCAAGAGCCTGTCAGAGCAGGAAGCTGAGCCCTGGCTCTGTTTCCATGCCTGCCAGGCCCACTGGCACTGGTCGTAGAAGATGGAATAGCAGAATGGGCACAGCAGCCAGGAGCCCACAGCGGCACCTGTGCCCAAAGTTCTCGCCCAGGGTGCAGGGGGCACTCAGCTGTGGCCCCCATGTTTCCACACAACTTAGGTCTCAGCTCCAGTCCTGTCTGTTGTACTGTGGGGACCATAACCCCTCTCCTCCAGAGTTGCCACGACAATTAGATGGGATAGCCTGAGTTATCTCCGATCGTCCTGGCCTGCAGGGTGGACACTGGGCTCCACGCCTGGTATGCACTTTGGAGCCACCTCCACTAACTAGTTCGTGACTTGAAGAGGTCATGTAACCTCTTGGCCTGTTTCCCCTCTGGGAAGTGGGGCTGCCGGTCCCTATGCCGCAGGGACCTTCAGTGAGGGTTCAACGAGGCAGCATGTGACATGTATAACTCAGGACCCACCAAAGCTACTGACCACTAGGACAACCACACCATCACCCCCTCCAAGGCCCTGGCATTGCCTGGCACACATGCAACTCTGAAACCACATCATCTGTCACCCACCCACTCTCTGTCTCCCTCCCAGACCCCTGTCTCCAACTCTGCCACAAAACCAGGACAGCTTTGTGCCCATCAAGAAGCACAGGGAGGTGGCCCTGATGGGGTCAGCCACCCAGAGATGGACATAGGAAGTGCTGCCTTCTGTTCCCCAGGATGTGGAGGCAGCAGAGACGCAGTCGCTAGGCCTGTGCTTGGGTACTCCCACCTGTCCTTTCACACACCTGGGCACAGTTCTCCACATCCACATACAAGTGGGTTCACGTAGGCGTGGATCCCACCTATGCTGGCCAACTGTGACTGGGGCTTGTCCTCCTTGGCATCCCCAGAACCCCACACAACCAAGCGTGGAGTAGGCCCCAGATAAAGGCTTGCAGAGCTCAGCGTGGGGATCCTGCCTGCTGCACAGAGACCCCTGCCTCTGAGAGATGCAGGACCTCGGGGCTCTCCAGCCATGGTTCCCAAGGAAGGCAGTCCAAAAGTGCTGGGATGTGGGTTACGGGGTGGGGATCTGCATCCTCATCACCACAGAGGCGGCACGTTTAGCGGGCAGGGGCCAAGGATGCTGAAGGTCTTGCAATGCACCAAAGAACTCCCGCACAAATGCCCATGGGGGTCCTGGAGAGAAACACTGGCTAACCCTACAGCAGCATCTACCCTGCCCCCTGCCATGTCAGCAAAGGACACAAAGAACCAAAGGTGACACCAGACTGGATGGAGGCAGAACTGAGAGAGTCCTGAGTGACCCTGCCCATTATATCTTCGACCTCCCCAGGCCGACGCGCCACATTCAGGTGGTCTGCCTGCTGCGGGCCTCTGGGTTTGGAGCCGAGGAGGTGTGTCCCTCCTTTGCATACGCCAAGCAAAGGTGGGAGCTGCTTCTAGAGGATGGTTCCATCTCTCCAGCCCTCGGGGCTCCCTCACCTCTCGGCCTGGAGCCGCTCCTGCTCCCTCCGTCGCTCCTGCTCCCGCTGCTCCGCCAGCTGCCGCTCCTGCTCCCGCTGCTCCGCCAGCCTCTTGGCCTCCGCCACCTTTCGCAGCCGCTCCTGCTCCTCTTCTTCCTTTTTCTTTTGCAGCAGCTCCTGGTGTCGCCGTTCTTCCTCCTCCTGTGAACGCAGAGCAAGGTCAGGGCCTCAGACCAGGCCTGGGCTGGGGGGATGGCAGGAGGCTGCTCCCTCCCTGCAGCCCAGGCCCCCTGCAGCATCAGAGACCGCCAGGGGCTGAGCCAGGGTCACCCCATGCCAGGCACCACACAGTCACCACCACCTGCCTGAAAAGGCATCTTATGACAACTTCTTAGGGTGCAGACTGGAGCCAACGCACTTGCAGTGTGACACTGCACTATGGCTCGGCCCTCTAGCCTTGGTTTCCTCGTGGAGCAAATGGGAACAACAGTAATATCTAACGTACTTGGAGCTGTGCCTGGCACACAGTAAACACTAAGCAAAGTTTAGCCATTAATATTACAACCCGTCCCCACCCGAGACAGACTTGTGCTCCCTGAGTCAGAAGATCGACAGCTCCCAGGGAGAGGCAGGCCCGCCCTGGTAGACACTGCTGCTACCTGCAGGACCCAAAGCACCGAGAGGTCCAGCAACCTGTCCCAGGTCACACAGCTAATAAGGAGCGGAGCTGAGACTAGAAGTCTGGCTTAGAGTCCATGTGCTCAACCCTCAAAGTGCCACCTCTACAGCAAAACGGAAAGCAGGTCACTGTCGGCATCCCCACCACCTCCAAGGCACTTGTTGAAACTCGGGGCTTGAAGCCACAAGGTCCACCAGGACTAACCCAACCAAGCGGGGTATGCCCGGCAGTGGCCGAGGCAGCATCTGTCCCGCCCCACCGCTCCCCAGATGCCCCGGTCCCTCTGTCCACCTGCACCCGCACCTGTTGCAGCCACTTGAGCCTCCGGGCCTCCTCCTCCTGCTTCCTGCGCCCCTCCATCTCCTCCATCTTCTTGGCTGCTGCCTTCTTCTTGGCCTTCTCCTCCGCTAGTCGCTCCTCCTTGGCCTGTGGAGCGCACCCACACGTGCCCATGAGAGCCGCCCTCCTCCCTCAGCACTACCAGGTGGGTCCCAGAGCTGGGACCAGCCCCCACAAACCCAGCCCTGCCCGGGAGCATCAGCCCACCCGTTTGCAGAGGGCTGCTGCTTGGTCCAGAGCAGAGACCGTCCACCCTCAGCTGGGCTCAGAACCAACTGCAGGACCCCTGAACAGACAGGAGAGGGGTCCCGAGAGTCAAACCCATAACTTCCTGAGGGATGCAGCCCTAGCCCTCGGGCCACCAAGTGTCAGTGGCTTGGGTCCCAGCAGGGAGCAGCCCCTGGAACCTGGCTGCCCCCAGCCCCCGGCTCGCACCTTCTCATTCTTCTCATCCAGCTGAGCCAACTTCTGCTCGATTTGCTTCTTCTTCTCCTCTTTCATCTGCTCCACCCGCTCCCGGGCCTGCATCACCTTGCGGAGGCGCTCCTCACGCTTCCTGTGAGCACAGGCCCATCAGGGGGCGCCGGCAGCAGCCTGGGGTGACCAAGGGCTGGGAGCTGGACCACTTACAGCTTCACCTCCTCCAGCCGCCGCCGCTTGTCCTCCTCTACCTTCTGCCTCCGCAGCTGCTCTGCCTCCTCCTTCCGCCGCAGGTTCTCCAGACGCTGCCGCTCCTTCTCCTGGGTGGGAGTGGGCAGTGAGCAGGGACAGCCCAGTGCTGGGCCAGGGACCTGCTGGCCCCAGACAGTCCCCCAGGCCTATAGGCTCAGGCCAGATAGACAGCAACATCAGACTGCTTCTGGGGGTGGAGTTGCCCCCAAACACCCTCCATTCCCACCTTGATTGAGGCCTGGGCCTTCTGTCTTTCTTCTCAGGGGACCCTAAGGCCTCCCAAGGGCCTGAGTCACAAATGTCCTCAACTCAGCCCTGCCAAAGCGTGGGCAGAACAAACACTAGGTTCCCAATTGGACGTATGCTCTGATGATGACTATGTACACGTGTATTTGAAAAGAGAATGAAGAATAAGACTGGAAATGTATTGTCATGCTTTATAACTTTCTTACTCTGTGTGTGCTTCAACGAGCAGTCACAAACATTCTTAAGACAATTGGAAAAATGGGAAACCTCGCGAAGTAAAGGATCTAAAGGACAAAAGGGAAATTTTAGGACGAATAATACAACTGAAATAAATTCAGTGGATGGGTCCAAGAGAAGATGGAGAAGACAGACGCCAGTAACACATGAAGACAAATTAATAACATGTACCCAATCCGAACCCATCCACTGAAGAAAAGTTAACAGCGTCCAAGGCAACTGGGAGATGACACCATGGCCCCTCATTTGGGCCATCACAATGGGAAGAGTGCGATGCAGGGGAAAAAACGTGGAAAAATAACAGCTCGGAAATACTCCAAGTTTGGTAAAAGAGATAAATTTACAGATTCAAGGTCATCAAAAACCCAAGCAGGATAAACCCAAGGAAACCCAAGCCTAGCCACATAGTAGTCACACTGCTGAAAACTTAATACAAAGGGGAACATTCCCAAAAGCAGCCTCGAACAGAGACGCATTCCCTAGAGGGGTGAGGCCGGAGGTTCGGAACAGTGACTTGAAGGAGCAGAAACTTCTCATTAGAAATCAGGGGCCAGAAGGAAGCAGCACCACGTGGCAAAGTGCTGAAAGGAGAGCACTGGTAACCCAGAACTCTGTATTCAGTGAAAATAGCCCTCAGAAAGGAAGTCAAGAGGTCTTCTCAAATGAAGAGAAACTAGAGAATGTGTTGCCAGCAGGCTCCGTCTCAGAGAGTTGCTAAAGGAAGCTCTCCAGACAAAAAGAAACGATACCAGGACACGGGAAACGTCAACAATGAAAGGAGAATAAAAATGGTAAATATCTGGGTGAGTATCAGTAGACTACGCTTCTCCTCTGGAGCTCTTCACTGAGTTCGACGGCTGGAAGCAAAAGATCCCGACACTGTCTGACGAGGTAGCCAACGTACAAAGACGCGGCGTGTAAGGCTGGCACAGCACCCGGTGGGGAGTGCAGTGAGGCTTCCTCATTGCGACCGAGCTGATGCCTACTCTGGAGAGACTGTGTGTGCAGTGCCTAGAGGGGCCAGAGAAGGGGCTGCACAATGCGACCGTCAGAGAGACAGTAAAAAAACGAAGATGAATACTAAAACGTCCAGGTGAACATTTACAAAGCACAGATTTTACCGTGTAATTTTCAACATAAACTTTACTGTATAGTCTTTTAAAATGAAAGTGCTTTTTTTTTTTAAAGGCAGATAAAGAAATAGAAGGCAAGAGAAATGCCCATGAGCCATAGAGGCAGAGCTGAGTGCAGGAAGGACCTGGGGGACGCTGGCCTTCGGGAGGCTCCCATGGGGTGTAGTAGGTGGTCTTTGGCTGGCTCTTGCTCCCCAGTGGCCCAGACCCAGAGAAGACCAGCAGGAGGCCGGGTCTCCGTCCACTATACCCACCTGCTCTTCTGTGAGGAAAGCGCTGTGGAAACAAAAGCCAGGTGGCCCAGAGGGTGCCTACCACTAGGTCTTCCTGCCCCGAGGGCCCCGCAGACTCCTGCTTTCAACAGGGCTCAGCAAAAGAGGTTTTTGTCCCGAAACCTGAGTGCTGAATTTCCCCAGCACAGGTCAGGGAACTGACCCCGTTGCGTTGCGAATCTCACAGACCAGAGCAGGCTGTGTCACAGAATGTGCTTTCTCTTTGCCCTAACCAGGAAAGGCAGGTTGGCTTGTCCCTGCGCCCCAGAGGCCACCATCAAGGCCAAAGCAGAGGGTGGGAGGAATCGAAGCTTGTGCAGCCCTTTCTGCCTCCAGGGGCTTCACCCGAGCAGTCTCCCTGCACGCCAAGCCCCGTGCTGGATGCTGGACACCTTTACTCTCTGGTTAACCCACCTCTATGAGGGGCACAGGAAACATACACCCATGGGTTAAGAAACTAGTCCAAGGCCCCAAGGCCCATGTGACCTACTGAGGCTCCCTGAGAACTGTCTTATTCCCCCACCCCCAAAAATGCCCTGGGCAGGGACCTGGGCTCCCTAAAGCAGGAAAAGGATGGATCCCTCGGTCATCCCCGAGAGCCCTACCAGGCTCCAACCAGTCTCAATGGGGCACAGGAGTTCCCTGTAGGGTGAACAGATCTGAGTCTGGTTCACTGCTGTGGGCCCAGATGCCTAGCAGGCACCTGGCAGAAAAACAGGCACATAAGGCTTCCCAGCCTACGGACTGGCTTGTTGCAAGGTAAGCCATTGCCATGGCTACCCGGAGGGGACCAGCCTCTTTGCAGAGAGGCAAGTTCAGGGCCCACCTGTCTGCTGCTGGGAAGCCCTTGGTCTATCAGGCCCCAGGGCAGTGCTGCCGAGGCCTTCGGGCTCCCGATGGAGGCAGAAACCCCCCTGCAGGCCCTTTGGAGCACCAGAGGGAACCTGAGGAATGAAGCAGCTGCAGCCTTGCAACTCAGGAGCCCCCGGAGAGCCAGGACCGCAGGCCCAGCAGATCCCAGCTCTCTGTGGGTCCTTGCTCACAGCTGGCGGCCCAGCTTAGCTCCGAGGTGTCTGAGGACAATTTCTGTGGCCTCCTTTCCAGAGGCCACTGCTGACAGTCCACCCTCAGTCACCTGTCTGGCCTTCAACCCCCCATTGCTCTGCCCTCCCCTTAGGCGGTAGCTCAGGTGTGTGACCCAATAAATCTCAGCTTCAGACCCTGGGCAAAAGCTACAGGTCACACACCCTTTGCTTCCTCCTCACTCAGGGAGGCTCTGAGACTCCTCCTGCTGATAGCAGAATCAAAAGCAGAGGGGCAGGGAGGAGGCCTGGTCCAGCACGGCCAGCACCTCTAGCGGCCACCCAGAGTCTCTGGTCCACCTCCCACTCGGCATGTTAGTGCCACTACAGGTGCTGGCAGTTCTGCAAGGACGGCCACAGCAGCTAAGTGCCAGGTGGAGCGGGGTTACAAGGACAGGTAAAGAGTTTACTTACAACGAAGCCGCACTGTGGAAGAGAGGAGACAAGGAAGAAGCAGAAGTCAATGCAAGGCCAGGGGATGCCCTAGAAAGCTGGCCAGGCCCCCACTACGCCAGTGAGTCTGCTCGGGCCCGAGCCCCTCACCTCACCCAGCCCTCGTCCCCGATGAGAGAAAGCGTCACAGGTGTGTCCCTCACCTTAACCCTCAAGGCGCTGGGGGTGTGGGATGGGTGGACTGGGTAGGGGCCTGCTAGGCCACTTCTGCACAGACCGGGGGCCAAGACCTAGGGGTCACGCTGAGTTGGCCAAGTCTCTAGGCCACAATACAGAGCCCAGGAGGTCAGGACAGGTCCCAGATGTTGAGGCAGCCCATGGCCGGAGAGGCCTGGGCTGGCCTTTGACCAGTGCCAGGTCACACCTGCCTTGGCCCAGATGCACGCTGCTCTCAGCAGCCTAGGGGATGTCCAGGAGCCTCCAGCCATGCCACCCAGCCCTAGCCAAGCTCAGACTGGTACAGGGCTCCCTCACCTTGGGGTCCGTGCGCAGGGGGGTGTTGCGCTTAATGAAGGACTTCATGACACTGCTGCGGGAGGCGGAGGTCGGGGTCATGAGCATCTGGTTCCTCTGCACGGTGTGCAGGAAGGTCCGCAGAGGCCGTACCACCTGCAGGCAGGACCAGAGTCAGGGCCACAGGTGGGGTGGAGGCACTGAGGGAAGGCAGACAACTGCTCACCTTGCTGGCTGGACAGGGCGGGGAAGGGGTCTTGCTCCGGGGGGGCTGCAGCTCCTTGTCCTCCAGGGGCTGCTCTTCGTCCTCCAGCTCACTCACGGCCTGCTTGTAGCTACGCTTCCTCCTGCAGGAGCACGGGGGACAGGAGCATTACGCGGCTGCCCTGGGGAGCCCCCTCCAGAGCCCGAGCCACACCCGTGAAAGGGCAACCCTATGAAGAAAAGTGGGATCAGCCCACAGGCCTCACTGTTACTCACTGGGGTCTCCCTGACTAAGAAAGGGTAGGGAACAGCTCGAGGTCACATGACCAGGAGGACACAGAAGGATGGGGTCCAGGATCTGGTCACTCACTCCCTGGCCAGGCTCGTCCCACAGCATCAAGCTGCCTCCTTCATTAAAGTCAGAGCACCAGGCCCCACTCCTGCTGGGAGGAAACGGGGGCCCCTGACCCCACCCCCACCCCGAGAGGACTCGAGATTCATGCCCCTCTGGGCCCTTTGGCATGGTGGCCTCCACACCCCTTCCCAAACACAAACCTGACACTCTGGGGTGGCTCCTTGGCGCCATCTGCTGGACTAGTCCTAGCCTCTGTGAAGAGAGCCATTTCCGTGAGGGCACAGGGGCAGCAGGGAGGGATTGGGAAGATGCCTCCTAGTGGCAGCTGTGGCAGGGGCAAGTGCGACAGGGCAAGGCTCTCTTCCAGGCAGACCCCAGAGTGGCCAGTGGCAGAAACATCAGTCTTAGCACCGACTGGCCTTGACAGATCTGTGGCCACACCAAGTCCAGCATGCTGCCCACAGACCTCTCACCCCCATGCCTCTGTGACAAGAACAGCAGGACAGTCCCAAGGGGGCCCCAACCATGACCTGTCCACCGCTAAGAGAAAGCAGGGGGATGGGGGGATGGGCCTTTCAGGAGTGGAAGACTATGGAACAGACCCCTTGACCAGCTTTGAAATTCCACTCCTCCTGGCCCTTTCAGCTGGAGCTGATGGGACAGGAGGCAGGGGTGGCAGGGCTGGGGGACTCCTCGGCAGGGTCCACATGGGGTTGCGGGGCCAGTACATTTTGTTTCATTGCCAGGAGAAAGTGCTAACCTCTCCCCTGCCCTCTGGCACTCTTTATTCCAAGGGGTCCTTATTCCAAGGGGCCGTGGGGCTGACAGGGCCATTGTCCCTGACCCGGACTCATTGGAGAAGCTGTGTTCAAAACTTCACAACTACAGTGCTCTTCCCACTAGGGGGATGTGAGCTGGGCCCCGGGGCACCTCTGGCAGACTGGGGATGCCGGAGCCCAGAGCCTACAGCTCTCTCATTCTCTGTAGACAGGAGACCCACAAAGGTGAGAAAGCCAGCAACCAAGAACAAAGCAAGACCCCAACACATGGCTCCTCCTGCTGCCCCCTCGACTGGAGCTCAAGGCCATGCACCAGTTCAAGTCCTTCCCCCACCTCTCCTTGTTCCCTGTACCAGCCAGCCATGGCCACTCACACAGGCACTTGGCAGCAGCTCCAGCCAAAGGCAGGAGATGAAACCTGCAGACTCAAAGGAGACCTACACACTGGGTCTCCTTTACCTTCAGCCTGTCGGCCTGGAAAATGCGATTTTTCTCTCTCCAGAGAAAGTCAGGTCGAGGCCACCAAGGCCCGCGTGGCCCTGGGTACTCGCATATGGCAGGTCAGGAGGACTCACTTTGCTGCCCTACAGAAGGTGTTTCCTGGCCACCGGCCGCAGGCTGTGAGTGGGGTGTGCTAACAGCAGTCTTGGTGGCACTGCGGAGCGACAATGTACTCCCTTCATTCTTGGGGACCTGGGGAAAGAACCAGGACTTTCGGGCTCTGGACCCGCGACTCAGCACAGAGCATAAGCCCCAAGGCCCTCCAGCCCTGCCCGCCCCAGCCTGCCCACCTTACCTCTGGCTCGGCCTCCTCCTCAGACTCAGCCTCCTTGCTGGGGTCCTCCTTAGGGCTGAAAGCAGAGCAGGAGATGCCATGGGACCCACCCAGCCCAAATCATCCCCATAGGAGCTCCGCTCCAACCCTGGCCTGGGCCACCAACCCACAGCACCAGGCAGGATGGGAGGACAATGGCCAGAGCCAGTGGCTCCCTGGAGCGTCTGCTGCCTGGGTCAATGAGGGATGTCCTCTTCTGAATTTGGCTTCATCTCACCCCATCAGGGCCTTGATTCAGGATGTGAGCCCTTTCCCAGCTCCGCTTCAACCCCTTGGGCCTGGATGAGCCATGGCTCTTCTAAGGCCTGCCGCCGTTCACCATGGGGCCGGTGGAGCCAGCAGCTCTGCCCAGTCACCCCATCTCGTCCTCCCAAGCACTCTCTTCCAAAGCAAGGGTGTGGCCTGCAGGACAGGGAGCGCTGGCCCAAAGCCGTGCCAGGGTGTAATCCCAGAGCAGGAAGCAGCCGAAGCTCCATGCCGCCCCCATTCTACCCACCCACATTTGAATGTGGCTCCTCATGGCTGCCCTGGCTCATCCACAGGCCTTTGATCTGACAACCTACAGACCCCAGGTCCCAGGATAAAGCTTGGAGGGCTCAAGGTCAGGCTGGGGTGGACAAGTGACACTGACAAGCGATGTAGGGAGACTCGACACTGTGCCACTTGCTGCCTGGTTAGACTGGGGAGGGGGCGGGGCTGTTGCAGTGAGTGGTCCCAGCAGGAAGAAAGGGTCGAGTGTAGGAAATGCTCTGTTCCTGGGTCACACCTGGATGACCTGGCCCCAGTGTGTCCTGCCTAGCCCTGGGAAGGTCCCCAAGCCCTGGAACTGAACTTACCTGACTTTCTGGGGCACCTCAACATTCAGGAGCCTTTCCAGGTAACTGTGACCTGAGGGGAAAACAAAAGAATAAAAGATAAGGTTGAAAACTGGCCAGGTGCCACTCTAAGGGGCCCAGAGGGCTTGGCCACTCCTGGTCTGGAGTCAGACACTCGCAGAGACCAGAGAGACCGTCTCCATACAGGACAGAAATGTCCAGTTTCACTTAAGAATGTCCTTGATCCAAGTAGAGACTAGTCACTGTATCAAATTGAAGCTGAAGCGTGCGTCTTTCTAAGGTTGCGTGATGAGGCAGGACGCACGCGGGATGCCCGAGTCTTCGTGAAAAGCACTCCGGTGTGAATTCCCAGCTAAACTAGCCGTTCTTCACATGGAACACCTTTTAACTGAAGGGACAACTGGCAAACTGGTTCCTCAAGCTTGGGTATTTGGCAGATATTTTCTTACAAATGAATGAAGCAACACAGTCACTTAAGAAAACTAACAGTATTTGTGGTCAATAACAAAAAACTGAGCCCTGGCCCACGTGGCTCAGTCGGTTGGGCGTTGTCCCACAAACTGCGAGGTCACCAGTTCGATTCCCAGTCAGGGCACTGCCTGGGTTGTGGGCTCCGTGCTCCGCCCCCAGTCGGGGTGCTTGCAAAGGCAGCCAATCGATGTTTCTCACATTGATGTCTCTCTCCCCCCCTTTCTCCCTCCCTTCCCCTCGCTCTAAAATACAGTGAAAACATTAAAAGTAAATAAATAAATAAATATGGGGGGGGGCGGCGGTAAAAACAGAAACATGGGTATCCACCACCATGAACTTCATAGCTCCCCAATCCCTAAAGACTTTTCCAATGAGACCAGAGCTGTCTCCCTCCTTACCCTCTTCCTCCCTCCCACCTCAAGGTGGGGAGAAGTCAGACAGACCTGGGTTAAATGCAAATCGAAGGACTGGAACAGCCTGAGTGCTGGGGATCTGAATTCAGACCCCAAAGCAAGAGCGGGCTCTAGAGTCTCTTACCCTCCCCCGGGACCTCTAGGCTCGCCCGTCCCTGGGGCCTCTTCCTAGGGCCAGAGCCAAGCCTGAGGATGTCTCCAAGGTGGGTCAGAACCACCTGGGTCCTTCTGACAATCCAAAAACAGGCATTGGGTCACACCACACACGTGCATCTGCCCCAGATTTAGTATCCTGAGCCCCCGTCCCAGAGCAAGCCCTTCCCCGTGTGGGAAAGGGAAGAAACCGGCAAGGCAAGGTGCCCTCACCTGCCTGCCTGAGCCCCACCCCAGGGCTCGCCACCGGGCCTCCTCAGCGAGTGGCTGCCGGACTGGAAGAGACAAAACATGTGGGCTCAGTCCCTAGCCGCTCGGTTTATAGATTCAGCAACCACATCAGGCCTCAGTCTCCTCCTCTGTGACGTGGGAAAGCCTAACAGGCTAACAGATGCTGCAGGGACCAAATGAGATGACCTGGAGTTTCAGAAGTCTTCAAGTGCAGGGCAGATGTCGACTCTAACTTCAATGCGCACTAATGTAAAACTCGCTGTCTTCTCACCAGTCCTACCCTTCCTGTCCTCTGGCTGGACCCTACAACGGCCTCCTGCCTGGCCTCCCTGCCTCCTTCTCCCCCTCCCTCTGTCATTTTTGGTACAGTGCCAGGAAGCTCCCAACAGCATCCAAGGGCCACATCCCCCACGTTAAAGGGACAGGGCCCAAGCCCGTGTGGCCCACGAGCCCCAGACACCCTAGCACTTGCCATCTCCTGCCGAAGGGTCTTCGCACAAGGTGTTCCCTCTGCCAGGGATACCTTTCCCCACATTTCCTCCAGGCAGCCAGCCTGACTCTTAGAGCTGCCTGTCCTCCTCTGGGGCTCCCACTGGGACAACGGTCCTCTGAGCTGGGGTCCATTGATGACAGAAACAGCTAACATTACAGAGCCCTTTGTACATGATAAGCACTATTCTAAACACCCAATGTGGGTTAACTAAAGAAACAACAACCCTTTAAGATGACGCTATTGTCACTCCAATTGACAGACGAGGAACTGAGGCCCATGAAGAAGTTCTGGTAACCTGCCCAAGGTCATAGGGGAGGTGACCGGCTGAGCTGGCACTCAAACCCAGTTATCGGTCCCTTCCAGGAGGAGTTAGCTGACGGCTATTCACATCTCTTCTCAGCGTCTCCAGACTAAACAGCTCCATCAACGGGAGTGGCCCACAAAGGCGGTGAACCTCAGGCAGCCGCGACAGGAGGAAAGGAGGGCGTGCTGGCCCTGGGAAAAGGCCCAGGTTCAAGTCTCAGAAAGGCATTCACCACGGGGACCTCAGTTCTCTCATCTGTGAAACAACAGCGCCGGCCGAGAGCCGCGCTGTCCATTACAGTAAACACTTGCTAAGTGTGGCTACTTAGATCTGAGTTAAGCAAAATATAATAGAAGTAAAAATTCAGTTCCTCAATCACACCAGCTACGTTTTGTGGCTAGCAGATACGGAACATTTACATCATCCCAGAAAGCTCTATGGATGGCTCCTTGTTAGATTATTAGATGGTCTCCCAGAGCCCCTCCGGACAAGCTGGGCCCCCAGGCCCCCCACAGAACCCCACCCGACGCTGAGCCCCCAGACTCACAGATGATGCGGGCAGAGGCAGCTGGCTCTTTGGTGGCCTTCTTGGCAATTCTTCTGCTTGATCTGCGAACGGTGCTCTCTGGTTTTGCAACCAAGGAATATTTTTGGGACAGAGGGTTCTGGGGATCTGGGGAGGACGGAGGGAGCAGGCTGCGCCGCACTGACTGCCGGTCCCCACGGGAGCCCGCAGACGTGGAGAAGTTATCCAGCAGGATGGGAGCCAGCACCCGCTGCTGCCACGGGGAGGCTGGAGAGGCAGGTGAGTCCTGGGGGCCTGGGGAGGTCCGTGCAATCCTGAGCTTGGAGGCAGACCGGCCTGTGTGGACCCCTTGGCCCTTGGGTTCCTGGGGCGTAGCCCTCAGGGAGCTCACGGCGACAGACTCCAGTCTTCCAGCCTCTGACTTCTTGGGTGTTGATTCCTCGTCCGATATGATCATGGTGACCTGAGAGGCCGGAGCAGTGGCTGCAGCCAGGGTTGGAGATGGAGCCTGGGCAGAACTGAGCTGGATGAGGCGCTGGTCAGCACTGCAGCGCTCGCTGGGCCCAATCTCCACCACGGGCACCAGCTGGCCCTGGGTGACACTATTCTTGGGCTTCCTGGTCAGCACTGTGGGAGACTCCGGGGTGGGCGAAGCAGCAGCCATGGTGGCGGCTGCAGCTGCAGCTGCAGCCGCAGCACGGGTCACCCGCCGTGGGACAGAGCCATTCTCCCCTGCCACAACGGCCAGCTGTTCCACCTTGTCCTTGCTGCGTAGGCGCCGGGAGGTCAGCTGGCTGCTCCGAGTCTTTCTGCGGGACAACCTGCCAAAGGTAGCAGAGCAGAGGCTGAGAGGACTCAGCAGGGCAGGGAGGTACCCAGGGGTACCAGTCTCCCCAGGAGCCGCCAACTCAGGTGGAATACAAAGGGGAGGGCTTGGAGGCAGAAGACCATGGCTCTAGTTCAGGCTCTGCCATGCCCTGCCGTGAGACCTGGCCACTCCTCTCTGAGCCTTATTCTTCCCACCTGTACACTGGGGATAATGCCAGTCCTCACGGAACTGCCGGGAAGAATAAACTCACAGAAACCTCTCACCGGCTGAGGTTGTGCTGTGCCGAGCACCCTGGACAGGCTTTGATCATGTTATCACTCAACCCACAAGGCGGCCCTGAGAGGCAGGGACCATTCTCACTTTATTCATTTGATTTTTTAAAGATTTCATTTGTTTATTTTTAGAGAGAGGGGAAGGTGGGGAGAAAAGAGAGAGACAGAAATGTCAGTCGGTGGCCCCTCACCTGTGCCCTGACCGGGGGATCTGGCCTGCAACCCAAGCTCATGCCCCGACCAGGAATCAAACCGGCGACGCTTAAGTTTGTGGGACGACACCCAACCCACTGAGCCACACCAGTCAGTGCCAAGACTTAGATTTGAGGGAACTGAGGCTCAGAGGGGTGGAAAATTAACAAAAGGACATATAGCTACTAAAGGGCAGTGCTGGGGTTTGTACCCAGGACCTCCTGACCCCAAGACCCAGCCTCCTGTGCTCATGGCCTGTAGCCCACAGTCATTCCCATGGGCATTTTAATGAGCACAGCACAGGGGGCTGAGCCACAGATCCCTGGTCCACAACTCTGGTGGCTCTCACCCAAGTAGAAGGTTGGATTCTTTCTTTTCCCAGCTCTGGAAACCCTTCCCATCCTCAAGGCCCAGATCAAACACCCCTATCCCAACACACACACACTCTGGACTCCATGGTTTTGGGTCACGCTTTGTTCCCCGTGATGTTTCGCCCCTCAGCATAGCCCCCGGGGCACCATCACCCCTCCTGCAGGCCTCTGCTCCCAGTTCACACTGGAATCAAACTCCCCAGCAGGCACCAAGCCTCCAGACCCTGCCTGCAGACCCCCAGCTCTCCCACCTTTTCCGGATGGGGTCTCTGTTTTCGTCCTGAATGTAAGAAATCCGCTTCTTCTTCCGTCGGTTCTTCTGAGAAGGTGTTTTGGGCATCAGCTCAGGCTCTTTGCTGAATTCTCTGTTTGGTAGAAGAAGGGTGACATTTGTGGCTGCCTGGGGACCACCAGCCTCCTCCTCCACCCAACCCACCCCCTGCCCACTTCCTGGCAGTGACCGGTCAAGCTGGGATGAACAGCATCAAGGGGGCTCTCCAAGGCCATGTGCAAGTCCCCTGGGAGGCGTCCAGGGCTTCCTCCCAAGGTCAGAGAAGGGAACAAGGTTGCCGGGCAAGCGTGGCAGCCCCACCCTCTGAGTCCCGGCCCAGCACCTCCCCTCTGTCTTCCCGTCACAATGGGCTGGGCCCCCAGCATGCTGGGCACTCAGGAGAGGCCCCGGCAGCCTGTCTGTCTTGCCTGTCCAGTGAGGAAGTGGCCACAATGTCCCCAAGGCGCCAGCAGCCAGGCAGCCCCCAGCACCTCTGCCGCATGCCCCTGCCCTCACCTGGTGAACATGCGCTTGGCCTCCTCCTCGATCTCCTCGAGCCACACCATGTCCTTATTGTCCACATTGCAGACAAACTCCAGAAGCTTCTGGTCACAAAGCTCCAGTAGATGAATGTGCCCTGGGGCTGTGGTCCCCATGGTGGCTCTCTGGCGAAAAACAAAGGCAAGAGACACAGAGGCTCAGTGCTGGGGACTGGAACCGGGGACTGGAACCTTCTCAGGGGAAGAGCCTGCCAGGCCACAGCCCCCACCCCCCAGTCACCACAAGTCACCAAGTGCCTGGATCAGGGCCCCTCCCTGCTCATAGCCATTCCCCAGAGACACAGAATTCCAAATGCCAATCCACTAGCCTCATTTTTGCAAAAAGAAGTGCTGTCCTACTCACACTCTTCAAAGGCCTTGCCTCTACCCGACCCATAGCACCTGCCCCCACACTTCCCAGGCGATTCTATCAACAGTCCTTACAAATGGCCTTGGTGGGGGAGGGCTTAAAATGACAAGGCATGGCCAACTGCCTTCCTGGGTCAGGGAGAGACTGGGACCACCACAGGACCCCTGCCTACCTGCCCAGACACAGTCCTGCTCTTACTCTCCTGTGGGCTCTCCTCTTCCTCCCTGTGGGTGAGCAAGGGCTTAGACAAAGCTAGACCGAACCACATGTGAGTTGACCCCAGGCCTCAGGCCAAAGAACATCGAATCCAACTGCCTCTTCAAGAAGCCAGTGAACGGAAGAGGTTCTGCGTTCCAAAGGAGTCAGTGAGAAAGTAGGGGGCAGAGACTTCTCCTCTCCAAGAGCCCACAGCCCTCTCTTTCCCTGGAGCTGAAATTGACCTAGAAATGGATGAGGACGCATCAAGGGAGTGGATATGCAATGTCTTATTTTTAAGAAAATCTGTGCAGAAACATTACACAGGGGGAAATACAAAACCAGTTTTCTGTTAATTTCTCAAAAACTAGCAGCATAGGTATCCTTCTTAAGACTCGATTATATTGTCATCACCCAAGTCCCAGGCAAGGAGGAACTGCTCCACGCAGTCGTACGGAGCAGGGGCTCAGCAAATGTTCCGATGCATGGATGGCAGAAGGAACAAGTGAAAGGGTGAAGGTCAGAAGTAACAGACCGCATGTCTCATGCCATGGCGGTGAGCCAGCACCCTCACCTGTACCTTCAAAACCAAGAACCATGCAAAGTGTAGCCTCCTGCCGAGAAGGAGGGGCTACGCTAAGTCACCCCTTAACACCCGACTGGGCATAACACCAGGTCAGGCTGCAGCCTCATGGGATCTGATTTCCAGGGCACACAGCCTTTGCTCCTCAGACAAGCTCTGCCCTCTGTCTGGAACTTTCTACCTCCTATTCTGTACAGCTCTCTCCTCATTACTTGGATCTGAGCACCTCAGGGAGGACCTGACCACCAGCCATGGTCCCACCCATCAATTTCAGTTCTCTGCATGGCACTTGGGTGACTGTGTATCTATTTGCTTACTGCTTGTTTCTGCCCACTAAACATTAGTGGGCAAGCCCTTGTCTGTCTTGCTTATCGCCGAAAGCCCAGAGCCCACCACAGTGCCTGGCATGAAGGAAACACTTGTTGAATGAATTAATCCACCTATCGACTCTACACCTTAAAATAAACAGCCTACAGGTTTTCTTCCCACCCACCCCACCCCGCACAGGGAGACCAAATAAGTTCACTCCACACAGGTCGGGGCATGCCACACTCATCCAAAGCTTCTGCTCCTAAATGCCGAGAACAGCACTAATCAGGGTAGGGCCAAATGGGCAGAATCACAGACGCTTTGCAGAGACAGAACAAAGAAACCAAGACAAAGGTTTGCAGAAAAGCAACAACTTGCTTTTGTTTCTTCTTAAGTATTTGTTCAAAGTGTCAAAGTGGGTCACAAAGTGCAAAAATGTTTGGGTTTATTCCACGGGGAAGTTCGTTTTTAGCAGACCTCAGCTTTAAAAAGGGTCACCATGAGTTAGAACCAAGGGGACCCTAAGAAAGGAGGAATCAGTGTACCAAGAACGAAGCTCCTGGGAAAAACATCTTCAGCCAGTGCCAAAACCTATGCACAAACCCAGAGCGCCCGGCATCCCACCAAGGGAGAATGGAGCTCATCTTTCCCTCCCAATACTTTCATCACACCGTATACCAGACTAGAGGCCCCACTGCCCTCTTTTGCAATGCCTGTTCTTTTGAGGGTGCGGAAGTTGGGATCCTCACCCTCTACCACACTTCAGTGAAAAATGATCATAAATAGCGGCTCCATTTACGGGAGTCCTACTCCATGCCCAGGTCAGGCACTGTCATTGAATTCTCACCTCAACCTCAAGAGTATCCATGTGTGGATGAGGAAACTGAGGATAAGAGAAGTTAACACAGCCACCCTGGGGCCTGGATTTAAAGTGTACTCTTAAACACGCTGTGCAGCCTACTCGATTTCAGCCTCTGAAAGGCAGGCGTCAGGCTGGGGCTCTGGGCACCCCCAGAGAAAGGCCACGGTGGCTGGACGGGGGACTGGACGGGACTGAACCGCTGACAGCGAACGTGCCTGGGGTGTGACAAGGGGCGGCACTGGCATCCGGAAATGGTTAGTTTAAGCTGTTGCTCAGCTGGAGGCGGAGGTGTGGAGCGAAGGCTAACTGTACAGAAATGCCATCTGGCGTGGCTCCATCACACCACCCGGTCGGTGTGCGCTCGCTCTGCGTTCAAGTCAACAAATGGCCTCGCAGGCACACAACAAGGGTGGTAGGCACCGGGAGGGCACGAGATTATTTTCTCGGAACCTGGTGGCCTAGGTGGAAGGTGGGGGGGTTATCTCAGGCCCCAGGACCAAGGAAGGTCACCTCGCCATGTTAAAGAGGTGACCCATCCACTCCCAGGCCGAAAGGGGACAGAAGGTCACGCCCTCGGTCCGAAGTTGCCGGGAGGGGTTACAAATCGCTAACCACCCCGCACCCCCGCTGGCTTCCCACGCGCACTCACTCGGTTGCACCGCGTCTACTAAGCGCTGCTCCGATCCAAGTCCGGCGGCCTCCCTAGAAGAGCCCCCCGCCCGCCCAGACCCTCAGTTTCCGAACTCTGAAGCTCACGGCTACTGGGATGCAGTGCGGCCAGGTAGCGCGGGCCAAACCTACGATTTTCAAAACTGAAGGCTCGACCAATGCCCGGCAACTTTGTCTGGGCGGCTGCAAAACCCTGAGCCAATCAGATAAAAGAAAGCGCCAGTCAGGGTACCTATTGGCTACATGGATTGGCAGTCTGCAGGACTAATAGGCGGGGAAAGGAAGCGTTGAAACTTTAACTTGCTCAGCTTCCGGGAGCCGCGAACAAGCGGCCTAAAGAGGAAGTCATCCCTCTGCGGGGCGTGCGCGCGCAGGACCTCGCACGCCGGAACTACACGCCCCAGCGTGCACTGCGAAGGCCCCGCGGGGCGTGAGAGGTCACTCTCTTCCAAGGAGTCTTCTATGTTGCGGTTATCAGCATCTAGCGTTGTCTTCCATGCAGGGTGACATACTTCCAACCTCTATCACTTTTGAGAAGTACAAAAAAATGCTTCCTAAGTCGCGCCAGAGTTTATGTAGAGTCCTCTGTCCCCTTTTGGGCAGCGGCAACCTCAATCTCACTTATAATGGCCCCGAGTGTTTCTTTGAAGCGGTGGTTCTCAGCCGGGGCGATTTTATGCCCGCTACACACCCCCACCTCATATTTGGCTATGTATGAATACGTCTTGTTGAGGGGAGGGAGTTGCTACTGGCATTTAGTGGGTGAGGCCATCCATGCTGCTGCACACCCTTCAGTGCATAGCGCAGCCCCCACAGCAAAGAATTACTGGGCTCAAAATGCCAGTATCACTGCTGTTGAGAAACTGCTTCAGTCACTTTACTCTGTGAGTCAGGACTGCTATAACGTGTCAAAGCAGTTAAATCTGGAAACGTCATGTGCACACCCATGCTCATTGCAGCATTATTTGTGAGAGCCAAGAGGCGGAAGCAACTTAAATGTCCATCAATAGATGAATGGGGAAAGAAAAAGTCACGTTTTTAAATCAGGTTATTTGGGTTTTGTTGTCGTCATTGAGTTGCAGGATTTCTTTATACAGCGTTCCTATGAAAATAACACAATAATTAATAAGTAAGAATACAGGGCTCTCTTTCTCGAGGATTCCTAGATGATAGTACCGCAGCTGCCTGCGTTTCCCAAAGAACGGTAGAAGGAACTCTAGGCGCAGCCTAGGACCAGGCTGGCCTGGCCGAGGGTGACAGGGTTACTCTTCTTTGGGTGTTCTAGAGGGGACGGGCTCTGAGGCAGAAAAGCCTGCCATTCTTCCAAAATTGTGTAGCTTTTGTATCTTACTTTGTTTTAGTTTGTAAACTAATCCTATAGAAATAAGATCATTAAAAACGAACAGGGAGGGGAAAAAAAGAAGATAAAATAAGTAAGAATACAAGAATAAACTCTGTTTTGAATACTGACAACTGTAAACCTACTTTTGGCCCACACTGTATATGTTTTGGATATTAATCCCTTATCAGATAGAGGGTTTGCAACTATTTTCTCCCATTCTGTAGGTTGCGTTTTTCACTCTGTTGATTCCTCCTTTTACTGTGCAGAAGTTTTAAAGTTGGGTGCAGTCCTATTTGTTTACCTTTATTTTGTTACCTGTACTTCTAGTGCCATAGTCAAGAAATCATTACCACAACCTACATCAAGGAGCTTTCCCCCTATGTTTTCTTTTAGGAGTTTTGGTTTCAGGTTTTATATGTAAGTCTTTAGTCCATTTTGAGTTAATTTTTGTGAGTGGTGTAAGAAGATAGATACCCAGTTTTCCCAACACCACTGATTGAAAAGACTATCCTTTCCCCATTGTTTATTGTTGGTACTCCCATCAAAGATTAGTTGACTGTATATACATGGGTTTAATTCTGGGCTCTCTATTCTGTTCCATCGGTCTGTATGTCTGTTTTTATGACAGTCCCATGCTTTTCAATTACTATGGCTTTGTAATATATTTTGAAATCAGGAAGTGTGATGCTTCCAACTTTGTTCTTCTTGGTTAAGATTGCTTTGGCTATTTGGGGTCTTCTGAGATTCCATATGAGTTTTAGGGTTCTTTTTCTATTTCTGTGGAGAATGCCATGGGGATTTAGGTAGGGACTGTACTGAATCTGTAGATGGCTTAGGGTAGTAGAGTCATATCATCAATGTTGTTTTCCAACCCATGAGCACAGGATGTCTTTCCACTTATCTGTGTCTTCTTTAATTCTCAACATTAATGTTTTCCAATTTTCAGTGTTTAAGTCTTACACCTCTTTGGGTAAGTTTATTCCTAAGTATTTTATTCTTTTTGTTGCTATTGTGAATGGTATTGCTTTCTTAATTTCCTTTTCAGATCGTTCATTGCTTGTGTATAGAAATGGAACTGATTTTTGTATGTTGGTTTTGTATCCTGAAATTTTACTGAATTGGTTTACTAGTTCTAACAGGTTTTTTTGTTATTGTTGAGTCTCTAGAAATTTCCACATATATTACCATGTCATCTGCAGAGATAAAATTACTTGAGTGCCTTTTATTGCTTTGTGTTGTCAAATTGCTCTGGATAAGACTTCTATTGCTATGTAGAAAAGAAGTGGCAAGAGTCGGCATCCTTGCCTTGTTCTGAATCTTGGATGGAAAGCTTTCAGTTTTTCCCTATTGATTATAATGTTATTGATTATGAGTTGTGGGATTTTCACAAGTAGCCTTGTTTTTTTTCAGTACTTTGAATATATCATACCATTCTCCCCTAGCCTGCAAGGTTTCTGCTGAGAAATCCATTGGTAGCTTTATGGGTGTTCCCTTGTTTGTAATGAGTCATTTTTCTCTTGCTGTTTTCAAAACTCTTTTTTTTTTTTGTCCTTGGCTTTTGGCAATGGGATTATTATGTATCTTGGTATTGTCTTCTTCATGAATCTAGGTATCCATTCCCATATCAAGATTTGAGAAGATTTAGCCATTATTTCCTTAAGTGAGCTTTCTGCCCCTTTCTCTCACTTTTTTTGAAATTCCCATCATGTTGATATTGATTCCCCCATTGATGTCCCATAAATAACATAGGTTCTCTTCCCTCTTTTTGTTTCTTTTTTTCTCCTCTGACTGGATAATTTCAAGTAACTTGTCTTCAAGTTAGCAGATTCTTTCTTTTGCCTGACCGCGTCTGCTGTTGAAGGTCTTCCTCGCTTGTTTCATTTCACTCATTGTACTCTTCAGCTCCAGAATTTGTTTGGTTCAGTTTTATGATTTCGACTTCTTTGCTTCATTTCTCATTTTGTCCATGTATTGCTTTCCTGATTTCATTGAGTTGTCAGTGTTCTCTGGTAGCTCACTGAGCTTCTCTTCAACAATTATTTTGAATTCTTTATCAAGCAATTCATAGATCTCCATTTCTTTAGGATCAGACTAGAAATATATTGTTCTTTGGGTAGTGTCATAGTTCCTTTATTTTTTGTGTTCCTTATAGCCTTGTATCTCAGCACATTTAAAGGAGAAGTCACCTGTTCCAAGCTTTTGGGCTGGCTTTGGTGACAAAAGACCTTCACCTACAGTTTGGGTGTGAGGGTGCCAACTGCATGGGGTATGGAAACTCCAGGTCTAAGGGGAGTGCAGTGGCAGGGACTCCAGAAAGCTCTATCAGCTGAGACCAGTGTCCACAAAGACTTTGGGGATCTTCAGCATCAAAGGCTGTGGGTGTCCACAAGGATATAGAAAACTGCTTAGGTCCTTGGTGGCAGTGAGTGCTAGGATTGTCTTGCTCTCCTTTCTCTCCATAAGGTGAAGTCACAGCTGAGGGGATCCTTCTTGGGGCCAGGGCCTGGGGACAGGTGTTCATGGTAGTGCTGGGTGGAGGGTTGTGGCAGCTCTGGCCCCAGGGGAGGTGCAGTGGTGGCTCAGCTTCCGCTCTGGGTATGTATAGTGGCTCAGATTCCGGGCACCTTTGCTGGTTGGGGTCAGCACTGGCAAAGACCACAGGTGTCCTCAGTGGTGTAAGCCCAAGCAAGATGGCAACATTAGAATTGCGTCCACCTCTACCTGGGCTTGATTTAACTGGCTTTGTTTTGCTGACCTAGAAAAAGGCAATTTCATATGATTCGACCTAATGTCTGGGATGGTTTGTTAAACCACACTACTGAAGTCCTTAAAAAAAAATTAAATGTGTAAAAACTTAAATGCAGCCTAAAACATTTAAAGAAGTTTAATTGAGGGCAGTTCTCATTCAGAAGCACCTCAGTTTGGGCCCTATGCTCACAAAATCACAACAAATCTTTACCACTGTTCATCCATTCAACTGCCATGCAGCAGAGCAAGTCAAGATACACAGCTTCTGTTTTTGACAAAAATTCATGGAATTGAATACAGTTAAGGCTATAGAAGTGGGTGTTCACTGTTGACGCTACTTGTTAAATAATGCACGATGGATTCAAATTTTCAGGAAAATTTCAGGATGGATGGATGAATGGCATCGAGTCATGATAGCCCGATGCAGGCAGCTTTTAACAGGGAGAGTCTTGCCAGTGGGATCAGAAATACCAGAGGTATGCCTGCTCCCTGCATCCATCACCACCTGGGAGAGAACCTTCCCTTTGGAACAGGAAATACTTGAAGTTTGCTGGCTCTGGTTCATTCTTCGCTGTACAGCCCTTGGATAAGAGATATTTGCTGCTCTGACTTTCCTTTTGCTTTGCTTGGTGACTTTGCACATCTCCACTCTAATCCCTTATAAGTGATCTTAGCATTGAGCTCACAGGTGACAATCCCATTTTTCTCATTTCAAGGTTTGTAAGGAGCGCCTCTCTGCAGCTCCAGCTATTGGAGGTGGTGGAGCACGTTAATCATCCATGGCATTCTAAGTCTCTCTTCGGTTACAGAATCTTGCCTGGCTCTGGGCTAGCCTGTCTGGCTTCCTTGCAGCCTGTGGTACAGCAGTCTTTTCTGCCCCTGGCTGAAGGAGACATCGAATAAGGAATTCCTACGCAAAATGAGTACTTGGACTGTGTTCCTTCCACCTCATGACTCTGAGGTTCTAAGCTCATGTGGTCCTTTTCACATTCTGAAAGTTCACAGTCATTGGCAACCTTGACGAAATGGCAATTTCATTTGGTTCTGCAAAACCACAGTGTGATTGACAGCTGGAAGGTGTTTGACAGAGAAAGTGCTGCAGAGCCTCCGTTAGTTTGCTAGGGCTGCTGCGGCCAAGTGCCACAAACAGAGCGGCCTAAATGACAGCAGTATTGTCTCACAGTTCTGGAGGAGGGGAATCGGAGATCACGGTGTCGGCCAGGCTGGTCCCTTCCGAGAGCTGTGAGGGCGAACCTGTTCCAGGCCGCTGTCCTGGCTTCTGGTGGTTTGCTGGCGACTCTGGCACATCCTGTCTCTTCCTTCGTGTCCCATGGGTGCCATTGCGTTCTCCCTGTGTGCTTGCCTTATTAGGCCACATGGCTGTGTCTGAGGCGTCCTCCCGCAGCCAAAGATCCCGACACTGGGTGATCTCTTTTTTCCCCTACTGCAGGTAAAGCAGTTCCCAGCACTCAGGAAGTCTGCAAAAACAGGTGGTGTCTGGGTAGCCTAAGGGAGCTGCAGTGCAATGTAGCAGGATGGGCTCAGACTTGGGACAAAAGGCCCTGGGCCCCAGTGAATGACTTTGAGCATCAAGATCCCATCTACAATGTAAAGGAAGTGAAACAGTTGGCTTCTTACAGTCCCTCCAGCTCTAAACATGAGTTCTTGCAGCAGCTGGGAAATCCTGTTTCAATCTCTGAATTTGGAGATGAGCCCTATGCTGTGACCACTAGGAGGCAGTAACTGTCTGCGTTTGGATCCCCTGCCCTAAGAAAAGATGCCTCACCTTACTAGATGTCAGTTTTAAAAAAAAATGGTGTAGGGGTGAGATAAGGAATCTTTTCTTAGATTTCCCCTAAATACCAAGCAAGCTACTCTGGACTAATAACTTGTAAGTCATGTCCATTTTGACAATAAGCAAAAAATGAGTGTTTTGCTGCTTTCTGCGTCAGTCTGAATTTCCCCAGACTTGACCCTTTCCCCATGAAAAACCATCACTTTTTCCTACTACACTGAACTTGGAGATCATTGACTTAAGTCACAGAATTTCAGATCTAGAAGGGCTCTTTGCAGTTCGGGAAACAGACTGGAGCGGTGAGTGGCTAACTCAAGTGAGTGGCCGCACCAGGACCGGAAACAACCGGTCAATTTCTCGGCTCCGTAATGAAGGGCAGTCTCTGAAGTTCCTTTAGGCCAACAGTCTGGTGTTCTGGTCTCAATTATGTCTGGCCAGTGATCTCTGCTCCCTCATGGGGGCTCTAATTAAGCATTAAATTATGCTTAGTAGGTTGGCTTTCTTTTTTTTTTAGGTAGACTTCATGTTTTAGAGCATTTTTACATACACAACAAAATTAGATGGAAGGTACAGAGATTTCCCATATACCTCCCACCTCTACGCACCCATAGCCTTCCCTGTCATCAACATTGATCACCAGAGTGGTACATGTGTCACAACTGATGACCTCATATTGAAACCTCATTATCACCCAGGGTCCGTAGCTTACATCAGCGTTCACTCGTGGTGTTGTACATTCTATAATTTAGATAAATATATAATGATACGTATCTACCACAATAGCATCATACAGAGTAGTAGTTTCACTGCCCTAAGAATCCTCTGTACTCTGCCTATTCACCCCTCCCGCCCCCCAACATCACTGTCTTCAAAGTCCTACCTATTCCAGGATGTCACGGAGTTGGATTCATACAGGATATAGACTTTTCAGATTGGCTTCTTTCACGTAGTAAATGCAGTTAAGTTCCCTTCATGTCTTTTCACGGCTTGATAGCTCCTTTCTTTTTAGCGTTGAATAACGTTCCCCAGTCTGGATGGACCACGGTTTATTTATCCATTCACCCACTGAAGGACACCTCAGTTGCTTCCAAGTGGGTTGACTTTCAGAATGTGCAGAGGTACATTATTCAAACCCTTCCTCCTCAGGGAGAGATGCAATTAAATCTCATTGTAAAGGTGGAAGAAACTTTTCTCTACCCTCAAGGTTCTTTGGGCTGGTCTAATAGTCAAATAAATAAGGGGCAGATTAGCTGGAGAAAAGGACCAAATTCAATGATATACGTGTACAGGTCTATATGGGAACGCCACATGCAGGAGAGAGTCAGTCTCCAAACACAAGAGATTCAAAGACAGAAAGGGAAAATGAGGGGCATGTGACCCCCTGGGCTACAGATGAGAGAGGCTGCCCTGGGGCTTCAGAGGGGAGGAAAGTCCCTGGAGGACAATAAGAAGAGCAGATTTCAGTAATTAGAAGTTTGCCCTGCCCTATAGACTGGCCATGGAAGGTTATGTCTGGTGATAGCTCTTATTATGGGCGAGGCCCCCTAATTTAAATTCTTTATGGGAAAGATAGTTTCTCGTGAGCCTGCAGAGTCTTGGTTGCCTTCAGTTCAAGGTATTTCACATGCCAAAGTAGTACATCTTGGGGTGAGTCATTCTGAATCCCTACATCATTAAATCAATTATCTCAAATTAAATCTCGGGCTAAATCCACTATAATAATGGTGGTTCTCTGGACTTTGGGATTTCACAAAACAGGAAAGTTAACAAAAATGTTTGGGCATCTGTATTGGGTTAACAGAGAGAAGAAGAATCATTGTTACTGAGTGGGTTTTTTTGCACATTTATTTTAAACCTTTTTATGATTCTACTAATATAAAAGAAAAGACATTTTAATTCAAAAGTCGAGAGTATACAATCTCAGAACACGTCACAGTGGGATAAATAAATTCCTTCTTGAAAAACTCTTGCATTGTTCTTCTTTTTCTCACTTTGTGCCAATGAGTAAGACCCTTGTTGCCCACTGAATCCAGCCTACGGACCAACCCTGGGGGCCACTGCTGCGAGGAGCTAGCCAAAGCTATAAGAATTCCTTCACAAAAGAGCTCTTCTGCTTATGAATGGCTCCCTTCAGGAGATGATGGCAGCTGAAGATTTCCAAGCTGGGTAAGAAAACAGCAAGGGAAGGAAAGTAACCTCTTTCAAAGTGGAACCTCCAAAGAACTTCCTAGGAGAAAATTGTAACTTCTGTTCTGGCAGGATAAAACACTCCTCGGGCCTGAAATGCACTAAAAGCAGACGGGGGTGGGGAGGGTGTAGAGAACGTTGCCCTTTGTGAATGCCGAACCAGGGAGCTGGAAGTGAAGTCAGAGGCAGATGGTTGATGACCGTTGCTGTGTGGGCCCTGTGCTGTGCTCACACTGAGCAAATGCTGAGGGGAGAGGGTAATAAAACCAAAAGAGAAACTGAGAAACCAGAATTCCTGCGTTTGTTTACTCAGTGGCTTTTTGGCAAACAACCTGCTCGCAGGCTATGGCTTAACAGGACACCATACAATGATTAACGTCACCCACTCAGATAATGCTGCCACTTCTTTTTAAACAGTGTCCTGGTTTTGACAAACCACAAGTTTGTCACAGTAGTTCGTGCAGGTCACCTTATCTGTGTCTTACTTTGTCTTGTCTGAGAAAAGATACTGAAGAAAGAAAAAGCCCCATCTTAGCCCTTGGTGGGGTTTACTGCATTGATACAGAGAGGGAACCTATCCCCCTTGGTGAATGTAGCCCAGCCCCTGATTTGGAAAGCCCGGCGGGGAGTGAGTCGGCACACAGGACCGAGGCCCACAGATCGGCTTTCCCGTGGGGAACCAGGCCTGCACTGTACCTAGGCTGCTTCGAGGCTTGCTTTTTGCTAAAACCCTCACCCTGAATTGAGGCAGGAAATGTTTACTGCATATCTTTAAAGTAACTTCCTAAAATCTGTGCTAAACCACCCAAGGATGGAGTGTAACCAGTTCAACCACTTTTCCCCTTGCATCTGCAACATCCTTTTCTTTGTAGTAATTAGCAACATCCTCTCCTTTGTTATCTGTAAAAGGTAACCACCTAAAGTGAACCTGTGCATAGTAAATAACGACCATCCTCGATGTAATATGCCCAGAAAAGCAATAAAAGCCTGTCCAGGCAGGGGTCAGGGCCCTCTCACTTTGTGCCCCCTCTCTCACTCAGAGAGTGGTCATGCCGTCCCTTCTTTTCCACAGGACCTTATGGACCAGAGTCCACATCAGATACAACTTAGGGTATAAGTCCTATGATGTTTTGGGTTATAGGACTGTTCCCATGTTCTGTTTGATTGATAATGTTGCATTTTGCTGTCTCTTATAATCCTCTCTCTTCTAGTAGGTAAAAATCAATCTAGGAGTCTTCCTGGATAGTAGGGGCACTCAGGGCACCCCCAAGTCCCCGCACTGTGTGCTTCTAACCCACAGGAAAACAGGAAACCACAGCTGCTTGAACTGTAGAGAGGTTCCTGCCACCACCTCTCTCCCGAACTTGAAATTATGCCCCAAAGGGGGAAGACGAAATAAGAAGTTGTTTAGGGCTATAAAGTCTCTGCTATTAAAGCTCTGGTAGCTTAGGACAGTTCTCCCCCAAAATAAGTATAGCCGTGTTCACGAGGGTAGGCTGTGAGGGATGTTCTAGAACCCTTCGGGAGTCTGTCATGGGCAGATCAACTGTGCCTGCAACTTAGGCTCTCGTCCCCTTAAGTAAGAGATGAGATGTTTGACCGTTTTACATAATTCAAACACTTTTTAACATAAAATAGAAAGTAAAAGAAAATACTAAAATAATACACCCTCATTCTAAAAACTTGGGGGCAAACAGAGGCAGAAGATGATCGCCAGGCTCTCAGCACCTGATTACACCACCACCCTATTTCTTCGTGTCACTTACCCTTCCTATGTCATTGTCTACAAACAGGTGTCCTCATGGTGTTCAACCTTGTATTCTCCGGTCACTCTTGTGTGTGTGCGCATGTCACCGCTCCATGAGTCTCACTTCCACTGGCTGCGAACTTCCTTCCTGTGGGTGGCTCATTGTAGTTCGATACACCCTGGAGTGTGAGGACGGGAAGGCTTTTGTTTCATTCGCTGCCGCCCACTGGAAATCTATGAACGTGGGTGCTTGCCATAACGGTGCTTCTGTAGCCATAACAATATGCGTCGGAATCTTTATTAGTTGAACAGACCCAAAGAGTGGCTTGTGTCTGAAAACATCTTTGACTCCCAGGGAAGTTGAACACTCCTCCATATTCTTTTGTTTGTACCTTGTATTTTGGTGACGTCCTGGCTAAGTCTTTTAGGCGGAGCCAGCTGCCGTGACGTTTCCCATCGATGACCATTCAGAGACCAGGAGTAAGGTTGGAGGGGAGTGTTCCACAGAGAGGGCGACAGCGCTGACCTGTGATGATCAAACGCGCCGTTTGAAATGCAGTTGTAAAGAGAGGCAAGGTTATTTTAAAATGAAAGATGAGAACTCTTTCCCCTCCCGTTCGTTCCCAGGGCAGCTTTAACCTGGTTCAGCACTTCTCTTTGACATTGAACTCGTCTACCTGTGAACTGAACTGGTTAGTTTTTTGTCTGCTTCCTCCTGTGGTCAGTGAAGACGAGAAAGCTGTTCCATGTGAGGTTATTCATTGACGGCCCCTTGAAATAAAGAGTCACACATTCTAAGATTCCAAAGTATGACCTTAGAACCTTTTCTACTACTGTTAAAAGTTCCACCTCTAGTTGAGGGGCTAACCCAAATGAATCCCTTCTTTAAAGTGACCACTTAAAAATCGCTAATGATAACTGACAACTGAGTTGCATAAGCCTTGCCTCATTGACATTAGTCTCAGTATCTCCAATGAGCAGAAGCCCCGCCTTATACTTCTGAAACTCTTAGAACATCTTTCCTGCTCCTTGGCACATAGGCAGGAACACGTACATCTGTATAAACTTGACAAATTCCCGGTGGTCAGTTGACATTTGAGGACTAACTCATTGGTCAATATTCAGCCTCCCTTCGCTTGATGTTTATGTTTTGAAAGCCCAGGCTTATGGGAATGGTTGATCCCGGAATTTTAGAAGGAGTCAGGTGAATGGTGAATCTCTCTCTTTAAGCTGAGGTTGAATTTCGAGTCCAGACAGGAGCCAGATGGGGTGTACAGACCCATAAACATTGCCAGTGTCCTTGTCCAGTGATGCTAGGGAGTAAGGCACATCCGACAGGAGTAATGTATGTAAATGGAGAGGCGGGAGGTCAGAGCTGGGGGATGGGGGGAGGAACACCGCAACACCCCACTACCTGAGTTCTAGGAAAGTCCCCTAATCATCCAAAGCTCTGAGCAGGGGTTTCCTTATCACTTAATTGGCATAACAATGCCCTGTGTTTTCAAAGACCTGAAGCAAGAACTCTCTTACTGGAAGGACTTTAGTTACAATCGCTTTACCGAATGCTAGCAACAGCCAATATAGCTGATGATGCAATACACACCCCAGCAGGTCTGCTCTCCACTTAACCTTAGTGGAAACTTCCTCAGTCCTGGCTGCATGTTAGGGACGCCTGGAGGACTTGTTCTTTTTAATCCGGATGTCTCGGCTCCACCCCCAGAGGTTAAGAGTTCATCAATTGTGGGAGAAGGACCAGAAATTGTTGGGGGAGGGGGGGACGGTTCCCCAAAGCTCCCAAGGCTCTTTTGTCCTTGTCTCTACTTTCTGGGAGACTCCCTCAATTTTTATTCCAACCTTTCTTTTGAGTTCCTAGCTCTACCATCATATTTTATTATAACATATTTAACATCATACAATGTGAGTTCCTCTTAGGTGGCCTTTGTCGCTGTTGTTGTTTTAAGTCATTAGAGACTTCTCTAAAGCCAGCTGTTAAAGATCAAGGTCTCCTGGCAAACCGGGCCACCCCCACCCCTCAGCTTCCCACTCCTCCCTCCTGGTCTGTTGGGCTCTGCAGTGTCTGTCCCACCTCCTCTAGGGTTTCAGTTGGAGATGTCAGAGCACTCTGTCCTGCGGCCCTTCAGCGACCTTTCTGTAACTGATTTCTCCCTGTGGACCAGAGGGAGCAAAGCTTCAGGTTAATGTCAAAAGGATTGTAATCCCTGCTCCACTCAGAACCCTCCTGTACCTGTGCCCAGAGGAGTCAGGAAGTATAGAGTATCAGGGCCTTTATCCTAATCAAGGTCAAGGGGAAGTTCTTCATTACTACTGTGCCCAGGACTTTTCCTAGGCTTTGCTGAGGCAAAATCAAAAGAAAAAGGCAACATGCTGTCACATTCCCGGTGCCAGAAAGCCCACGGGAAACAATCAGAGGTACTGACACAAACCCAGAAATGTTTTGGAAGTAGGTAGTGGTGATGGACACACAATATTGTGGGTGTATTTCATGCGACCAAATTGCACACCTAACAATGTTTTCAATGGTAAGTTTTATGTGAATTTCATCACAATTTTTTTTTAAAAGGAAGAAGCTCAGTTCCTTGCTTTTATAACCTAAGATCCATTCTTGATCCTCTCCTTTCCTTACCCCACATGATCGGTCTATCAGGAAGTCTTGTCATCTCTTCCTGCAGAAGACTTCTGGAATCATCCTAACCATCTCCATAGCCACACCCTGGTCCAAGCCACCATCGTCCCCTTTGATGACCACAGCAGTATCCTCCTCACTCCGGACTCATCTCCCCGACAGGCCCTTCCCCTTCTGCAGCCCATTTCCCTCTCAGAAGACAGCTGATAAGTTAGCTCATGTCAAAAAGATTGTTTGAATCCTAATGGCTCCTGGCTCCTAGGATAAAAGCCAAGCTTCCTACCTGGACTCCAAGCCTCGTGTGATCCACCTCAATCTGCTTCTTCAGCCTCATCTCCTGCCACTTTCTTACTCGCTGTCCATGATCCAGCCACTCTGACCATCTTTCTGCTCCTTGAACGTGCTAAAAGCTTGTTCCCACCTCACGGCCTTTGCTCTTGCCGTTTCCTCTGTCAGGCCCCTGCATGCTGGCTCCTTCCTGCCATTCAGACCTTAACCTCATTTCACCACTGCGGGAAGGTGTCACTTTCATCAGATGTCCCTGTTGCATTTTCCTTATAGCCCTTATCATGCTTTAGTATCTTCTCGTTTATTTGTCTAATAAAGTATCGTCTGTCTCCTCCCCGTGAAATCGGGAAAGTTGGCATCCGTGCTGCCTGTCACTATCAGACCCAATAAGCAGAGATGAGGATTGAATGAATCTTTATGGGTCCTTTATTCACACGCCAGCGATCTGGGAAGAGAGTGTGTTATGTTCCCTAAGAGTCATCTTAACATCTCACCTCAAGCCGACCTTTTCATCAGAAGAAAACAGTAGGTAAGGAGTTTGGGGAAAAGGTTAGTCAGATAAGAGTTGCAGTCCAGCAGTGATTTTTCCTATTCTTTATCTACTGACCAACAGTTTTTAAAAAGATTTTATTTATTTTTAGAGAGAGAGGAAGGGAGGGAGAAGGAGAGCAAGAGAAACATCGATGTGCGAGAGAAACATCCATTGGTTGCCAATTGCATGTCCCCAACCAGGGACCTGGTCTGCAACCTAGGCATGTGCCCTGACCAGGAAGTGAACCAGCGACCTTTCAGTCCATGGGATCCAACACACTGAGTCACACCCGTCAGGGCTCAACAGTTCTTTATCTTCATCACTGGACATTCCCTCCCTGAAACACAATGGCTTAGACCCTCTGGGGCACAAAGGTTGAGTTGCTTGTTGACCTCCTGGAGTCACACAAGTCACGTATTCCTGTTCCTGGAAAAACAGCTTTCCACAGGCATCAGTCACTTAACCCTATCAACTATAACTAAAGATAAAATCTTTAACTCTTTAGTTACCCTATTACCCCTAGAATGGAAACTCCACGAAGAGTAGAGATTGCATTGCTGTGTTCCCAGCACCTAGAATGATGCCTGACGCATAGTAGGTGCACAACAAAAATGGCTGAGTGAATGAATGAAAAATTAAAGTGCATTTCCCAAACCTCAGGAATCTCACTGGCAGTGGGTTGAAAGCTGCCCCCCTCCAAAAGATGTGTCTGTGCCCAGAACCTGGGATTATGACCTTATTTGGAAAAAGTCTTTACAAATATAATTAAGTTAAGGATCTTGAGATGAGATCATCCCAAATTACCCAGGTGGGCCCTAAATCCAATGACAAGTGTCCTTATAAGAACACAGACAGGGAGAAGACACAGGCACACGTGAAGACAGAGGCAGAAACTGGAGTGTGCTGCCACAAACCAAGGAATGCCTAGAGCCACCAGAATCTGGGAGAAGCAAGGAAGGATCCTCCCACATGGAACCTTCGGAGCCGGGCTCTGCCAACACCTTGATTTCAGATTTGTGCCCTCCAGAACTGTGAGACAACACGTTCCTATTGTTGGAAGCCACCCAGTTTGTGGCTATGGCAGCCCTAGGACAATAATACACTCCCCAAATTCTTTTGAACTTGGTTGGCATGCATTAATTGTGTGTTTAATGCTTCGATGCTAAATTAGCCATATAAACCAGGACGTGCTTATCTCCCACATATTTGTCATATTCCGCCACCTGGGAGACCAGGGGAAGGAATGTATTGCTCTACTTGTTGGCATCACCCACGGCAGTTTGCAGAGTGTTAAGGTCAGGCACTCAGCAAGTAGACATTTGTGGGGTTTCAGAATAAGTCGTCCCAAGATGTACTCTGTGTATGGTATGCAGATTACTTTGAGCTAAAGGTGTTTTAGCTTTAGGCTCAAGAGAAACGTCTACCCCTCCCTTTAACTACCTCAAACAACTTGAACTAAGGACCTTGCCCATAGTAAGAGATGATCAGATAACTTCTTTTGACCCATTTACAGGGCCGGACAAACTTCACCTCTGTTCTTCTCATCATCCTGCAATGACCCTTTGAAGGCCCCAGGATGCAGTGCCTCATCCCTAGCTGAGGATATCTTACATGTCTCGGTTCCCCTTTCTATCTCTGAACAGCTTGCGCAGGTGGAGTCTCTAACCCTCATGTAGGCAGGGTTCCCATACATGTGCTTGTGTTCAGTTTGGTTATTTTCTCATGCCAACCTCTCTCGTGTCTATTTGATTGTTGGACCAGCCCCCAGAACCTTGAGAGCGGAGGGACGTTTGCTCCTCCCACACGCATTGACCGAACAATGGGGAGCAGTGATAGGCTCACTGCTCAGACAGATGTCACAAAGCAGCGACAGGGGCGTTTGAGGGATCCCGGAGACTTTGCCACCAGTGAAAGCCTTGAGGTGACACAGGTTGGGACATAATTTTGGTTCTGTCCACACCCACCTGCAGTCCCTCAAACCCAGTCTTGAGCTCCTGTCACCTCAGCCCCCCCTGAACTTGACAACTGTGGAAAGGGTTTGCCAGCCTTGTGCTCTGACTGGTCCTTGTGGAAGTGTCAAAATGACCGAGTGCTCGGAGGGGAACTGCCAGGATGGCAGAACTAACAGGCTTTGCTGTCGCTTCCTCCAGTGATCCATCTGTTGGGGCATAGCCAAGTCTGGTGGCGTTCACCGGGGCCTTCCCGTGCAAAGGAGGAAGGGATGGTGGAAGAGAAAAACCAAGGGAGAAAAACAGCCCACAAGAAAGCAGGAGAAAAGCAGGCTCAAGGGGAAAGCAACAACCTCATGGTTGGTTAGTCAGTAAAAACTGGTTCTGGACCAAGAAGGTTGTACTCTGTCCTTTTTGGGCACCAAAGGAAGAGAGAATCCCTGAGTACCTAGGTAGGAACCAGCGGTTGTATTAGGGGATAGCAGGCACTTATTTGCCTTTTTCGAAGGCCACACCTCTGTCTTCCTTTCCTTTTTTGACTGTGGGTTTTTCCACTTTATCTTTCCTGCCCAGGCTTCACTGAGGAGCTTTGTGCTCCTTTGTAACAAGGTTCTTCTCACCCCTTGAAGAGAAGAGACTCTGTAAATGCTCCACAAGGTACATAGGACCACAGAAGGCAACAGGATACCACCTCTGCTCCCCATCTGTGCCTGTTTGTGGGCAGAGGGTGGGACCATTGACCTTTCCCCGCTGGGCCACTGGAGGTCACATGTGGCCAGGACAGAGACAGTGGGAGGTCTCTCTATTGCCATTTTTCTCTGCTGTCTTTTTAAGGATTTTTTCCCCCACTTTCTTTACAAATGCAGAAAGGAGCAAAAATTTATGCGAAGCAAATTTATGTCAGGATGAAGAAAGGAAAAGAGCCGAGGGACATAGGAAAGGGGCACACCTGTGGTAAAAACACGAGGCTTATGAGAGGATCAGGCGACAAAGTTGACACAAGCAATTTAGAGGGAAGTTCTCTCCGTGTCAATGTAAGGAAGATCAATCAGTAAGCAAATTAGGGGTGTGCGCACCTTCTACACAGTTAAGACTGAGGGTGGGTTTCCTCAAGTGCAGGCACTGAAGATTGAAAGTGGCCACCAAGAGCAATGGACTTGAACTTGAAAAGAGAGTCATAACTCAGAAGTTATAATCTGAAAAGTGAGGGAGGGGGCACATGTATGACTGGGTCACACACACACACACACACACACACACACAAACACACACACAGGCCTGCCTGCACTCACATGCTTTGGCTTAGAATGAATCTGCCTGGGCCTTGGTTTATCTTGAGAGGGTGCTGAGTGGATTATGATAGAGTCAAAGACAGGGTGGGTGAGAGACACTGGAAAGGGGTGGCCTTTAAGTGGCAGAACTGGACTGGCCTCAGGTCAATTCTTAAAATCATCTTGTTGTCAAATAAAACACAAGTGCACACCCAAAAGTAAAATAAATGTAAAAATAAAATACAGCACAGGTAGAGAAAATCATGCAAAACAAATGTATGGCTTTAATAAATTACTGTAAGGTGAACACCTTTGTAGCACTACCCCCAGATCTAAGAGTGGAACTCTTCCTCAAAGTCCCTTCTGGGTCCACACCACCCCCCCAAGGCAAACCCTTCCTTCCCCCAACAGTAGTGACCCCCTGGCTTCTACAGGAATCACACACTTGAGCCTTTTATAGCTGTGTCGCCCAGGCGTGCACACCAGGCACTCCAGGTTATTTAGTCCTGTTCCTGTTTAAAGTGGGTGTGTCTTTTAGGCCTCCTTCCTGTCTGGGTCTCCTCCTGGAGCTTCCCCTTCCCTCCGGGTTCTCTATGGCAGACCCGCAGAGTTTCCCACAGGCTGGATTTGCTGCTCACACTCTCCCAGGGCTGGGAAAGGCCCTGGCAACCATTTGAGAGGATGGTGGGCATGTATAATGGAAAAGACTCCTGGGCAGAAATCTGAGTGTTTTCCCAGCTCCGATTGTAACTGGGAAAGGATCTGGCGCAGCTGGGGGGACATACAATGCAGTGGTCCCAGGGGCAGAGGCCATGGAGTCCACTGGCGCAGCGATCCATCCTTGTTTCCAGGACTTACGATTCTTTGGCTCTGTTTCCTCATCTATATAAAGGACACGGTCGTTTATATAGGACACGTTTCTATCACAGGATCGTTGTAGGGATTCCACGAGGAAAGCCCTTTTTGCTGCTCCTGATGCAGAATAAGCATTTTCTGCTGCCATTATTGCCATTTACTCTCCCTGCTGTTACTAAGAATCACTTAGGTAGGGCAGATCGGCTCACCTCTGCGCACTTCACATTGGTCTTCCAAAGAATCAGCCCTTTCCTGTGGCATGGTTAAAAATACGTGCCTTTAAAAAAAACGGCTTAATAAGTTGACATATGCGTCTGCTTTGCTTCCTACGAAGCTTCTCCTCTTCTCTGTTGGCTTCGGCACTTGACTGTGTTTCAGACAAGTGAGTCAGCTGAGGTGGGGTCTGTGAATTGCTAGAGCCAGACATGTATCAGTCTTCCCCTGGGGAGGGAGTCCGGGAAGGTGCTCATTTCATACTTCGCCAAGCACTGGCTCAAGTAACTTTAAAACGTACCCTCCCTTCCCCATGGGTCTATTTTGAGAGCCAAAGGAGATGATAACATCTTCAAATCTCTCTGAAAGTGGAAGCACTGGCCAAGGGCTGGGGCCGTTTTTGTGTATTTCATCCTCACCAGACCTATCCTCCTGCCTGGTTGGTAGCTGTGCTAGGCCTAGAACCCGGGCATGATCCCCCAGTGCTCGGGGGAAAAAGCATGCCTGGCAGAGTGCCTATCCACGTCTCATGTCTGGGAACTCCTTCAGTTAAAAGCAACTGAAACTATTGTCTAGCGGGAGGGAACCCTGCCATCAGCTACAATCAGCGATGAGGGAAGAACGTCTGTCAAGCCGACAGTGGCTGCAGGAGATGGAGCAGTTGGAGACGCAGAACTCAGCAGGGCACCACCAGGAGGCAAAGCGATGGCAAAGGAGTCATCCTGGCAGAGGGACCAACTTGAGACATTTATCTTTTGTTAAACGTCACTTTCTGTTTTAGAAACATTGAGACTCACACACAAGTAGGGAGGATCGTATGATGACACCCGTAGTCATCTGTTATCGACCTTCAACCCTGGAGACTGTAGAAGATAAGACTGAGGGGACTTGGTGATCGATTAGATGGTAGGGAAGTTGGGATGGTGATGAGGGCGGGGGAGAGCAAAAGAGAAGGAAGAATCCAGAATGACCCTGGGCCTCTGGGCTGGGTCGAGTTGAGAATGTAGGAAGTCAGGCCAGCCTGGAGGAAGACAATGGGCGGGGTGAGCAGAGGCTCCCTGGTGCTGATACTGTGCTGACATCTACTAAATGAATGAGCAGAGTGCACAGGGGTCCACCACAGACTCTCCAAACCTCCTGCAGGACTGGCCCAGCCTGAGGGAGCTGGTGGGACATCTGGTTCATTTCCCCTATGGGCCTTATATGCTCGTTTTGCTGAGGGTTTCTGAAAAGGAAAAATAACCACCTAGACTTCCTCCCAGAAAAAGAAAGTTTTAGCATATAAACAGAGGACAGCAAGAGAGTGTTCTAGAAAGAAATCAGGTGATGCAGCAAGGCTTAATTCCACCTTGTAGGCAGCTGCCCAGGTTCTACTCTGGGGGTCTCTTCTTTTTTTTTTTTAATAATTTGTATAAATTTAACTTTTATTTTAGAGAGAGGAGAAGGGAGGGAGAAAGAAAGGGAGAAGAACATTGATGTGAATGGGGAAACACTAATTGGGTGCCTTCTGCCTTCTGCCAGGGCTCTGATGGGGGCAGAGTACAGAGATGGCAACCCAGGCACGTGCCCTGACCGGGAATTAAACTGGCGACCCATGCAGGACAACGCCCAACCCACTGAGCCACCAGGAGGGTCTCTTCTGGGAGCACAGAACCCAGCTGTACCTCCCAGCTGCCCACACTCTTCCTCTGCTGGGAATACACCAGGAGTGCGCCATGCGGGTCAGGCTGACCTACAGATGGGAGTGGGAAGCAGGCTCCTCCTCACATCCAGGACAGGGAATGCCTGCCTCTTTTTATGTCAGGGTTGTACCGACTGTTCTCCTTGGGTACTGAGAGTTCCTGCTTCTCCTCTGGCTGTCACCAGCGATGTTATCAACCTGGTCGGCTGATCCTGATGATTCTAAAGTGACTTCCTTATTGCAATTCTCGCAAGTATGGGCAACACCAAGAGTGATCGTGGAGTCTCTGGTTTTATAGCCCGTTGGAGGGTAAATAACTCTGAGATATAGACCTGAGTCACTTGAGCCGCGTTCAGCACCTACAAAGCCCTCCGTCATTCTGGCCAGTCCTACACTGTTGCGTACTTTCCTTTGCCTTCTAGCCAAAAAGCAAAACAAATAAATAACTCGATTAAACTTCTACCAGCCTTTTAACTCAGCTCCGTCTTTCTAACCTCCCTTTTTCCTTCTCCAGAATCTCAATAGCCAACTAATTGGACGGTTTGACCTTTTTTTTTTTTTTTTATGAGTTAATTTATCTCTGGGTGTTGCAACTTATCTCTAGAGAACAGGGAGGGAAAGTGCCAAGAATACACGTGGAGTAGGAGCAGTGCCTTGGGTCCTCTCTTGGGGCAGAGGTGGCTGCAGGAGGAGGGATAAGAGAGGCTTATTCTTTGTTAAGCAACAGCAAGGTAGGTTCTGGGCTTCCATTCCAGGGAGAGCCCAAGCCTGGCAGCCTCTAGCTTTGCTCCCTTGGGCACAGCCTGGGTGCCAATTACTCTGAAAGCCTCTCCACCCCATCTGGTCCGGCTCAGCCACTTGATTAACTGTCTCTTTCTCAATGTCCTCCCTGTGGGCTCCCTGGCGGGGCCCTCGGTTGCTTAGTCACCAGGGTGAGGATGGAATCTGCCCTGCTGTTCTCCCTCCGAGGGGCCCAGCCAGGTACTCAGCTCCTCCTTCTCCTCCTCAATGCCCACTGAATGGCCTGTGATGGAATGACTGCAAAGACAGAACCCGCAGATGAGAGCCACCTGAAGTTCACTGAGGAAACAGGATTAGGGTATGTATCACATTGATCATGAACTCGCACGAAGTGGGGCCACTTAATCGTTTGTTGGGGGAGCCTGGGGAAGGCGTCAGCCAGGGAAGCACTGGCAGTGGACAGGCTGTCTGAACCGTGCTCATGAACCGTGCTCACTAGGTTAGGGGAGAGGGCTGGGGCAGGAATGGGGCACAGGATGTGCAAAGGGCTGAGTGCAGAAGTTCCAGGTGGCCCGAGCCCGCGGAGGCCAAGGCCTGCTTAGGCGGCTTGGCCCCAGCTCCCACCACTCTCATGAGACTCCTGCAGTGGCCTCCCCACCTCCTGGTCTCCCCACCTCCTCTCTTGTTCCCTAAAAACCCACTCTCAGCAGCCAAAGCATCCTTTTAAAACAGAGCTCAGGCCTGTCACCACCCTGCTTCACACCCCGCCCCCCACTGGTATTCACCTACAGTTAGAATGGAATCCAAAACTCCCCACCTTGACTCAAGGCCCAATGTGACTCCCTGATCTGGGCCCTCCAATGCCACCTCCCAGGCTCACGCTGACCCAGCCTGACAACGGCACCGTTCACCACACCTTCTGGAACGAGAGGAGGGAAAGGTTGGAGTGGCAGAGGCCTCAGGTCCCACGGGGACCACAGGAAGGTCACTCTCTCTGTGAAGCCAGAGCCCACAGACTCATTTGTTTGAGAAGATGAAATTTCCATTTTCTACGTGCTGCCTTTAAGATTGGGCGTCACCTAGCGAGGCTCAAGCTGTGCGAACCCTATACCCAGCCAGGTTGCTACGGCAGAAGCATCTGTGCGCATGCGCCAGGGAGCTCAGGAGCAGCTGTCAGCCAACCACAACCCACCGGCCGAGTCCTGCTCTCCCCCAATCCCTCTCTACAAGGGGCCCGGGAGCTAGGAACTAGTGTTCCACTTTTAAAGTGGCTTTTCTATTTTTACAAGCATTAAAAACTTATTTGTAAATAAAGAAGACTGATTGCAACAGAGACCATATATGGCCGCAAAGCCTAAAATTTTAACTATCTACTTGTTTATAGAAAAAGTTTGTCGACCCCGGATACGTAGGAATGATTACACAAGATTGTAATAACAAAAATCTGGAAACGTGAAATACCCATTAATAATTTGTTCACATAATGAATATTACACAGAAAGAGAATGAACAAACTACAGCTGTATGTAATAATTTGGATGATTCTCACATACTATACTGAGCAAACAAGACAGCACACACACACAACATGCAAGTCACATCCAGTCACATCAAGATCAGAAACAAACGCACATCTAATTTAGGGAGGCATATATGGATGGAAAGCTTTGAAGAAAAGTAGAAAATCAAATGTTCTAACAATGAAAGCTGTGATTACCTGTAGGGCTGAGGGCAGCAGCGGTGACCAGGGAGAGGCACGTGGAGGTCTCTGAGGAGTTGAGCAGCGTTTATGGCCGACCCAGGTGATGGTTCTGTGCGTTTTCCCGGGATAACTCATTTAACCTGCGCATCTATACTTTATACATGTCATCTCTGTGTAAGACTATTTTTGGTTCGCTATGGCTACAATAATGCTGCGTAACAAGCCATCCCAACGTTCGGTGGCTTAAAACCACAGGCCTGTGTTCTCACAGCTCAGAGTATCAGCAGGACTGGCAGCTCTACTCCGACTGCGGTGGTTCTTACTTTGGGCTGCACATTGGCTGGGGCAGCTTTGCTCCATGGGTGTTCATTCCGGGCCGGTCCCAGGAGGCTGCAACTACCTAGGGAAAGCTCCTCCCATGGCAACATTAGAGGCTCAACCTGGGCACCCTGTCTCTTCCACCTCATTGGCCAAAGAAAGTCACGTGGCCAAATCCAAATCAAGGGATGGGGGCGTATACTCTGCCCACAGTGAGGCAGAGGAGTGAAGCCAATAATGCAAGTCTATTTCTCCCAATAAAAGTATCAATTAGGCCCTGGTTGGTGTGCCTTAGTTGGTTGGAGTGTCCTTCCATAGCTGAAGGACTGTGGGTTCAATTCCCTGTCAGCGCACATACCTGGGTTGCAGGTTCAGCCTCCATTTGGGGTGCAGAGGATCCCTGGTACCAGCACATGTGGGAGGCAGCTGATGGATGCTTCTCTCTTACACTGATATTTCTCCCTTCCTCTCTCACTAAAAACAATGAAAAAAAATGTCCTCAGGTGAGGATTCTTTTTAAGTATTAGGAGGAAAATTGAGGTGACTTTGGGGTTCAGAATGAATCACCCTAAGATGTGTCTTTGTGGTATGCGGATTGTTTTGAGCTAAAGGCAGCTTTAGCTGTGAACTCAAGAGAAACTTCTGCCCATCCCTCAACTACCTAGAAGAATTTGAATTAGGGGCCTTGCCCGTGATAAGAGATGGCCTCTTTTGACCTATCTACTTACTAAACAACTGCTCTCATCATTCTGCAATGGCCCTTTGAAGCCCCCAGCCACCTTACTCAGCCCCTAGCTCCGAATGTCTAATATGCCCATGTTCTCCTTCTGTCTCTGACCTCTTGTGCATGTGGGGGTCTGTCTGTCATGTATATGGGGTTCCCATACATATGCTTCTTTTCTCTTGCTAATCTGTCTCATGTCTAATTATTAGACCAACCGAAAGGAGCTTGAGGGTAGATGAACATTTCTTCCTCCATCACAGGGGCGTCCAGCTAGGAATGAGAAATTCTAATCTGGAGCTCAAAAAGATCGCAAACATAGACTAGAGCTTGGCTCTTTTGTATTTAGGTAGCAACTGATGCCCCATAAGTGAGTTGTCTGGGGACAGTATCCCCAGATGGAGCCAGAATATCACTAACGTGAGTTGGACTCAAAAAGATAATCAAGTACAGAGGACTTAGACAGGGACCAGCAGAGGGAAAGGAGGAGAGGACCAGGAAGGAGAGACTTTGAAAGCCAGCAAGGCCAATGCTGGGGGCAGTGTTGAGTGTGAAAAATGTGCTGGGTTTTGCTTTGGGGGGATCACCTTAGAGAAAGGCATTTGGCAACTCTGTAGGGCTCACATCCCATCTGCAATGGGCTGAACCCATATGATGTCTTATCCATATTGAGAGATGGCCTCTTTTTACCAAACACCTGCTGTTCTTATTATTCTGCAATGACCCTTTGAAGCCCCCAAGCTGCCTCACTTAATCCCTAGTGCAGAATGTCTTATATGCCCATATTACGGGTTGAGACAAAACAGGGCTGTTCTTTCTAGCAGTGTGGCTGCCCAGTGGTGGTTCTTGACCATTTTCCTTGCTCTGTTCTACGCCAGGTTAGTGCCTCACACTGTCAGCAGCCACAGTGTTCGCCATGGGTTGGCTTTCAGCTGACGTCAACTTCCTCCCGTCTCCTTTTAAGGAACGTTGATATATTTAAAAAAAAGGACAGAGAGTTGGCGGCTAGGAAAGGATGCTATACCCAGGGAGGATATTGTGTTGCCTATAAATAGAAGAGTTTGGGTTTCTGCCATGCACAAAGGTGAATTGCCCTTGAGGAACTAACTCATTGTCTACAGGGGAAAGGCTGCAAAGGCCTTCCAGGAATCCAAGGCAGGGCGCTGGCAGGGCTGAACCGACGCAGTGGCTATTTGCCAGTGATGACATTGAGGAAGGGGTGGCTAATTCTGACCGGAAAATGCAGGGAAGGGCAGGTGTACAAAGGAAGAGGCCTTTAGGGAGTGGACTTAGCTGGAGAACCAAGAGGAGAGGCATCAAGTGGGGGCCGGCAGCGCGTGGAGTGACTTACTTAAAGTGTAGGGAGAAGGTGGCCAGTGAGGCTGGAAAGGAAATGTGGGGCTCCATAATGGGGGACATGTGAGGCCAGGGGTATTTGTGCTTAGACTCTGCAGGCAGTGAGGAGCCACTGTGGGTGTTTGAGGAAGAGAGTGGCATGCCCAAACTCCATTTTTAGAAGATATCTGGCAGCAAGGTGTAAAATGAATTAATTCTCTAGGAGGAATTACCAGGGGGCGGTTGCCATGGAAATGGAAGCTCTTCGCATAGGGTAAAACAGGGAAACAGGGTAAAACCTGCAGGTGGGAAGTTTGACTAGGTAAACCTTTGAATGAGCATGTCCTTGTCCTCTCCGGCAAGGGGACAGGGCTATGCTTTCCATGGAGGGGAATGGGTTGGGCTCATTTCACATCTCCCCTCTTCCCCAGTGTCCTTGTGTGCAAAGGTACAAAATGATAATAAGACTAGTAGTCAGGGCCCAGAGCCGAGGTGTGACCTGGGGGCATGGAAGCTGCGTCCCAGGTCGTGAAGGAGCAGAAATCTGCCTGTCTTCCTACTGTGACTCCCTTTTGCCAGGAGTTGTCACTCTGAAAAGGCTCACTTGACCAAGTCTGGTGAATCTCTAAATGAAGACTTGCAGGCCAGCTCGAGGGATAGACCTAGGTTCTCCGAAAAAACAGTCGTCACTCAGAATGCTCTGTCTGGGAGAACTCATTTCAAACCCTCAAGATGATCCCGTTTCACTGGTCTTTTGGGGTCCTTTTAAATTACGCCTCTCAGCTTGACTTTTTTTTGTTGTTTTTACCAAGAAACATAAAAAATATCAAACTATACATCTTGATTGGGAGGTTCAGATGATATGGTCTCCATAGCTATCGGACAAGTCATTTAACACCGTAAGTCCTCAGTTTCCCATCTGTAAAGTAATTTGGACATATGGTAGCTGAGTCCCCTCCTGCTGTAATAGCCCCAGACTGGTGGCGCTAGGTACCAAATGCAGGGTTGCAGTCCTGACTCCATCACTTGCTGGCTGAGTAACCAGGCGAGCTGCTTTACCTCTTTGTGCCTCAGTTTCCTCATCTGAAAAACAGCGGTGAAAATAGAACCTACCCCAGAGGTTGCTGGAAAGATTAAATGAGTGAATACAGGTGAAGCGCTCCGAAGAACATCTGGCACATACAGAGTGCTCAGAAAGGCTCAGTTCTGTCACAGCCAAGTGGTAGAAAGGACCCAGGTGTCTGTCATGGATGAATCAATAAACGAAATATGGTCTAAACACACAATAGAACATAATTCAGCCTTCAAAAAGAAGGCCATTCTGACGCACGCTACAACATGGAAGGACTTCAAAAGCATTATCCTCAGTGAGATAAGCCAGGCCTGAAAGACAAAGACTGTGTGATTCCACTTATCTGAGGTTCCTAGAGGAGTCACATCCGTAGAGACAGAAAGCAGAGTGGTGACTGTCAGGGGTGGGGGAGGGGATGGGGACTCATTGTGCAATGGGGACAGTTTTCTTTTTTATTTTATTTTATTAATTTTATTATTTTATTTTATTTTATTTTTCTGAGTTTCCAATTTAGGAGATGGAAAAAGTTCTGGAGGTGGATGGGGGTGAGGGTAGCAGAACAATGGGAAGGTACTTAATGCCATTTAATTGTACACTGAAAATGATGAAAATTGTAAATTTTATGGTATGCATTTTTTAGCACAACTTAAAAAAAGAAGTGTTTGTTGTTGTTACCTTTAGTCTCAGCTATCAAGAAGTTCCCTCTAGAGAGGAGAGCCCCAGAGGATTCCACAGTTACTGTCGGCCCCATAACTCTGGCAGGTGGGGCTCACATTTGGCTTCCTCTCGTGTCTTCTCAGTTACGGAAAGTTACCTTTCCCCCTTCAAATCCAACCCTACCCTGTGTTGCACCCCAGAGAACTTTGGAACAGCTTGGAAGGGAAAGCAGGAGGAAAAGGAATACGAGGTCCCCCATTTCTGCTGGAATTCTGGCTGCAGCTCCCGGCCCTTGCCATTCACCCAATGGGAGTCATAGAAGTGGGTTCTCATGGGGTCCCCTCAGGGTAGTGCCAGGCAAATGGCAGGACCCAGAGGAGCAATGATAAGGCTTGGGTGAGTACTGAGTTTGAAGGGTCTTGGGTCCCACTAGGGCCTTTGGCAAAGCCACTTTCCCATGGGACCCATGGGAGGTGAGGGCCAGGCAGCCTGTGTCTCAAGCAGATGATTCTCACTTGTAACCTGTCCCAGTGAAATGCCCAGGACAGGGGCCTCCCCTGGCCTCTGCTGGAGGAATCCCTTTTCGCGCCTTGTTTGCTAAATCTTTACTGAATATGTCCACTAAGCAGTGCTCAAAAGTGGGCGCTGCTCAACCTCGGGGGGCTTAACCGATGCTGATGCTGCATCAGCTCCCAGAGATTCTGGGTTCAGTGACCCGGGATTGGGATCTTTAAAGATCTCATTTATTTACTTACTTACTTATTTACTTATTTTTAGGGAAAGGGGAAGGGAGGGAGAAAGAGGGAGAGAAATATCAATATACGAGAGAAACATCCATCAGTTGCCTCTCACACGTCCCCAACTGGGGACCCATCCCACAACCCAGGCATGTGTCCTGACTGGGAATTGAACCGGCGACCTTTCGGTTCACAGGCTGGCACTCAGACCACTGTACCACACCAGCCAGCGTGAGATTGGGATCTTTGAAAGCTCTCTGGGTGATTTAATGTGCAACCAAGGTTGACCACCGCTGCTCTGAAGTTCAGACAGGAGGACTGTGGCCTCCGTGAGCGAAGGAGAAGCTGCAGCAGAGGCACGATCAGAAGAGCCAAGGAAGCAACAGAGCGGTGGCTTCGTAAGGCACAGTCCTGTGCCCGGCGGGTTGTTTCTCGTGGGCAGGGCCATTGACCTGAAGTTGGTTTGGTCTTTGCCCACCCAATGACGTGAAGGCCGCGCCCTGTGCGTTGAGGACATGTTTTTCTGAAACATACAGTGCTTCCCCCAGATGGTCGCTTTTCTGCCAGTCATGCTGTCTGGGCTCTTCTCTTTGATTTGTCCCTTTGACTTGACTCCTTTGTAACCCCTGAGAGGGGTGTGGCCAAAACAAACCCTGTCACGTCCTGTCCTGTGGGTGTCTGCTGACTGCAGAAGACTCCCGCTGACTTCAGCTCTTCTTAAAGAGTAACGACACTGTCCAGTGGGTTTCTTCACTCAGTGAGGTCTGCTGTTTCTTCTGTTTTGAAATCCACTGTGGCAAGGCGCTGACTCACTTCCCCCAGCTTACTTGGAAGAGTGCTGCTCCAGGACCCACAAACCCTGCAGGCACCTCCCCTTCTAGAGTTCAGGGACTGGGGTGGAAACTTCCAGACTCAACAGCAAGGGCCTGAAATTCTAATTTCAACTCTCCCACTGTTGGGCGGTGGGGAGAGGGGAGTGTCGTATGGACAGCTAGGTGACATTTGGGGCTTGAGTTCTCTGTAGGAAAGGAGATGTGTCGTTCGCCCTAATGCAGACCTTTCAAGAGAGGGCCGGAATGTTTCTGGCACTTGTGCAGATTCGAGTCCTCTCCCCGGTGACTCCAACACTAACCAGCTTTTGTTCAGCCATTCAGGACACATTCATCACCCAACCCTGCTCTAGGCTCCTGGAAAATGGCCAAGGCAAGACAGGTCCGGACACTGTCTCCTTTAATTTTTTAAGACTTCAGTTGTTTAGAGAAGTTTTAGGTTTACATCAAAATTGAGGGGGAAGTACAGAGATCTCCCAAACACCCCCTGGCCCCTCACAGGCACAGCCTCCCCCATTATCAAGGTCACTCATCAGAATGGTACAGTTTTACCAATAATGAACCTGCGCCGACACATCATAATCCCTCCAGGCCCCTAATGTACCTTTGGGTCCGCTCCTGGTGGTGTCAGTTCTACAGGGCGGGGCCAAAGCAGGTTTACAGTTGTGAGTATGTGAAACTCAGTTCAGTCTTGAGTTATTATTTATGATTATGTTATTTTCCATACTCACAACTGTAAACCTACTTTGGCCCCGCCCCGAATAGGTCTGGACAAATATGTAATGGCATGTACCCACCATTATGGTATCACACAGAGTCACTTCACTGTCCTAAAAGCCCTCTGTACTCCTCCTACTCATTTCTCCCTCCCCTGCCTCTGGCCCCAACTGGTGTTTTCAAAGTCTCCACAGTTTTGCCTTTTCCAGAATGTCATATAATTAGAGTCATACCATAAATAACCTCTCCAGATTGGTTTCTTTCATTTATAATATTCATTTAAGATTCCTCCAAGTCTTTTTTTTTTAAGATTTTATTTACTTATTTTTAGAAAGAAGGGAAGGGAGGGAGAAAGAGAGGGAGAGAAATGTCAGTGTGTGGTTGCCTCTCACGTGGCCCCCACTGGGGACCTGGCCCGCAACCCAGGCATGTGCCCTGACTGGGAATCAAACCAGCGACCCTTTGGTTTTCAGCCCACACTCAACCCACTGAGCTACACCAGCCAGGGTGAGATTCCTCCAAGTCTTTTAATGGCTTGGCAGGTCATTTCTTTTTAGCATTGAATAATATTCCATTAGTCTGGATGGACCACAGTTTATGCATCCATTCACTTACTAAAGGACATTTTGGTCATTTCCAAGTTTTGGCAATTATGAATAAGCTACTACAAACATCCGTGTGCAGGGTTTCGTGTGGACATAGGCATAAGTTTTCAGTCCCTTTGAGTAAATACCAAAGAGTGACGTTGCTGGATTGTATGGTAAGAGGATTTTAGTTTTGTAAGAAGTAGCTTCAACATTTTGCATTCCCATCAACAATGAATGAGAGTTCCTGTCGCTCCACACCCTTGTGAGCATTTGGTGTTGTCAGTGTCCCAGATTTCAGCTGTTCTAATAGGTGTGCAGTGGTACCTCGTTGCTGTTTTATTTGCATGTCCCTGATGACGTACGATGTGGAGCATCTTTTCATGCGGTTCTTTGCTGTCTGCGCATCTTTTTTGGTGAGGTGTCTGTTCAAGTCTTTCGTCCATTTTCCTATAATCACATTTTTTGTTTTCTTATTGTTGAGTTTTAAGATTATTTGTATATTTTGGACACAGCCTTTATCAGATGTGCCTATTGCAAATATTTTCTCCTTCTTTGTGGCTTTTCCTATACTTTAGTTATTGTTTCTCACAGAGTAGAAGTTTTTGCTTTTTAGCTGGGCCCTGCCTCCTCATGGACTTAACATGTACTTGGAAAACAGCATTCTCTGACTCTGGACTATTCTAATTAACTCATAATAGCCAAGACTTTGGGGGTGCTTACTGCTTGCCGGTTTCTGTGCTAAAACCCTTGGTTTGTGCCCCCTTTTTTTAAGTAGCCATTTCCTTTTATTAGAATTTCCATTCTCTTTTCCCCTAGAAACAACCATCCTGATGTGTTTTGTGTATGGTCTCGTCTGCGTCCTGGGAATTCCAGGTGGTTGTTTCTCTGCAGGTATTCTATCTTTATGTCAGACACGTTCAAGATGAAGTAGGATGCTGCCGCTTTCCTTCCAGCATGGCGTTAGCAAGATCCACCTGCGTGGCTTTGTGCAGCTGCCCCCTTCTCCCAGCTGTGTGATGACCCAGAAGGCAGCTACCATGCTTCCCCCGCCCATTTCCCCATGGAAGGGCCCCGACTGTATTCGGTTTCCTGTCTCCACAAGCAAACCTGTGCTATGATGATCAGCCTTTTGTATGTGTCCTTAGACACCTTTGTGAGAGACTGCAGGATAGATGGGTGGATGGGTGGATGGATAGATAGATAGATAGATAGGTAGATAGATAGAATCTGCAGAATGGCTATACCACCTCCCTATTACCACCAGTAATATAGGGAGCATATAGCTCCCTGTCCCTAACCCACATGGCATTATTCAATTTAAAACTTTTGCCAAATAGGTGGAAAGTAATACCTCATTGGCTTAATTTGCAATTACCTTATAACCAATAAACATCTCTCCACTTATTTTTTTAGTCCTTTAGTTTCCTTGTTCTGAAAATTACCCATTCATACTTTTTGCCTGTTTTTCTACTGGGTTCTTCTTTCCGGTTTGTTGACAGGCATGAGTTCCTGCACATTTTAGATATTAGTCTCCTTTTGGCTTCAAATATTGCAATATCTTTTCCTAATCTGTTACCTGTTCATGGTATTCTATCGTGTCCTCTGTTTGGAGGGATCACATTCATGCCAAGCCTCCAGCCGAACTGTGCTTTAGAAGTTTTTTCTAAGAAGCGCTCCTTCACCTCCAGTTCACAGAGCTGTTACCTGCAGCTCTTTTCTTTATTACCTTCGAGGTCATCTGTCACAGTTGGGGCTGCAGTCCATGTGCGAACGGCTTTGTAAATGGTGCTGCCCCGGGCCCAGGCTCGTTTGTCTTGGCTCACTTTCCTCCCTGGACCTTCGTATCAGCTCTCTGAGCCAGAGGAAAAAGCTGAGGACAAAGGAGGTCACAATGCTAGCAGCAACAGGACCCAAATCTGATGTCAAACTTCAAATGCCAAACTGTACAGATCTCCGAGGCAGGAGAGCGATTAGGCCGGGAGCCCAGGGCGTAATCCACCCAGAGCAGGCGCTGTGCACGGATGAGGCTCTGGGTTCCGAAATGCTGTGGGTCCCCAGGAAGGGCCACACCCCACGCCCCAGCTTCAGTAGGCAGCCCACGCACGCAGATGACCCGAAAGTTACTTCTCCTCTCTCACTGCAGGGCCTCCTTCTCCTGCCTGGGCTTATGAACTCTAATAAATCATAATTATGACTACCACAGAGTGAACACTTTCTATGCTCCAGGCACTGTTCTAAAGTTTTGTTTTTTTTTTAATTACTTTATTGTTGTTCATTTACAGTTGTCTGCATTTTCCCCCCACCACTGCCCCCCCACCCCAGCCAATCCCACCCCCCTCCCCCGCTCTCACCCTCCCCCTTGGTTATGTCCATGTGTCCTTTATAGTGTTTCCTGGAAACCCTTCCCCACACTGTTCCCTCCCCCTTCCCCTCTGGCCATTGTTAGATTGTTCTTAATTTCAGTGTCTCTTGTTCTAAAGTCTTAACGTATATGCTCTCGTTTGACATTCACAACAGCCTTATGAGGTACATGTCATCAGTGTACCCATTTTGCAGATCATAAAATCAGGCCAAGGTTCTGCTAGTAGCAGAGCAGATACAAGAACCCAGGCCAGTAGAGCATGGAGCCTGCACATCAACCACCACATCACACTGTCCCTTGTAAGGTACATGACACTCCCGTCCAGATCAGGTGCAACTATCAGAAATGATACAATATAGCCCCAGCTGGTGTGGCTCAGTGGACTGAGTGCCAGCCTGTGAACCAAAAGGTCACCAGTTCGATTCCCAGTCAGGGCACATGCCTGGGTTGCAGGCCAGGTCCCCAGTGGGGGCGTGTGAGAAGCAACTGATCTATGTATCTCTCACACATCAATGTTTCTCTCCCTTTCTCCCTCTCTTCCCCTCTCTCTAAAAATAAACAAATAAAATCTTTTTAAAAAAGAAATGACACAAGTAATTGAACCAGGCTCTGACTTTTATTCTGTGTTGTCGTATCAAATGCTGGCGTTTGACTTTCCGGCCTCCAGAATCACCTCGACAGAGACTTGGGCTCACCTGGGTGGCCTGGTCACCTCCCATCCCTGCTGGCGTGAAACCCGCTGGACATCTCACCCTGCAGAGAACGGCCTCCTCGTTCATTAAGGCTTGTGCCGTGTGGAGACATTCGGTTAATTGTAGGACCTGTTTCCCAGCCCAGCTGGACAGCAGGGACACACTTGTCACTGTGTCTGACAGATGCTCTCGGTCCCCATTGAGTAACCAGATCTGGGGAACTGCTTCTGGGCGGAGCCTGTGCTGGCCCTGGGGCCTTTGTTCCTCTCTCCCAGGACCCTTTGTCCTCAGATCCTGTGCTTTCTGCGGGCTCATCTCGTTTTTACCCCATCTTGGTTACTGGTCATTATCTTCATGTTTCCCCCTCCTCCTCTCTCGCCTCCAGCTTTCATCTCTGCATTTTCTCTCTCAGATTCAACGACTTGCATCTGCCTTTCCTTTCTTAGCCCTTCTTTTTCTCTAACCATCCTAAACCCATATTGGCGCTGGCCCTGTGCAGTGGTGTTTCTCCTGCCCTCCCTGCCCCCCTCCTCCACAGAGGCTTTACCTTCTTCCTACGTTCCCATCTGGGAATCAAGGGAGGGGGCAGCCCCCCCACCCCACCCCAGCTATTCAACAACCAACAGAATAGTCCTCACTGCCTCTTGCTGAAGTCCAGATCCTGTCTCCAGGGAAGGTGCCGGCACCTGACTCCTTCTTCGTGTCTCTTTCATTTCCTGGGACTAATCTCCTTTACTGGGCTCTGGCAGTTAATCCTTATCATTTGAATTCATCCTGTTAGCCCTCCCCCTCACTTTTTTCTTTTAATTGATTGGTTTTGGAGTGGAGAGAGAGAGAGAGAGAGAGAGAGAGAGAGAGAGAGAGAGAGAGAGAGAGAAACACTGTTTTCTTGTTCCACTTATCTCTGCACTCATTGGTTGATTCTTGTATGTGCCCTGACCAGGGATCAAACCCACAACCTTGGTGTATGGGGCCAATCCTCTAACCAAATGAGCTACCCAACCAGAGTGAGCACATTCAGTTACAAGACCGTCCTATCCTGTCGGCTGTTTCCTCCCTATCTTGTCCTTTCCGGGCCTGTGCCCCAGACTAATGCTCCCTATTGAGTCCCTGCTCCCCGTTGCCCTGACAGACTTACCAATGGGGCCCAGGTGTTTACAGTCAGAATGAACAGCACAGGCAAAGGGTGGTCCAGGGGGTGCGGTGTGGCTAAAACATTAAAGGGAGATGAGAATTAATGGGGACCAGACCCCATGGGCCTGTACGCTGAGTAGAGCAGTCTGGAACAGGTGAGAGGGCGAGAAGCCTGAGAGGGAACGTGGCCCTGCCACTCCTTGGAGGTTACTCAGCCTCTTCACTCCTGTTTCATCTGTAAAACCAACAGAATACACCCTAGACTTGCTGAGAGAACCCAGTGAGATAAGAAGGTCAACATTGCCTGGGACACTGATGGCAGTCACTCAACCCCCAATCCTCTTCCTGTTACTGTTGTCATGGAAGGCTTTCACCCCAGGGGGAGGTGACAATGCAGGGGAGGGGGGCAGTGAGGGAGAGGATGTGCAGCTCCAGGGTCCCCTGGGCAGATCCTTTCTGGGCTGGCTCTTCAGAGAGTTCCAGGAAAGGCAGGAGGTAAGTAAGTGATGGGAACTTCCCAGCTGCTCAGCCTCCCAGGGAGTTTGAAAGAACTGAACCAATACTTTTCCAGAGGCCAGACTCCCAGTCTCCTGAGCTCTGCCCCCTTCACCACCCTGTGCCTTGTGGCCCCACCAGCAACAGGAAGTGGACTGGAGGGAGCTGGCTGCATGTCAGCAAGGCCTAGGAGCCTGGATCCTTTCCTTAATTCTGCGTTGCTCAAGGTAGAACCTTCCTCTGATTCACCTCTGTTTCCCCAGTACCTCCTGCCCCCCGCCGCACCTGACTGCTGGGAAGACTCATGACCTTGAGTGGCTCTCTGCCCTGCAGGGGCTCAGGATTCGATTTCTCAAGACCTCTTAGGTTGGAAGTTCCCAGAATGACATTTGCCCCTCGGCACCCAAGATTACTGTGTTTCTGAGAAGAAGCCCAGAGGCCAGGGCTCCTGGGGACAGCCAGTTCCCGGTGAGCACAGACAGTTGCAAGTCACTTCTGTGGGACAGCTTCATTGACTTGCAGGCAGCCTATCAGTGGTCCCTCACCCGCCTGCTGGGCCAACGGATGAAACACTGTAACAAAACAGGAAAAGAAGCCCATCTACGGGACATATAAATAGGAAGAAAAACTGCCCCTTTATCAGAAAACCCCCATTTTTTCACCCCTGGCCTGGGGGCAGAAGGCTATAACTGGTGAAACCGAGGGCCCTTACGACCTTGATTAAATTTAGTTTTAATCCTACCTCTAGAAACTCATCTCTATTTCTGTGTGTGTGTGTGTGTGTGTGTGTCCTGCAGAGATCTAGCTCCCCCCCCAACCCCCCATAATCAGCAACCTTCAAGGCAGCAGAAGACAATAGCCCGGACCTGACTAATCATCACACAGTCCAGGCCTCTGGCTGGCTGAACAGAACATCTTGACCTGAGTTATCTTTTAGTTCCTCATACTTAAGGTGGAATAACCCCCTGGCTACTGTCCCAGGAAACCAGACAGAGGGACACTAGAACAGACCTTGGAACTGTCCTCGAGACATAAAGGAGCGACCCTTCCTGGTGTGGCTCAGCTGGTTGAGCAACATCCCTCAGAGCAAAAGGTTGCTGATTCAATTCCCAGTCAGGGCACATACAAGAGACAACCAATCGATGTTTCTCTCTCACATCGATGTTTCTCTCCCTCTCTTTCTCCCTCCCTTCCCCCCTCTCTAAAAATAAATACAATCTTTGAAGAAAAAAGAAGACCTGAAGAAATGACTCACTACCCTCACCTTACCTCCAACCACTGAGCTCCTGGCATGACCCCGAATCCCTAACCCGCAATGTGTTGTGATTTTGCCCTTATATAATCTGTAACCAGGAAGTTCGGGCTTTTGAGCATTAGCGTTCGGATCTCTCGGACGGCTCCGTTCACAACGAAACAGTCAATATTTGTCCACGGCAATTCTCAGTGTCTGGTGTTTGGCTCTGCCAGCGCTGGGTGGACAACCTCTTCTGTAGCACTGGTCCAGCCCTGGTTTTCCTTCAGAGCATGGCCTCTAGTGGACACTGGTATCACTGAGCTACCCACTCCCAACCCGGGGGGAGAACCAGACAAACGGAGTTGGGCCTCCAAGAGTTATCTCAAGCAGAGGGCTGTAAATTTGATCCTGTGGACCCATCCATAACCAGGGCTGGCCCTCCCGCACGCCCCCGCCCCCAGTTCCCCTTCGTTAGAAGAAAACCAGACTCTCACTGGCGCTCTCCCCAAGCCAGGGTCTTCCACACTGATATCACTCCCCGCTCCTGCCCCTAAATGAGGCACCAGTGCACGGTGGCCAGATCACAGGCTCTTGAGTCAGACAGACATGGGTTCAAGTCTCAGCTCTGCCACTTCCTATGTGGCCTGGAGCAAGCTGCACGACCTGAATGGTGGCAGGTGGGCCTTTTGAGAGGAAAACAATGAGATATATTGTTTTGTGTTTATATATTGATATATGTGGATGTATTGCAGTTAGCACCGAGTTGAGTGTATGGGAAGCAGATGTCAGTCATCATTATCATCATTAACTTTTTAGGTTTTTATTTGAAAAATGATCCCTTCAGTAAAATTGACCCTTTCTGATGTACAGTCTTTTGAACTAGCCCACGTATAGATTCATGTAACTGTCACATAGTCAGAACACACAACAGTTTCATTGTCTCTGAGACTCCCTCGTGCTCCCCGGTGCCCCTTCCCCACTCGTTACCCCTGGCAAGCACTAATCTGCTGCCTCTCCCCTCAGTTTTGTCCTCAAGAACATCACATAAATGGAAGCTTGGTTATAACCTTTTAAGACTGGCTTCTTTTACCCAGCGTAATGCCTTTGAGATTCATTTTGGACTCCCAAAGTACAATTATCTCCTGGAGGGCGGGCCCCTTGTAGGACAGGCTTCCCTGCTAGGTGAGTGTTCTAGGATCCCATCGGTATCTGTGTACCAGCTGGTGTTGTTGTGAGAGGCTGCATTTGGCTTCAGTGAATTTTTTTTTGTGAAGACTCTCAATGCATTTGCTCGTTCATGAGGGGTAATTTATGAGCGTACCCAGCCACACTGCGCTGAGTGTTCAGCAGTTTTTGACCAAAACAGCATGATCCCTGTGCCCCACTCTCGCTCTTCACCCAATCTTACCTCAAATGAAACTTTTTTTTTGTTTCCCTGGGTGAAAAAAGTCCTCAGAGGAAAACGTTTTGCCCATGTAAAAGAGGTGAATCAAAAAAAAAAAAAAAATGGCAGAAGCCCTAAAAGGCAGCAAAGTTGACAGGCTCAAAAACTGTTTTGAGCAGTGGAAAAAATGCCGTGATAGGTCACTGCATCAATTGGAGAGGACTTTGAAGGTGACTGAAGTTTAAACATGTAAGAATAAATACGCAATTTTTCGTAAATGAATTCCAGGGTGTTTTGGGTCCCCCCTCACATGGTGAAAGCTGCTTCTCTGTTTTTCATCCCAACCAGCTGTTCAAGTCAGAGAAACACAAATGGGCTCTACACCCGTCTTGGCCAGGAAGTCACTTTCCCTGGGGAAGCTGGTGGTCCCCGCCTTTCGTCAAGTGCTGTCATCCCCCATGAGCCTTCTGAAACAAAAGGCTCGGGGTCCAGCTATGTGGTTTGAGGGAGAGAAAAAGCTGAGGTCCCCTGGGTAGGAGCAAGTGGAAGACACCAAAGGGCTGGAGGATGATGTCTGGGGAGCACCACTCTGAGCCTGGACCCCCTTGTGCTCCATGACCTACCACGGCAGCCAGCTGGCCAGGCAGAGTGGGCAGCCGGTTCTCCCTTGGCCCTTACACACCAGTCATGGGACAGGAAAGACTGGTGCCCGTGGGTGGGAAGAATTATTTCAGAGAGTGAGGGGGTGATTGAGCCGGAGAGGGGGCCTGAATACCATCATTCTGGGCACTATTTTCTTTCTCCAGATTGGTTTGGAGGCACAGTCCGGCTGCTGCCTTGACTCTGGTTCAAAATTATTATCGCTGGGCACGTCCTTTCTCAGCTCTCTTGGAGAACAGATATGACACCACCTTCGAGTTGTCCAGGAATGGCTTTTTGCCTTTTGTCTGTCCTGTCCATTCTTGGCTGTCCTAGGACTCATTTAAGAAAGACAGAGAGAGAGAGACATACACACACAGACCCTCTTTGCTTTCTAAGTGCAAGGTCCGTGGCCAGGCCTTGGTCCTTGAGACCTCCCAGACCCTCAGGGGCCACATCACATGGTCACACTGACAGGAGGCCTGGTTCTGCTGTCTGCTGAGGGGCTTCTGAGCTTTGGCTCGGGGAAAATAAACCTGTTCTGGGTCGGAGGGCAGAGGTAGCTGTGGGGAGGGGCTCCGGCCAGCTGGTCTGGGTGTCCCGGTCAGTGCTGAAGGCCTGGGTGTCCCGGTCAGTGCTGAAGTTAAGCTTTCACTTCCTCTGGAAATCCCACGCGCACTTGGCTCTGAGCCTTCTGCAGTGGGTGTGTGTCCCAATTTTCCTGGGGGTTTTGGTTCACCGGTTTTCCAAGTCCTGGGTCAGGGGTAGTAAGATTACATTTACAAAGAGCTTTCCGACCCAGGAGACCAGATGTTACAATCCGGACAAGGTTAACAGCCAGAATCACAAAACACTGAGACCACGTGAGTGGGTTAGGAAACGTACTCTCCTCGGGACTTGGACAAAGAGGGATTCGAGTGGAGTCATGGGTTCTAATCCCAGCTCTGCCTACAACCCAGAGACCTGGGGCAGGCTCTGGGCTGTGGCCTCCTGAGCCTAGGGTCCTCCAAATTCTACTGGGTCTACTCTGAGCCACTTCACAGATGCCCATCTTGGTCCAAGGCCCTGCTATCGACACAGAGGGAAAGAGGGGGGTGGTCCTTGCCTGCTAAGGGCATGTGGAAACAAGGCTTAACCAGCAGAATGGAACAGGGAGATAAGGGGGACGTGGTTGGAGTCAGCAGCACCATAAGAATCAAAGGGTGTGATGGAGGTGTTCGAGGAGGACTTTCAGAGGATTGGGAAGGAGTCCTTGAAGGCAGAGGGGGTAGCGGAGGCAAAGGCTCCTGGGGGAGGGGTGTGGTTCATTCTGGAGCAGGAGAAGACAGAAGGCCAGTCCAGTGAAGATGTGGGGGAAGAACATCCAGGCAGAGGGAACAGCAAATCCAGAAGTCCCAAGATGCAATGAATTGCCAGACGAGGAGACCTAGGGAGCTCTCTGGGGAATCTCTTGGGATCCGCTCCCCTTTCATCTGGGTCCTCGCAGAGGTGACCACGGAGGCAGGGAATCTCCTACATCTGTGTGAGGTATATACACATTTACCTGCGTGTCACTGTGGCCAAGCAGAGCTCTTGGCTGGGACACTGCTAGGTTTTCAATAGGAACCCAAAGCTTTTAGGAGACAGCTTTGTGTTCCCTTTTTAGCGCCTTGTGGAGCCAGGGCCCTGGTCACTCTGCACAGACTGCTGACCCCTGCATGTCCGGGATGGAGATGAGGAAACTTCCTGTCGGGGTGCAAAAGCTTCAACTTGCTTCTCTTTGGACACAAATCTGTTGAAAAGTTACAAACACAAACAGTTGTCTGGCAACGTAGGCCCAAAACACCTCTTACAGCTGAGGGCCAAGGGCCTTGATCTCTTCTCCCAGGAAATGTGGAGCCAGACGAGGTACTCATTAACCTGTCAGCAGCTCCCAGCCAGAGCTGTCCCCTGGTGCCCTTACCTAACGGCTCAGCTCAGCCCAAAGCTGCTTCCTTCTTCCATCGGACTCTGAGCTGCCTGGTCCCTGGCCGGGCTCCCGACAGTTTATTTTACTGTGTTGGAAAATGCTGGAGCCTCAGTGGTAGGACAGATGAGCTTGGGGGCTTCTTGCCCCAGGGCCAACCGCTCTTTCCACCAGAAGACACCAGGACTGTGAGAGCTGATCCCCGAGGCTGGGTTTCCTCTATGAAAATATCCATCATTAATTAGTAGGTGGATGGTAGTGAAGGTCACAACAGTGTGAATGTACTTTATGTCCCTGAACTGTACACTTCAAAATAGTTAAGATTCTAAGTTTAATGTTACGTGTATTTTACCGCAAGCACAAAAATAAAAGGAAAGAGGAACACCTCTACATGCTAATACAACGTGACCCTCAGGACACCTCGCTCGCGGAGACGCGCAAGGTGGACAAAAGTGTGTATGAAGCGCTGTTTATGTAAGAAAGATAAAATAAAGATTTTTTAATAATTAAAATATAGACAATGGTGGTTTGAACAAGAAGGAGAAATGGGGCAGAGGAAAAGTCGGTGCGAGACCCCTTTAAACATACCCTGTTTTACAGAGTTGACTTTCACCTCGTGCGTCTTTTGCATGATCAATAAAACTAAATTAAATGTTAAAAGGCAATTCCTAAAAATCGAAAACAAAACAAAGTAAATGGTCCTGAATAATGAGTTGGTAGCACAAACACACAGAAAGGCACTGTCCCAAGTAACTTTAAGACACATTGATTTGCCCTGGCCGGTGTGACTCGGTTGGAGCATCAGCCCATAAACTGAAAGGGCACTGGTTCAATTTCCGGTCAGGGCATGCGCCTGGGGCGGGGCACATGTAAGGGGCAACCCATGGATGTTTCTCTCTCTCATTGATGTTTCTCTCTCTCCTCCCTCTTCCCCTCTCTCTAAAATCAATAAGCATGTCCTTGGGTGAGGATAAAAAACTAAAAATGAAAAAAAAATAAACACATTAACTTGACGATATCTTTCTAGTGAGGTTTACTTTAAGAAGAAAACTACAAAAGCACAATTTTAAGCTGTTTTCAATAATGATTGGTGGTGGTATTGGGATTGTTACTCGAAGTCTGATGTGTACCCCGCGGAGAAAGAAATGTAACTAAATAACTACGTAGGTGTGCTTGAGAACTGAGCTTTGGGGCATGGGAGAATGGTGAGTCAGATATAAAAGCTGTAAGATTAAGCAAAAACCCTAAAATTCTGAATTTGAGTTGAAAGAATCACTACAAACCCACATTTCTTCTTTTAAACAAGTCCTAGCTCTGTTCTCTGGAAAGTCCCAGTGTTATTGAACAACACAGGAGACATAAGTGCTTCTGGAACCCAGCTGGTGGCCTCGAAATACCAATTTCAAATAAAAGGAACCAGAGCTCCTTGGAGAAACAGCTGATTGCGAAACAGAGGGAGCAAAAGTACAAAGTGAGCCTGAAACAGCCCATCATTCCAGAAAGCAAAAAACGGATCAGAGACATCAGGGGTGAGGGAGCCCGGCTGCCACAGGACCCACCGGGAGATGATTTGAAGTCAAATCAGATAAACAATTGCAGCTCATGGAAACATGTCATATACGTTTAAATCTGTGAGTTCGTAATGATTTTAAAAATCTCATTGGTTACCCTTGCTGGATATGAGAGAATTAACTTATTAGGAATACTAGTAAACTAAGAGGAAAGATCAAGTATTTATTCCAGGTTTTCTTTAAGAACTATACCTCAGGGTAACCAAGCAGCTGATAAGGGAAAGTTTCTCTCTGTAGAAACGGTCCACGTAATGGCCAGACAGGGAATAAAAGATTTGAATATCACCATTTTGCAAATCCTAATGAATGAACAGATCAACAGCTGCTAACAAGCAGAAAGACAAACAGACATTATGTGCCTCCTGATGAAAGAACATAATGCTACCGGCATTTTGCCAAAAGATATGCCTCCCAAAATATGAGCAAGCCTCTGGGTTTAACTTGCAATTTACGGGAAATTTAGGGAACAGAGGAACATAGTGAGCAACACCACAGAGACGTAGTCAGCAAGATCCAGATGGCGGAGGGTTGGGGAGAGAAAATGGAGGGGAAATCCATTCAAAGAGCCTAAAGAGACATATTGGCCTTTGCACATCTTGTTTGGATCTTGATTCAAACAAACAAATTAGAGGGTTTTTTTTTAAGGCCTATGTGGAACAGTAAGGAATTTTGAATATTGACTAAAAAGTTGATGTTATTAAGAAGTTATTATCTTCTGTGGTGTGTTTCCAAAGGGGAACCATTCCCTTCCAGAAATACAAGTTGAAACATTAAGAGATGAAATGATATAATGTCTGGAATTTGCTTCGAAATAATCCAGGGTCGGGCAGGGAAGTGAATGGGGATATAGAAGAAATGAGGGTGACCGTGGGCTGATAATTGCTTAAGCTGGGCAATACGTACACGGAAATTCACTAAGCTATTCTCTATATTTTGGTGAGTATTGAAAATTCTCCATAATGAAAGGGATATTTTAAAAAGTCGTGATTTTTTAACCGAGGAGGTGTAAGACTTGCACACCGTAAACTACAAAACACCACTGAGAAAAATTAAAGACGGTACAAATAAACGGAAAGACATTTGTGTTCAAAGACTGGAAGACTTAACATTGTTAAAAGGTTCATGCTACCCAAAATAATCTAAAGATTCAATGTGATCCCTATGAAAATCCCAAAGGCATTTTTTCCATTTTTGTAGAAATGGGAAAAAAAAAAAAATCCACAAATTCATATGGAGTCTCAAAGGACCTCCTAAGAGCCAAAACAATCTTTAGAAGGAGGAACACAGCAGAAGGTTTCACACGTCCTGATTTTGAAGTACACAACAAAGCTACAGTAATCAAAACAGTATGGTGCCGGCATAAAGCGGACATATACAAAAGTGAACTCAAAGTGGATTAAAGATCTAAACATAAGACCTAAAACATGGGGAATAAACTTCATGACATGAGCAATGATTTCTTGGCTATGACAGCAAAAGCACCGCTGATGGTATGTTACCGTCAGCCATGGGCCCCACGGCAAAAATAGACACATAGGACTTACATCAAACCTAAAAGCTCTGCTCAGCAAAGGAAACAATCAACAGAATGAAAAGGCAAACTATGAAATGGGAGAAAATACTGGCAAACTATATCAAATAAGGGGTGAATATCCAGAATATATAAAGAACAACAACAACAAAAATCAACAACAAATAACCCAATTTAAAAGGGACTTGAATAGACATTTCTCTAAAGAAGCTAAGCAAATGATCAACAAGCCTCCAGAATCGAGTGCTGGGCTCCTCACAGGTCCTCGAACAGACCTACATACTGCATACTGAACTCCGAAGGACACATGGCCTGGGTGCCTCAGCTCCAGGGTACTGCTACCAAGACAACTGTTTTTTTGGTTATGTCAGGCTGGACCTCGCCTGGATTGGGGGCTGCAGGAGCTCTTCTCCACCTGCAAGGATATTTCAGCATCTGGGCAACAAGAATCTCAAGCACCTTCGTGCGCCAGGGCCCATGGCTGATGGTAATATAGCATCAGCAGTGCTGATTTTCAGAATTGCAATGGGTGTGTAACAGGGTGCAGTCAAGGCGGGGGGAGCAAATAGAGGGATGGGAGTGACTTCAACCCAGGATGTAACTGGGAGGCAACTCCCCCTGGTTACAGCGCCTGCGTAAGAGCTCGGAGATGATTGGCTCCACACCAGGGGGCCACACCTGCCCAGACTTACTATGGCAGCCCAGAAAAGCTGGAAAAATATGGGAATGCTGGCAGGTGTGGCCAATTGTGGGAGGAGTTGGTATAGGGAACCTATCCATGCGTGATGCGATCTTGTGGCTCAGCTCTGGTTCTGAAGCAGACAGACACGCATGGCGTGCAGAGAACATCCGTGAATAGGTCTCCCGTGGGGAATCAGGCCTGCATTGTACCTAGGCTGCTTTGAGACTTACTCTTGCTAAAAACTTCCTTACCTTGAATTGAGGAAACAAATGTTTACTGTATATCTTTAAAGTAACTTCCTAAAATCTATTCTAAACCTCTCAAGTTTGGGTGTAACCAGTTCAACCTCTTTTCCCTTTACATTTGCAAATGACCTTTATCTTAAAGGGATTAGCAACATTCTTTCTTTTGTTATGTTAAACTCCTAAAGCAAACCTGTGCATAGTTAATGAGAACCATCCTGGATGTAATGTACCTAGAGTGTCAATAAAAGCCTGTCTAGGCAAGGGGTCTGGGCTCTCTCTCTGAGAGAGTGGCCATGCACGCTGGCCTTCTCTCACTCTCTGGCCCGCCCTCACACACTCTCCAGGCCTCTCTCACCCTCCCTGGCCATCTCTCACCCTCCCTGGCCATCTCTCACCCTCCCTGGCCATCTCTCACCCTCACTGGCCATCTCTCACCCTCACGCGGCGTGCTCTCTCTCTCTCTCTCCCACCCACCCCTCCCTCCCTTTCTCTCTCTCTCTCTCTATTTCTCTCTCTCTCTCAGACAGCAGCCATGCAAGCCCTGGCACTTGCTCACTTAAAGAGTGGCTTGACACCCCTTTTTCTCCACTGGATTCCTTTAGTCTGTGTGAATTTGTTCGTCACTTGTCTGGGGATATGGGACAAGCATTCCCCAACAACATGTGGTCCTGCCAGCTGGGACTGAGACAAGTCGGAAATGGTGGGGCAGAGGAAGATTGGCGCTGGGATTTTGACCCAGGCGTGGCAGCCATTTGGGGTCCTTCTGGGCAGGACACCTTGGGCAGAGAAGAACCACGTGGCTTTAGGGTGCTCCCTTTTTTGCCATGTGGCTTAGGAAGCAGGAGAGACTTTGCCTGGAAGGAAAGGGGTGAAAGGACTCTTGCTGGTGGGCCAGGAGAAGGTGCCACATGGGTTTGAATTAGCTGGAGAATTTGGCACAGCTGATGGTGCCGGAATCGAGGGGCTGCCTGAGCCACGGACTTCTGTTTCTTTTTCTGACATATGGTACCCCGGACTGGGCAGAGGGGGAAGGAAGGACTGTGCATTTGTGGGTGTTCTAAAGGACTCTGGGATCTCAATGAAGACACTAAGTCATTACTCTTAAGTTTATATAACTCTTTAAATAAACAATCCCTTTCCTTTACACCAATCTCTGGCATTGAGAGACATCTTTCCCTGGCAGTGGGCAAGGCGAACCTAGTACAGTGGGGGGGAACCCCGGAGCACAAGGGTGGGTCCATTATATCATTCGCCCCACCCATCCCCGGGTCTGTTCTGTAACAGGTGCATCAGGGCCCCAGATCTGGAAAGTTAAATAACCCCACGATTAGACTCGGGGTTCCAGTCACACCCCTGTCTCTTACTGGCTGTCCAACCTTGGGCTAGGCCGTCACTGAACCTCTCTGACCTTCCGTGTCCTCCTGTGAGCAGGAGAGACCACTCACAGCAAGGCACCCTGCCCTGTCTCCCCAGAGGTGTTGTTGTTTCAGCCACAGCGAAGTGTCAACCTGCTGTGCGTAAAGTCCCTGGCACCTTCTGTTTATGGGATGATAAAGGCTTCAAGAATGCTCTAGTCCCACCTCCAGGAACCACGGGGCACGTTTTCTAGCAGCGAGAATCTTTCTACATTCCCTCCCTCGCTCCTTGTGACCTCCCACGTATTCCCTTTGCCACAGGAGCAGGCAAAGGGAACCAGTCCTCTGAGCAGAAAGCCTGTGACCATGGCATCACCGTCCCCATGGCCCAGCTGGTCACAGTGTTCTCAGGTCCCTGCTAGGAAACCATCCTCAGACCCCCCAGAAAGACTCATTCTCAGTATCTTCCATGCGGAAGGGAGAAAGAGCTAGTCTTACCTAAAATGGAAAAAGCAAACCTGTGAGGCAAGGGGTGGGGGAGGTCCATCCCTCAGTAACAGGAACGGTGAGTAACAGCTGGGCCTTAACTGAAATCTGACACATGGTTCTCGGCAGTCTGTGACCCTGGCGCTTTGCTGGGTCCTGAGCTGGGCAAGGGAGAGGCACTGCCAAGAGGAGTAGGGCACAGGCACCCCCCTGCAGTGTGGGAGGCAGGTGCGTAACAGGTCACTGCAGCTTGCTGTAGCTTGGCAGCGCTGGAGGCCGCAGGAATGGAAATCCTCCACTCCACACGGGGAGCGAGGGATGCCTCGGAAGGACATGTGAGCTGGGTGTTGAGAGCCCGGTTGCTTTTCAGGCAGAAAAGTCAGGGGAGGACAGTGGGGCACAGGGACCAGCTGTGCCGAGTTCCAAGGTGTAAGGGGGACCCACTGCTGGGCCACAGGGAATGGCTGGAAAGAGAGTCCTGGAGGAGTGTGGCTGGCAGATGGGCAGGGCCCTGGGCCACACAGAAGAGTTACACTTCCATCCCTAAGGCCTGGAGAGTATGACGTGCTTACCTGTGCGTTTCATATGGCTGGGGAGACAAGTTAGAGCGGGGCGAGGCACAGGTGGCAGGGCAGGCAGGGGGTAAGGAGGTTGACCGGGGCCTCTCCGAGGCTAACAGTGAGGTCTTTGGGTTCCTGACCCTCTCATGGGACACTCAGCTGACTACTGGACCCCATCGGGGGCCTAACCAGAGAAACTAACTCGCCCAGATTGCACACCAAGGACCTTCGCTGGTGGCAGAAGAGTCACTTGGCTGCTCACTACAGCTGCTTCATTAGGCTGCCTCCAAGCTGGGCCAGCCCTAAGCTCCCCTTTATTCTTCCCCCCACTACCTCGGGGCTGCTGACCTCTTGGAATGCTGAGGAGCTTCTTTGTCTAGTCCCCCACCCCACAAGGACCCTGGGGTCTCCACCCCCAAATTCTGTGCAGCCCAATGCTCAAGCTTCTCCCTCGACTCTCCTGTCACCAGCAGACGAGGGGCTGCCCTGGCTGACGCAGCCTCCCGAGGAGCAGGCAAAGTAAGCAGCCACAGCATGAAAGGCTGAGGCAGATACAGGTCTGCATTCCCAACAGGTGCAGCTCCCTGCTGCTGGGCCCTGACAAAGTCAGAGCCTCATCCTCTTTCAGAGGCTGCTGGCTGTTGCTGCCCACCTGCCACTGTCGTGGAGCAGGGCCCCTCCCGATCTGGCCAGGGTGGGCACGGCTGAGCCTGAAGTGTGTCTGGGTTCTAGGTCACGAGATGCAACCTGAACTGTGGTGATGAGGACACCCAAAGTGGGGTGAGAGGGGCACCCATGATAACATGGGGGAGGACAGGTTCCAGACACTGTAAATAAATATGGGGATCAAAGTTCAGCAAGGCCAGGTGACCTCTTTGGAGTGTCTAGAATGTGGGCAGATACCCAGGAGGTCATTTGGAAGGACCCAGCAGGAGAAGCAAAGGCAAGATCCTTGACCTCCAGGGACCTACAGCCCGAAGGTAGACACCAGATATCCCACCAGGCGTGAGGGCACAATGGCAGGGTGACCCCAGAGGACGGCTGGAGGGCTGCGGGCTGTAGAACTGGAATGGCGCCAGGGCTGCTCCAGGGTCTGGGACACGGCGTAAAATGGAGCTCCAAGTCTAGTGGGAAGGCAGACAAGCAGACAGTGGTCAGGGTGTGTGACCTGGCACAGGTGTGGGGTGCGGGGCGAGGGGCTGGCCCCTGGGGAGCTCCCACAGAGGCGGTGAGGCCACCTATTCTCCATTACTGTCTAATATCCCAGGTCAAGGCTCTTGACCTTAACCTGCTGGAAAGGGGAGATCCTGAGCGCCTACACTTTGAGTCTGCATCGCCCCATGGGTTTTCAAGAAATGGCTTAAGGACAAATTCTCCGAATCATGGTTGCATCATTCCAAAATGTACCTAAATCTCACTCAGGATTGTTTTTTTCCCTCAATTTTGAAATTCCTGAACTCCTAGTTCTGGTACACTTCCCTCTACTCAGCTTCAGGGGAAATCCCAGACATTTGAAGCATCAGTTGTGGGTGAAAACATTACCCAATCCCTTCTCTCCCAGCCCTCGCTATGCTTCCTGTCCTATGGTTTTTCTTCACTGGAACCAGCTTTCCATGAGCTCTTCTGGGCTCTGCTTTTTCACGTAACGTCATTTCACATACACATCCCAGCAACAAACTTGCTTTTGATGACCGTGTCATACGTAGTCCGTATCTTGCGCCCAGTCCTACATTTTAGCTTGTTGGGCTTCTGCCTTGGACAAGCCCGGGCCTTCTATGGGGCTCCCACCCCCATCTCTGTAAAACACGGTGACTTTGGAAACACTGAAGTCCCTTCTAAGCCTTGACATTCCGAGTGGTTGTGATTTTGCCAGTGGTGGAACCCTGACTTGTAACCCACAGCCATAATCCTTAGAAGGGAGAGACCCAACATCTGCTGAAAACGCCCTCTAAGATCAGAAGGCGCTCAGGGACAGATGGGTAGGGAAGTGACAGCCACTCCTTCCAGCAAAAACACAACGTGGGGCCTGGCCCGATCCAGACCCCTTTGTTCCTGGTCCAGCCTGGGCAGCCAGCCACATGAGGAAGTGGGGGGTGCTTTCCCTCCCTCACCCTACAGTCCCCCAAGCCTTCTGCCCCTCCTTGACAAAGCACTTTTGGAACCCACACCCATCCCCCCCCAGACCAGCAGACTGCTGAGTCACGGTAGGGCAGCAGTTTCCAGCCCCCCGGCCCCACTGAGCCAGCTCCTACAGAAACAACCGCAGGCTTTTCTTTTGCCCGTGGCTCCTCCCACCAAGGCTGCTGTCCCCGGAGGCCCGCCAAACTCCCCGCCTCCTCCAAGTCACGAGGAGCTGGGGCTGGAGGGGAAGCAGGCAGAATTCTGGTAAACAAAGGTCCAAAGACTAGGCCCTTGCTTCAGAAGACTCTAGAAGCATGGAGTTGCCAGTTCCGACACACTGCTTTCCCAGAAGGTGTGGGGTGGCCTCAGCAAACACACACAGACACACACACATCAGCTTGAGATTTTCCTTTCACGCTTCCCAGGCGACCTCTCCCAGGGACCTTCTACAGCCCAAGCTGTCCCTCGGTTTTGCCGTGGAGTTCTCAGCAGCTGCTGTGTTTAACCGTGCACGGAGCCAATACTGACTCATAAAACCTCCTTTCTGCCACAGACCCACCTCACTCCTGTGGGTCCAACTTCACGCTGGCTCTGTCCACCTGGACACCCTGAAACTTGGTGCCTTCAGTCCCAAACCTAGCTAGCCTCCCCCCCACTGCATTTCCTCCTGTGCTCCCTGTCTCGGTGAATGTCAGCTGCAGCTCAGGCGACAAAGCTGGGGGCTCTCTTGCCCACCTCCCATCCCTCACCTCCACCCCGTACAAGACGATATCCAATCAGCCACCTCATCCCGTCTGTCCCGACTTCTCTGTCTCTCAGATCCGCTTTCTGTCTCCTCTGCTCAATGGGAAGTAGGGCTGTTGCCTCCCCAGCAGTACCCGGCCCTCCGGCCTGAGCTTAATCCGTCCTCCACATTCAACCACGCGAGCATGTGTTCCTTCAACACATACTGAGCACCAAGGAACAAGCACCATGCAAAATGCCGGGAGCCCAGGATGAAGACAGAAATAATGCCTGCCCTCCAGCAGCTTGCAGTGTGTGCAGGAGCAGGGACGGCAATCAGAAAGGCGTGACTGACATGTATGAATGTGTACCACGGTTGTCACCTGCACTATGTACAGGACCTACAAACACCATCACCTCAACCGGTCATTTGAATTTTAACGTTATGGCATCTCTCGTCTTACAGCTTTTCAAGTGGCCCAAACTGCCAACTGTCTTTGGCTTTTTGACGGCCTCACAATACTCCCTACCCCCACCTTCTCAGATCATCGTCTGTATATTCTTCTATAATTTGATAGGCTTTTTCTAAGGCTTGAATCTTTAATCCCTCTGACATGTGTTTTGAAATACAGTGAGTCGTTTTCTTCCACATGACTGTCAAGTGTTTCGGCATGATTTGTTGGACCCACTCTTTCTTCCCCAATTTGAAATGCCACTTTCGCATCCACCAGGTTCCCACTCCACGCGGGTAGGGCTGCTCACTGCATTGCTGTGGTCCTCTCCTCCTGGGCCAGTACCTGCCGCTCACAGCGCTCCGGTGGTTGTTTGTTTTTAATATCAAGGAGGAGCATCTACCCTCACGACCTTTTTGCCCCCAAATGCTTATCATTTCTTTTACACACTCACTCTTCCAAATGAACTTTGGAATCATTTTGTCAAGTCTCCAAAAACCACTTCATTTTTATAGCAATTGTCCTGAATGTATAGGTTGATTTCAGGAGAATCGGCCTCTTTGCTGAGCTGGGGTCGGCTGTCTGGCAACATGGCGTGTCCTCACGGATGCAAGTTTGCTTACCCGTCCGGCAGTAAGCATTTGGTTTTCTTCTCCCATTCTTGTTAACGTCATCCCTAGGTGCCTTCCGCCTTTGGTGCCAATGTAAACGAAAGATTTCCCTTCATTACATTGTCTAACTGCTGGTCACGGCTATATAGAAAAACTCTGCTACTGATGACCTTGCTGTACGTGCCCTAATAGTTTTTGTGCTGATTCAGTGTCAGGTTTCTGAAAACAAAACCGAGGTGGTAGTATCTCCCTGTCCCGAAATCCCGCAGTGTCCCCATGTCCTCCAGGATAAAATGAAACCCCTTTTCACGGCATACAACCCGTCCTGATCCGGCCCCTACACCACCCTTCCAGCATTCTCCAATGGGACTCTGCTGTCCCACACCACACCCTTTCTTAAGGCACCCTGGACAGGCCAGGCATTCCCACACCTCTGCGTGCACCGTTCTCTCCGCCTAGAATTCCCTCCCGCATCTCCCTCCTCCACTTCACCTTTCCTTGACTTTTTCTTCAAACTGAGCCCAAGGGTCACTTTCTTAGGGAAGCCTTTCCTGACCGACTGTCCCAGACTGGGTAAGGCAACCGTCTTACCCTCCCAGCATCTTTCTGCTTACTTTATTGTAGCTCCATCCCCAGTAAACTTTTCCTGAAAGTAATACATGCGCATTTTGAAATGAACCAAGTGCCATAATTCCATCAGCAACTTGTTTTAATATTTGAATAAAATCCGCCACCCCTCTCCCCCTTTAAGGTTTGGAAGTCCAGCTTCTAGTTTCAGCTTTGTGAGACATCCTTGGACATGTCTCCCACCTGTGTTCAGAAGGACCTGGCTAAGAATAGTGAACCTCAAAGCCAGCGGACTCGGGGTCAGGACATCCAGCCTAGCTCCAGTTCTGCCACCCACGAATTCACACCCAGCTTGGGACACAGCTGTGAGCCACACGCAGTGGACCTGCCCCTCGGGGTCCTGGGTGCCTGTTGCACCTGATAAAAGAGGCCATTTCAAAATGGCCACCCAGCATCGGCTCTCAGATCCAAGTTGCTTCTCTCTCTTCTTTTTTCTAACCTCCAATCTCTGAGTTTTAAGCACCACCAGTGATTTTCTCAGAAGCCCAGGTGGCTCACTCACCCCCATGGCTCCCTCGGGGAAGGCCGCCCGCCCGGCCTTTGTTGCATGAACTGCAGTGCCCAGGAGCCATATTTGTTTTCTGCAAAAGGTGGCGGGGGCTGATCCCAGATGGCCGTAGGCCCGACGCCGCCTCGCTCTTTTCCAGCCCATCCTGACTCATTCGGCCTCCCAGGGCCCATGTTTCCACTTTCCCAATCTGCAATATCGGGGTGTGGTAATGCTGCTCGGCCGCTCTGATTAACAGGCGTTAGGCCTACAGCATGAGAATGCCGTTAGGGACCTCAGGGACAGTTTCCCGCGGGTTCCAAGACGCAGGGCGCCACTGGGGTCCGGGATCCGAGCTGGGTCAACAGCCCCACCTGACCAGGCGTTCAGCACAGAAGAGAGCCACCACCCGCCGCAGCGATCCGCCACCCACATCACGGCCCCAGGCCTCCCCACCCCCACCGCCCCGATGGGGCGGAGCCCCGCGCCCCCAAGAAGGGGTGGGGCTCGGCACGGCGGGCGGGAGGTGTGATTGGTCAGGGCAGGTGTGACGCCCGCTGCCGCTATAAAAGCGGGGTGCCTGGACCCTGCGCCAGAGCCTTCGCCGAGAGTCGCCGTGGTTTCCTGCTTCAACAGTGCTTGAACGGAACCCGGCGCTCGACCCCTCATTCCAGCCAGCTCCCCAGATCCATCCTTCTGCCCCTTCCTCGCAGCACTCTCGGGCCGCCCCAAGGTCCCCGCCACCGCTCCAGCGCCGCGAAGCCGCCTGTCTTCAGCCGCCATCATGACCACGTCCGTCTCGCAGGTGCGCCAGAACTACCACCAGGACTCGGAGGCCGCCATCAACCGCCAGATCAACCTGGAGCTCTACGCTTCCTACGTCTACCTGTCCATGGTGAGGCCCGGCGTAGTCTCCCCGGGTGGCAGGGCGGGGAAGGGGCGGGTGCAGCTTCTCCGGGCAGGGCGGAGTTTGTGTCTACTGGTCGGGTCGGGGTCTCCTGCCCTCCTTTCCCCCCTCAACCCACGTGCGCCCTTTGGGAAAATGAAGGCTGCTCCAAATATCTCGAGACTTGTCTTGCGCAGAAATTCTGGGCACTTCGCCCTTTCCGACTGCCTCCTGGGAGGGCTTCCTCGTAGGCAAGGGCCGCCTCTGTGCACCATTTTATATTTACGGAGAGCCCGTTTTCTGGAAATCCCGGGACTGCATCGCTTAGGAACTATAAAATTCAGTTAGGAAGGTGGATTTTTGCATTTGCACTCCTCCTGAGTCCGATCACGTGCCCGTGAGGCCCTCGGTTTGCTCAGCTAACTGGGCGGAGAGGTCCAGCTCCCATCCCCCTGGGTATGGCGGAGCCTGCTGGGTAATGGTGTCGAATAGCAACCGTGGGGGCTGGCGCAAAGTGTCTTATCTCCCGTGGGCCGACCACTGCGGAGCAGCTGTCTCCACCCCTCTGCTCTGCTTATCTCTAAGCCTCACTTGAACTGAAGCGTATCTCTAGAAATCTCCCCTTAAGTGGACGCGAAGTTGTTTGAGTCACGCGTCCTAGTGCCTGGGCAATTAATTCTTTATCGTTTTTTGTGTCTGAGTATTGTAGCCCTCTCATTGAACACTCAGTTCTTGGATAAAATCTGCCAGCAGTTACCGGACAAGGGGTTTTTCCCTGTAATTGGTGGGATCAGTTTTCCAAAATCCTAGAGTTAATTTAGGATTGTGCAAATTATCCAAGAATAGATGTCTTCCAGACGGATTTGAAAACACGTCCGGATTTCTGTGACTGCCGTTCCGTTTCAGGAACTCCTGAATACAGCTAGTGTTTAAAACGGGAATCAAGTTTTTGCTTTCTACTGGTAATATTTATCTACATCAGCACTGCTTGCAGTTGTCACCTTGCCTGGTGGGTTAATTTTAGAAGTCCTTCAGTGTGCCTGCAAGCTGGCCAGCTCACGTTTGCCGTGGGTTTATCAGGGAGGAGGAGGGAGGAGGTGCTAATAGTGCAGGGTAAAATACTCTGGCACCCTTGCCAGGGAAATCTGACACTCTAAGAACTTTGTGGTATACAGATCCTGAAGACGTTTCATATTGGAAGCAATTCCTGTGAAATTCTAAAAGTTCCTTGTAGTGAACTCCAAGTATCGGGTTTCATTTTTGTAGAATAGAATTAGAGAATAGAAACCAATCCAGGAACACACAGCCTGCCCCTAACATGTTCGTGTTCCACTTTTAGTCTTACTACTTTGACCGCGATGATGTGGCTTTGAAGAACTTTGCCAAGTATTTTCTTCACCAATCTCACGAGGAGAGGGAACACGCTGAGAAACTGATGAAGCTGCAGAACCAGCGAGGTGGCCGGATCTTCCTCCAGGATATCAAGGTGAGCAGAAGATGCTAGGGGTTGGCGTGTTACGTGATTTATCTAGCAGCCCTCGGGTGTCAGGCGTCACTCGGTGACTAGCAGTTTCCTTTTTAAGTGAGGAGACTTTGGCTTTTGTGCTTCTTATGCTCATCATCTAAGCAAAAACAGGCAAACCATAATGGGCAAGGGTGTTAGGTTGGAAACTTACCAAGGGAAACTTAAATGTCCTTTTTGTCGGAAGGTTCCATAGTAGATGCCTGCAGAATTGCCGTGGCTTAACTGGTGGAAACTATAGGTGCATTGACCTGACTTTCTCCCTTTCAGAAACCAGAACGCGATGACTGGGAGAACGGGCTGAACGCAATGGAGTGTGCATTACACCTGGAAAAAAGTGTGAACCAGTCACTACTGGACTTGCACAAACTGGCCACCGAAAAAAATGATCCTCATGTAAGTATTCGCAACCGGCGGGTAAACAGGGGAACTCATTTTCCTTAGTTGGCTGGGAAGGTTGACCGGTAACGTTCTTCCCTGTTCCGTTTTCTTGTAGTTGTGTGACTTCATTGAGACTCACTACCTGGATGAGCAGGTGAAATCCATCAAAGAGCTGGGTGACCACGTAACCAACTTGCGCAGGTTGGGGGCCCCTGGATCTGGCATGGCAGAGTATCTCTTTGACAAGCACACTCTGGGAGACAGTACAGAGAGCTAAGCCTTAGGCTGCCTTCCCACCGCCACGGGAGTGACTTCCCTGGTCACCAAAGCAGTGCGTGCATGTTGGAGTCACCTTTACCTTTTCTATAACTTGTACCAATCATCCACTTACGTCCTTCGTTTGTACCATTCCTTCAAATAAAGTAATTTGGTACCCAGCTGTTGTCTTTGAATTCTTGGGAGGGGCTAGCACGCTAATTAAAATGAAACGCCTAAGAGAATTTGTATTTGTGCAAATCCTTAGTTTATTAATAATCCTTTAGTTAAACTAAACTCCTCAGTTTGGAAAAGACACCAAAGCTTTGGTGTGTGGAGAGCAGACAGGACTTAAGGACTCTTGATTCTGAACTCTGTTTTGAATTACACGTTCCCAATGGTTCATTCCGGCTTCCGTTCTTTTTACGTACAAGAGTCATCCTGAAACTAAGGGCTGTTGGTACCCATCCAGCGAACTTCTAATTCGGGCTGTCACGGGAACATACTTATCAGTGTGGACGGCTCTGTGGCTACGGCTAGATCAGTGTCCCGTTGGTGTACTCGCAGGAAGGACCAGGCTGGTGAAGCGTTCCCCCATGGGAAACAGGCTAGGAATGTGCTTCCTCCCTGTGGAAAATTTGAGAAAATTGACACGAATATGGAGGATAACTTCGTTCCAATACCGAATTAGCTGCAGTAGGAGAGCAAAGGTTGAGACACTAAATTTAGAGTAAAAACCAGCGACTAGTGTCAGGAGGATGCAGAGCCGTTAATACCCTCCCAAATAGGCCACAGTGTTGGGTTTTTGTCTAGCTCTAGAAGTGAGACAGATGGCAGGCCTTCTGGGTTTTCAGTCCAAGCTGTGTGTTCTGACCACAGAAGCAACTGCTTGAGAATCTAGAAATGGGAAGTTAAACCTCCCTCCCTCGTGGAGGGGGTGGGGTGGGTGGGGTAGATGTATCATTGGCTGAATGTCTAGTAGATGGTATAAAGGGAACTAGCCTGGTGGTTTTGAGACAGCCCAGATTGACCCCCAGGAAGCAGGAGGAGCACATTTAAGTCCTGTTGCAGTCCCCGAAGCAGAAGATACCTCAAGGGACGTGCATGCCCTCACCGTAACCATCTGCCAGTTCCCAAAGGTATGGCGGCCTTTGCAGGAGTTTCACGGCCACCGAGGGGTCTTGGAGGAGCATGTATACACACTCCTGGCTAAGCCTGGGAGTGAGTTGAATTTGGGGGCTACAGCCTGGAGCCCCTAGTTCTGCCTCATGATTTTGTGTCTGCCACACTGTAAGCTAGATCCAGTGATAACATCTCCCTATCGAAGCCTGGCCTGGTGGCCCTTCCTCTGGCATCCCTGCAGCTTCATCTTCCTTCACCCAGGGCCCAGGGACTCCTTCCTGGTGATGCCAGGGTCTTGGGTGAAATGAGTAAAAGCCCCCAATTCCTTAGGGCCCATGTTTACGGGACCAAGTGTATGCTCCAAGCCACTGCCGGGCATAGGCCCAGCATGCTGAGGCAGTGACGGAACCATATGGAAATCAGAAGAAGGATAGGTCCAGCAAGGGAAGCTGGGGAGGGTGGGGAAGTATCCAAGGAGAGGGTGCGCTGATCCTGGGTTGGGGAGAGGACACACCTGTTTTCCAAGGCCCAGTAGGGGTCGTGATGATCTTTGAGTGTGGTGTGTATGCTGCTAGTTGACTGTGTATGTGGTTCTCTGGGGTGACTTCCAGGGGCGTCTGACACGTCAGTCAGGTTAAACTCGACAGTTTTCCTCTTGATGGGACACAATTCCAGGCGCTCCATTGAGGCCCCAGCAAATGCTGGGAAGGAGTCAAAGCTCTTCCTGGTCCCCGGAGTCACAGGCGGTAGGCTCTGGTCTTTGATAGTGCTGTCTGCGCCGGAGACCCTGCGAAGACTTGAGGGTGCCGACTGTCCTGGTGGGAATACCATAGGGATGGGGCTGAGAGGTGTCTGGGGGGCACTGTGGTAGCCTGACCTCCTGTATCGTGCAGCGGACATAAAGGCTTCCTCCCCCTTCAGCCTCCAGGCCTTGCTATCTTCCTGGTCCCTGGAGCTCTCTCTGGCCCCCCAGAGACTCTCGAGCTGGCCCTCGGGGAGAAGGGCTTCTTTCTTGGGCAACAGTAGTTTGGTCTTTGAGCTTGTCCTGGGGGGCTGGTGGTCATGAGATTGCAGCCCCAGGAAGCGGCTGATGACGCCATTGTGAGCACCTTCCTCCTGCTCTTCCTCCTGATGGGGCTGGAACTTCATCTCTTCCTTATGCAGACTGGAAAGAAGCAGGAGACTGCAGGATGAGTAGGGGGAACAAAGGACTGAACCGGACCTTATCTCTCCTTCCTTCCCTCTTCTCCCCGCTCTGGCCCAAGGTCAAGGACACACACTGGTTCTCACAGTGCCCCGATTTGCCTCTCTCCTGATCCATCCTGTGCCTCCAGATTAATCCCTCCTGGCCTAGCTCACCAAACTGTTCTGTGGCTCCCTCTTGTCTACATTAACATTCAAACTCCCTGGCCTGGTATGGAAGGGCTTCCTCTTCACCATCCACATCTTCCCTTTCACCCGCCTCACACCAGGCAATCTGAGTCACTGGTGCCCAGGTGGCAGTGGTTAGATGAAGCCCAGGAGGGATGCTGGGCAAGCCAGGGATTTGTGGTTCCAACTGGGGTGCCGCACCCCCAAGGACAGAAGTCTGGCTTCCTGGGAGCCCAAGGCCTTTACTCTGCAAGAGAAAGCTTGCCCACCCTGGAGTGTGGCCTGCACTTGCCCTTGTCCAAATTCTCCCCATGCTTCAAAGCCCAGCTGCAGGCCCGGCTAGAGGCCACCTCCCAGGTGGCCAGTGGTGTCCTCTCTTCTATGTTCTGTCCTTTTCCCAGGCATCCAGGACCTGTAGTGTATGTCCAGAGTTTGAGCTCCCCCTCTAAATTGTGTGTTCCTCGGAGACATGGCCTATTCATTAGTATTTTCTGTTACTTCCCCTCCGTCTCCCCAACCTTCAGTGGCTGGAGTGCAGACCGTGTAGAACTCGAAGGCAACCTCCAGAAGTGTTTCTGACCTCAGCAAGCCTTCATTTGATCACTTTTCCAAACCTCAGTCACGCCAACTAGGAAACTCTAGCTAATTCTAATTAGAGCTTAATAGGATATTCGGTTCTTAAAAGAACCAGCAGAGAACAGAGCTTAATCCCGTGGAAGAAAACCTTGGTGGTATGGACCCCGACAGGCACCCAAATGCTTCCCACTCTCATCCCAGAAAGGGAACGCTGTCTGGGGCGGCCCTTCAGCCCACTGCGGCCCAGCAGCAGCTCAAAGGGGATTCTGAGCGAATCAGGGAAACAGGACCCAGGTCGGGGAAAGTTTGGCTGCTGTGGGTGATCTGGGGCCTTTACTCTGTAGCACAAAGCCTACCCAGAAGGTACCTGTGATGACCCAGTCTCCTGCTGGGCATGCCTGCCCACCCCTCCTCCTTTGCAGGGCCACGCCCTCCCACTACCACCACTCCCATCCAAACACGGTGGCTTATCAGAAAACAGTTCTGGACTGGAGTCAGGAACCAGGCCCCAGCGTTCCAACTGATCGCTGATCACTGACTGCCCTTGAGTAAGCCCCTTCTCTCTCTGGGCCTCTGTTCCCATCTCTGGACACAGGGGCTTAGACTGAAGGTGCCTAAGAGCCCTGAAGCAGTCCAAGGTGAGAGTGAAAGGTGAGCAGGCGAACCAGAAATACCTGGCCCGCATGTGCTAGTCGCTCTGTGATGGTGGCTGGGCAACTTACTTAACCTCTCTGAACCTGGAATTAATCATCTGAAAACTAGAGGTAACAAACCAAGGTTATTGGGAGGAAAAAAACCAGTTATATGTGAAGAGCTAAGTACAGCACCCTGCACTTAGTAAGCACCCAATATGCACTAACTAGGCTATTCTAAGTCCCTGGCCTTTGCACTTGGGGCCTTCTTTCCACCCATGTGGTTCCCTGGCACTGCCCACCTGATATTGAAGGTGGAGCCAAAAAAGGAGGGTCGGCGAGACTGGGCAGAAGCGGCGGTGTAGGGGGGGTGTGGTTCTGGATCATTCCAGTACATGTCTTGCTCCATTGGGGGCAGGTCCTGGTGCATCTCGTCCACAGCCAACAGGGACACCTGGGCGCCCAGAACAAAGGCAGAGGTCCAACAGAAAGATCAGCCCAAGCAGGAACATAAACATGCCAGGTGGCTTGGAGAGGCCACTTCTGTGTTTCTGGGTCTCAGTTTCCCTACTTGCAAAATGGAGAGACTTATCACTACCTGAAGCCTCAAAAGTTGGGGTGATAATCCTGTGAGTGAATGGTTGATGGGGGAGGGAGAGGGGAGGCAATTCACTGTCAGGCCTCTACAGAATTGCAGGGTCCCCCTCCCTGGGTCCAGTTTGGGTATCTCCCTCCCTAGGTCCTGTCTGGGGAGGGTCCATGGGACAGGCTCCCTCCCACCCCCCCTACCTGCAAGCTCCTGTCGACAATCCAGTTGGTCTCAAAGTCATCATCATCCTCCCCAAACGGGTTGATGAGCTGCTCTGCCACCTTGGAGGTAGGTGAGGCTCTGGAAATCCTCAGGGAGAACTCCTTGCAGTCCTGCTTCCCACACTTAACCCTCCGCTCCCGGCATCTCCACCCCCAATCCTCTTCCAGATGCCCCTCCTGCCTGGCCATTGCCTCCAAAGCTGCTGTGTATGGGCTCCGGCCACTCACACACGTGAGCACCCAAACACATGGCCTTTCCTTTCGGGATGCTGGGCCTTTCTGGCTCCTCTGAGCCAGCCCTCCCCACCCCCCGAATGCCCAGAGCTGTACTCAGCCCAGTCGTCACCTTTATCTCCCCTCACTGCGTCTTACCTGCGGTGGCAGGGTTCTGTTCATTCATTCAGTTACCCATTCATTCGTTCAGCTACTCATTCATGTTTCCAAACACCATTTATTCATTATTTTACAATGCAACAGACTTAATGCCAAGGCCGTGCTGCATTAAAGGGTGGACCTGGCAGACAGATTCCTGGGCACCGGCCTCTGAAGCCTCCTGACCAAGCCCTGCCATGGTGGTGAGTGCAGTGCACTAAGGTTCAGGGGACATCCTGCGAGCTGCCACCACTGGGGCACCACAGAATTTCAAGCAGCAAAATAGTGTGGTCTGCTTTGATCTGTAGGTAACTGGGGGAGGGGGAGAGGGGATAGCTGTGTGTGGGTGAAACATGGAGAGGAGTGAGCTAGGGCGGGGTTTGGGGGACTCCACCACCACCACCAAAAATAAAGGAAGAGAGGGAGAGTGGGTGGGAAATGGATGGAAAGATAAAGAGACGGACAGAACATGGTTGTTCAGAATTCCTGCCGGAAAGAGCACTGGATGTGTGGGAAGGAATTCTTGGATAAGCCACTTGTGGTGGGGACAGAGACCTCCATGCCCCCACCAGGACACCTTGAGTAAAGAGAGGTGGTCCTTATCTGTCTTCTAAAGGGTGGAGGCCAGGTGGAGTTCACCTCAAGGCTTTTGTTTCACTAAGCAGAGGAAACACATTTAGGACCGCATGGCTGGGGACAGTGAGAAGTCGCCTTGCTAGCAGGGCCTGCTGCTGCCACTCTTATTCCATGCATGCCCCTTGTTCTGGACAAACAAGTGGACATCACGCTCTTGAAGAGGTCTGCCATTGAACGGTCAGGCCACTGAGCTTCCCCTGTGCCTCTCGTGCCTGCTATGGTCCAGGCCCGCCCAGGTGAACTGTTGCCCTCAGACGCGGGCCTCATGCAGGTCCTGCTCCCTTCTGGGGCTCAGTGTCTTTGTGAAAAGGTGGAGAGACTAGAGTGTGGTGGTCAGGACCTAGTGCACCACCTTCCACACTGGGGACCCTCCTTTCCTGGCTGGCCGTGACCCCTCTGGCCACACCCACAGCCCAGCCCTGTCTTGGGAGGCTCACCTTCAGCCAGCCAGCATAGAAGAAGAACTGCAAGAATGTGAAGATGGGGACAACGAGGTCCAGCTCGTGGCCCGGGTAGGCCTTCGCTGGGTTCAGAAACTGCCGCCCAATCAGGCAAGCCAGGAAGAAGCTGTATACCGCCACGGTCACCACCTGGGCAGGAAAGGAGGCAGTGGAAATGGGCTGGGCGGGGGCCTGGGGTCCAGAAGCTCCCAAGGCTGGGAGAACAAAGCCTTGCTCTGACTCACATGCGCATGTGACTTTGGGTCTCTGTGATCTCCTCCTTAAAGTGGGAAAATCCCACGGCCTCCACTAGGCTGGAGCCTGGACTCTTCAAACTGGGCCCTAGAGAGAACTTGCACAGTGCAGACCCAACTCCCAGGGCAAGCCTGTTTCTCAGCCTCTAAGTGAGTCCTTCCCATCACAGGCTGCTTCCTGGGACCTCCTAGCCTCAGTTCCCCAAAGGGGCAGCTTTGCCAGCCTGGTCCTCACCTGCGTGTACACCAGCGGGACACTGATCCAGTCGTAGGCATACAGCTGTCCACACTGCGTACGCAAGGTGTTCATCTCCTGGGGGGCAGGAGGGAGGGTTGGGGTTCTGGCTAGCACCTGCCCTCCCAGGCTCCTGCCCAGGCACCAGGGTCTGGTGCTCACAGTCCAGCCCTAGATGTGTGGTCAAAGGCAGCTCACTGAACCTCTCTGTGCCTCAGTCTCTTCATCTATCAAAAAGGAACCAGGCTCTCAGAGGCTCACTTTCAGGAGGGGATGGGAGGAGACTGTGGGAGGGGTCACATTTGGTAGTGGAATTCTATTGGAAAAAGTCCTACACTCCCAAGGCAGGATCCAGGAAGACCCTCAGCCCCTCAAGCCTCCTCTTTGTGGGAAGCCTTGTTCCACCTGGGGCACAACCCTCCCTGCTCTGCAGCAACCCCATCTACGTAGTGGGCTCACCGTCAGCAGGCTCTGGAGCAGGACAGGGTCCCGGATTCTACCTCTGGTCCAAGCTTTCATGGACAGGTTGGCAAACCATACCCAGGGCACCCAGAAGGTGTTGTGTGGCAAACTCAATTTTTCTAAATGCTTGTGTTCCGCGGGGGTCATGAAGCCTGAGGGGTAGAGAGAAGAAGCAGTGGGTGGGAAGAGCCGCAGAAAGGGGTCCAGGAGGCCGGCACCTGCCAGGGCCCAGGATTCAGGCTCTGCTGAGCCCACAGGGACTTTGGGAGCTCCTTCGCCATCTTTCTTCTTTCTAACAATAATGACTTGAGTGCCTACTATGTGCTGTTCTGGGCTGAGAACATGAGAGGGGTGTATCTTATTAACCTGGTCAGGGAAGGCCAGAGACCGAGGCCACAGATGTACAGGCCTGGAAACTCAAAGCACAGGAGAACAGGATGGGGGATGGCAGAGGGAGGTAGATCCTAGCTCCTCACCACTTCCCAAGGCCCCCAACCCCACTCCGTGATCCCCGTCCCCTACCTGCTCTTCCCCTATCCCTCAAAGGTCCTTAGCCCTACCTCAAACCCCTATCCTCCTAGGATAGCTTCTGGCCTGCCCCACCCCCCACCCCGCCTTCAGGCACTTACCTCCACCCGGCCAATTTAGGCCCTCAGGACCAGACCCCCCCCCCCTTCCCACCCAATCCCCAGCCCAGGGGCATGCGGCTCCGCCCATCGCCAGCTCCAGCCCGCCGACCTGCTTTCACCAGGTGCTGGGCACTGGGGAAGCGCTTGTAGACCGCAGCGCTGACGCTGCGCAGGATGAGCACGCTGCCCAGGTTGGCGTAGCGCATGAGCGTGCGCCGCAGCAGGCGGCCTTGTTCGTCCTTGCCCTCCACAAAGCCCGACACCAGGTTCATGAGACGGTCGGGCCACGGCAGGTTCTCGTACTGGTTCCACCAGCGGGTCACGACCAGCGTCACGTAGAAACCTGGGCAGAAAGGGCGCGGGGCGAGGGGCGAGGGCCCAGGCTGCGGCCAGAGCCTAGCGAGGGCGATGCCTGTTTCTCCTTTTTTCTAACGGGAGCAGGTCCAGCCCCATCCCTTTTGGAAGGCGCTCGGAAGGCAGAGAGGGCCATCAGAGCCCCGCATGGAGGCGGAGAGCCTCGAATTACCTCTCCTGTACCCCGCCCCCGTCCACCCCAGAAATCAGGCAGAGCACTCCCCCTCCCCCTCCCCCATCCCGCCTGCGCAGAGGCTCCAGGACCATGATGTCAGCGCTGCCTCGGAAACTGAGGTTTCCAGTGCTCACAGCAGGAATCCTTCCTGATGTGTAACGTCAGCCCTCTGGCTGCAGTCTCCCCGTTTCCCTGAACTCCCGAGAGACCCTGACATGACCGTGGGCCCCACGCCCAACCCCGCCCCCCCCGCCGCCGCTAGCTCTTCGTGGTCCTAGCAGCCGTGGGGACCCGGACACCTCGAAGAGGGAGCTCACCCAGCACGAAGGAAATGGGGATGAGCTGAATGTAGCTGTCGCAATACAGAGTCAGCTTCTCAAACATCACCTGCTGTTCCTCCGAGAGGGCCATCCTGGGGAAGGGGTGGGGGAGAAGAGGGCCAAGACCGCCGGGTCTAGGCAGGCGCGGGGCAGAAGTGTGTCTGCCTGTGTGCTGCCCCCCTGCCTCCCCGTCCCTTTTACTGCCCCTTCTAGCTCGGACTGCCTGAGCCAGGTGCCGCTCCTTCCCTGGTAGCCCTGAGCCGGCGAGGACTTCCGTGGCTGACTGAGGTCCCCGGGGAGGTCTTCCGTGAAGTGGAGGAAGGAAGGAACTGATGGAGGGCTCCCCTTGAGGGACCCCCTCCACCACGGGCCCTGCCAGTCCTGCCATTTTCTGGAGCTCCTTTTAAAGGATCCAAAGGGCAGTTGCTGTTGTTCTTTTTAAGTGGGTTGAAACAAAGGGTGTTTGGTCTTTTAAAAAACACTTGCGGCACGGAGGATTGAACAGGCAGAGCCCAGAGGGTTTTGAGGGCAGTGAAGCTGTGGTTCACAACGCTGTCATGGTGGGTCCCAGTCATCCGTGTGTCCCAAGGCGAACCCTCATGTCAGCTGTCAGGTGGACTTCGGGTAACAATGACACGTGTGTCCGTGTGGGCTCATCTCGTGTAACATGTACCGCTCACTCTACTGCAGGACCTTGATAGTGGGGAGGCTCTGTGTATGTACATGTGGGGGGTGGGGGGACGTAGGGACTCTGCACCTTCCCCTCAATTCTGTTGTGAACCTAAAACAGCTCTAAAAAAAGTCTAATTCAAAAAACAAACTGTATTAGTGCCCTAGTAACAATCAAAGAAAGTCAATGTGTTTTGTGATTAGTGCTTGAGTTCACCATGAACTCAAGGCTTTTTATGTATTTGATATTTTCAGTCTATTCAGTCATTAGTGCTTTTCCTATTTAAAATGCTAGCCTATATTTACCATACATTCTGTGATTATATCGGTCCTCTATTGTATTGTTTAAATAAACATTGTTTATGGGAAACAGAAAGCACTGTGTGGACCTGTGAGCCTGGGAGGAACTCAGGAGCACAGGCTGGCTGTGTACGACCAGTAAGGCCTGGGTTCCAGGACCCGCCCAGGGTTGGAGGAATGGATGCCTGAGGTGCTCCCTCCCGGTCTGCCTCCTTTCCCCTCCTCCCCAGCCCTCAGCACACCCCCCCACCCCCACCTCGGCGCTGGACCACAAGCTCAGCTAATCCTCATCAGTCTCCGGTGCATGGGCCCCTGTGTGGCTTGGAGGTCTCCTAAGAGTTCTGAGCCCCAGCTGCACCCCTCCCAGGACCCACCTCAGCCCCACCGCCTGCCTGTACCTATAAATACAGCGGATGGTGTAGTAGCTGAGCAGGAAGATGAGGAACTCGCCGTAGAGCAGCTTGTAGATGCTGCCTCGCCAGCACAGCAGCAGACGGGAGAAGGAGCCTAAGCGGGCGTTAGCCACTTGGCTTGAGTAGGTGACAGTCATGGTCAGGCACTGACTGGGCTGCTGCAGGTGGGCTGGGGCCTAGTGGACAGAGAGGGACACCGATGGGGAGCTGGGAGAGAGCAGGAGCCTTGGTCAGAGCCTGTCTGGGGCTCAGGCAGCCCCTCGGTTCCGGCACCATCAGCTGAGTGCCGCGTTCTCCAGTTAATTCAAACCCACGTGGCACCTTCTCCTGGCCCATCAGCAAGAGTCCTTTCACCCCTTTCCTTCCAGGCAAAGTCTCTCCTGCTTCCTAAGTCATGTGGCAAAAAAGGGAGCACCCTAAAGCCACGTGATTCGCCCCTGCTAAAGCCGCATGGTTCTTCTCTGCCCAAGCCGTGTGGTCTCAAAAAGATGCTGCATGGCTGCGGCACCTGGGTTAAAATCCCAGCGCCAATCTTCCTCTGCCTTACCATTTCCGACTCCTCCCACAGTTGGCCACACCTGCCAGCATTCCAGTATTTTCCCAGCTTTACTGGGCTGCCATAGGAAGTCCAGGCAGGTGTGGCCCTGTGGTGTGGAGCCAATCATCTCCAAGCTCTTAACCAGGCTCTGTAACCAGGGGGAGTTGCCTCCCTGTTATATCCTGGGTTGAAGTCACTCCTATCCCCCTGGCCACAGCTATTTAACATATCTATGAAACCAGTTAAAGGTTATAGATATATTAAAGGATCGTTCTAGAGGTTATCCTCAAAACTGTTGCTATTCAAAACAACTCTCAATGGCCCTGCTTCATGCGTCCCATCCCCCAGCTCAGACTTGTGGGGGTGAGGACATCCTATATATATATATTTTTCTAATATTTCCTGGACACCGAGTTCTGGACCCCATTACAAATCCCTATTTGTCACCCCCCCTCTCCCCCACCTTGGCTGCCCCCTGTTACACCAGGGCCTTTCCACCTGCTGATCTTCCTGCCTGGGGGATGCTCTTCCTTATCTGACTCTGTGGCTCATTACCCCTTCAGGTCACCTATTCAGAAAGAATGTCCCCAACCACCTCTACCTGGAAACAGCATCCCAGTGCCACCCACACTTTCTGTCTCTCACCTTGCCCGGTTTTCCTACACAGCCCTCAGTCGTGTTATACTCAAAATTACATTTTGCAGACCACCTGCCCATTTACTGCCTATTCCTTCCTTGGAGTGGTGGCTCCTGCTGTGCTGTCGAAGGAGGTGCTCAGTGAAGATCTACGGGAGCTATGACTGACGCCCGCCCTCCCCCACTTGCCCTGATGCAGCTGCACTGGCTGTCTATGTCTAGTGCACAGCAAGCTCTTCCCCACCCAGGGCCTCTGCACATACACACAGGCGCCCACACACCTGCACAGGTGTTACCTGTGTGTATGCATCACACACATGTGCTGGGACAGTGATCCCAGCGGCCCCAGCCCAGCCCACCTGGGCAACCTCTACTCACAGGTGGAGCTCCAGGCTGGTGGTCGGGTGCTCCCTCAAAAGGGTCTGGCCACTGGACTGGTGCGACTCTCTCAGGTTCTGTGGCCGGTGTCCCTGCCTACACTTAGGGGCTGGCACTGCTCCTGTGGGTGCTAAGCGGTCACTTGACTCCCTAAACTGTCACCTCCACAAAGGGGCCCTTGTGTTTCCTCCTCATAATCTGCCCCTAAGTAGCAGCCAGCACAGTCCACTGGGACCCCTCTAATCCCTTCCTGGCGGGGTGTGGGACTGGCATTTCCGGCAACCCCCCTCCACCATGGACCCTGCCAATCCTGCCATTCTCTCAGGGCCCTAAAGTCCAGAGATGGAGGGATGCACATCTGACCCCTGAGGTCTTGCAAGGAGTGCTGTGGAGAGGAGGGCCAGAGCTGGCCCCAGAGAAGGAGCTCCGCCCAGGCCCTGCAGGGCTCTGACAGCTCCGGGAGCCACACTCGGAAGTCCTGGCTCTGCCTCCTGTGGGTGGGCCTCTGCTCGTCTGGAGACCTCAGTGTTTCCCATCTGCAACAGATGGTGTTTCTTTAGAATTCCATCACCTCAGTAAGAGTGCCAGAATTCTGCATATGCCGGTGAGGGGCTCTGATTGGCTGCTGGTGACATCAGCTCTTTGGGCTGTGGCTGTCCCTAAGGACAGAGTTAGTAGGTTGGTTCTGAGCTAGGGTAGGAGAAGGTGGGCAGGGGGCTGCTGTGCGTGGGCCGGGCCTGGTGCACAATGACACAGCAGCCCTGGTGAGCGTGCTGCTGGCTCCCAGCCAGCCCATGAGAAATGCGAGTGAGAGCCCAGGTCCCCAAGGGCAGCTGGTTAATGTCTCAGCAGCTGCCTCCGCACATTTTAATGCATCAATCCATACTCAAGGGCCCGCCTAAGCCACTGGACGTGGTGCATGTCCAGGACCTGTTCCTCTTGAATTAAGGGAAAGCTTAAAACAGTGGTGGCACTTGGTCTTCAGTGGCCATGAGAAGGGCTGGGAACAGCTATTAAATGTGTGACTTTCTCAGGGTCCTTCTCCGGAGGTGGCTCTGTGACCCAGGGGCGCTGCGTTTCTAACGAGCACTGTGGGAGGACAACGCGAGCACTCTTCCGACCACAGGTCCGGGAGCCCTGAGTTACAGTCTGGTCTCAAACCTGAGCATAAACTCTCCACCCTCTCTGACGCTCTCTCTGACGCACTCCTAAGTGTAACAACGCCGAGGCTGCAGGTGATTTTAGTGCATGCTGTTTTTGCCTCTGTAATTTAATGCCCAGAACAAATTGTAATTATTTCACAACGACCTTGGTGTTTGTCTATTCAGGACAAACGTATGAGTGCTGGAGGCAGTCTCTCAGAGAGCAGGGGCAGCCCCAGAGGAGTATTTATTGCGTCCCTGCCTCCCGCTGCAGTTGGTGGGAACTGGGTTCTTCCACGTGACCACAAGGAAAGCGTTCCAGGACCCACGCACGAAAGACTGTGGGGTAGCAAGATGATTTATTCTTGTGGAGATGGAAGCTGCCCCTAGGTTTCCAACGTCTCATCTCCCTCCGTCCGGCCAGGGAAAAAGTCCAACCGTGAGCTCCGCAAGACTGAAACAAAAGCCAGCGTCCAGTTTCTGCTCCATATTAAAGCTCAGTGCAGCCCAGCATCCGGCTAGCCTGGTGTGTGTTTCCAGCTGCAGTCCTTTTGGGGCTCCCCTCTGGAGCCTGCGTGGGAAGTTGCTCGGCCATGGGCCACGTGGGTGCTAGGGCGGCACGGAGAGAACAGGTGTGTGCAGCGTGTGAGTGCCAGTCAAGAGCAAGAGCGAGAGCTGAGTTGTTTTGGAGGCCACGCCCTCTGTGCAGGCCAGCTGCTGCTAGGCCCACCTGGTCTGGTGCTCCTGGGAGAGAGAGCGCATGATCGAGCAGGGTGGGTGCATCACTGGGTGGGTGAGAGAGAGAGAGACAGAGAGAGAGCTTCTTTGTTCCCCTGAGGTTATGACCAAGAGCTTGGATTCCGGATGGACCAGGTGCTTTCTCAGAAGAATCAGTCGACTTCCCAAACTTTTGGGGGCCTTCATAGGTCTACCCCCTAGTTAGACCGACAGGCCTCTGGTCCCGCACCTCCTCCTGTGTCCCCAACTGTCGGTACCAGAGACGGGGAGGGAGCAGTGTTAATCCCTTGGTGGAGAAATGCTATGGTCTTCTGGAGGGTGAAGCTGCAGCTCCCTGGGTAAGCAAGCAGACAGGCTTATGCTCCCAGTTTATTAAACTCAATGTCTAGTTCCCTTTGCTCTCTTTCCTTTATCAATATCTAGCGAAGTGTCGATGGTAACACTGTGGGAAGCACCTTTCCCACCACTCTCCTGAACTGAACCAGGGAAAGGGGCACATTCACCCGAACCCCAGTCTCCTCATCTGCAAAATGGAACATCACCACCTACCTCAGTAGCCAGGTGAGAAGGCTGGACAAGAAATATTTTTAGTCAACTCTCCAAACCAGTGATTCTCATGCCTGGCCACCTGCTAACTTTTCCTGGACTACCTGCAATCCCAGGGTGCCTCTGCACACCCCTGCAGATTCCTTCAGCCTGGATGGGGCCCAGGTGCTGGTGCTTTTTTCCAGTTCCCCAGGCAAATCTAACAGTCTGGGTTGAGAACCCCTGATGTGAAGGAATATTTCCCTGTCTTGTATTCCCGCTTCCCCCACCAACACATAACACTCGAGAGAGCTCCCCTCTTCGCAGATGATTAATAAATGTGTATTTTAATTAAAACTGAAACATGTGCCTGGCACCGTGCCTGGCGCAGAAATGCTCACTCTCTTGGTGGAACACCAGCCTTCGTGGGCTCTCCAGGTTTTGCCTCCCCTCTGGTGTCCACTGGAGGGAGCCCTTGACTAGCTGGCTCCAGAGCCCCAGAAGCTGGGCAGTGCTGGTTAGAATTTGTGTGGACTCTGGATCTGGCCCTGGATGGCTCCTTCATCTCCTTGACCCTGACCAGAAGCTGGAGAGCCACAAGAGGGAGTTGGCAGACACTGAAGTCCCCCTTCCCTTTCTTCTGAACTGCGAGTTTCTTCACAATGTCCCCAAAGTCCCACTAGGCCCAGCCGACAGTGCTGCCCCAGGCTCCCCTCCCTTCCCAGAGGCCCCAGGTTATCCCCAGAATACCCTGGGCAGCTGGGTGCTCCAGGTGCCAGGCCAGCGCTGAGGTAGGCACGCCCCAAGCACAAGCCATGACGTCTCCCACTGGGTCTCGGCCACGAAAATGTTCCCAGCCAGCCTGGGACAGCTCGGGCACACAAAAGCCACGACAAGCACCAACTGACTCAAGTCATGCCTGGACAAGGGGCCCCGGGGTTGGTTTCTTCTAGGACGGGGTCAGAGTCGGCCTCTTCTGCTTTGCATTCGCAAAGTAGTCATTCAACAAACCATTTCTGGTGCCCAAGCTGGGACTATGCTAATTCCCACCTCCGAGAATTCTTGGTCAGTTTATCCAAAGAAATCCAAAGGGCTAATTAAAGAAGATGCGTGCATTCCTGCGTTCACTGCAGCCTCATTTACAATAGCCGAGCTGTGGACGTAACGTCAGTGTCCATCGACAGATGGCAGCGTAAAGAAGACGCCATGCATGCGCACCATGGAATATCGCTTGGCCGTAAAAAAGAAGAAAATATTTGCGACAACATGGATGGACCTCGAGGGTATTATGTTAAAAAAATGTCAGAGAAAGACAAATACTATATGATTTCACTTATATGGATCTAAAAAACAGAATAAATGAACAAACAAAACAGAAACAAACTCATAGATACAGATTACAACTTGATGCTTGCTAGAAGGGAGAGGGTGGGGGGAGATGGGGGAAAAAAGCGAAGGGATTAAGATGTACACAATGGCAGTTACGGAATAGTCACAGGGATTTAACGTACAGCTCAGGGAATGTAGTCAATAACATTGTAATAACTATGCCTGGTGCCAGGTGGGTGCTAGACGTCCAGGGGTGATCACTTCGTTAGTTATATAAATGCCTAATCATTATGTTGTACATATCATATTGGATGCCAACCATAATTGAAAAATAAATTTTTAAAAAAGAATTCATAGTCAAATAAAAACCAGGGAGACACATAATTCTGACACGGAACATCAAGGCCTAATATCTGTGCCAAGTACACTGAGGTCACGGAAACTTTTACAAAGAAGGGAACATTTGAACTGGGTCTTGCAGCATGAGTAGGAGTTTGTCTAAGCTAAGCAGGATAGAGGAACATTATATATCAAGGGAATAGACCACGAAAAGTCACAGAGGAATCACTGAGCAACGGTTTGATACGGCATTACTGTTCGCATTTTACAGAGGATGCTGAAATGCAAGACCTGCCTTGTCCTAGGTCATACACCTGTAAAGGGCTAGGTTGGGACTGGAAGACGGTCTTCTGTTTTGGATCCTGTGCCCTTTCCATCACCCACCCTCCCCTCAACAGTGGAGGTCAGTGTCTGAGGGGTGGGCCTTACGTGTTAGGGTAGTGGTTTCTTTTGGGGTTGAAGGGAGGGTCAAGGGATGGAAGAGACTTGCAGCGCAGCCAGGGCTCTCGAGCGCCCCCACAGAGAGCCGTGTCTGGGGCAGGTAGAGCAGAGCTGAGCAGGTGGGTGGAAGTTCCAAAGACAGAATGCTATGGCCTTCTCATCTAGGATCACCATGGCAACAGCATCATCACAGAGGGTTGCCACTGTGCCCTTCCAGGACCTGGCTCGGCTGGGCAGGAAGAAGGGGACCCAGCGTGGCTGGGGGCAGTGGGCAGTGGGCAGTGGGCAGGGGCCCCTAGGGTGGGCCAGCCAGGCCTGGATGCTGCCTCCAGGCGCTGCATAGGGTACCTGTCAGCCCACGCCCCTCTCTTGGGACAAACACAGAACAAACAGGGCAGAAGCCAAGAAAGAAAAGGAAGGACTTGGCACAGCTGGACAGGGGAGGGAAGGGATACTGCCAGCCTAGGGCCTGAAAGAAAGGCAGACAACACCTGTGCCATCGGACCAGGAAGCCCTCACCTCTGAAGGGCTAGACAGACTCGACATTCAAAGAGATGAGTACCTGAGCGCTGGCTGCTGCAGAAAGACACGGGGACCAGAAGAGGCAGCGAGAGGCTGGGACAGGGCTGGGTCCAGCCTCACCAAGCCCAGTCCCACCGGTGACAATGGAATAGCATGGACTAGGCCAGAGCCAGTCCTACGACAGACACAAGGCACGAGGATTCACCACAGCCTGGGGAGAACGCTGATCCCCGAGCCGCCCTGTTGCCATGGACTCTGCCCCGCTGAGGCCAGCCAGGTGCGGTACAGACCCCGTCCACGTCCCTTACCCCGATCAAGCCCGCCTGCTGGGAACTAGGCCCGTGAGCAGATGAGAAGGAGCGTAACAGGTCAGCCTTCTCCTGGAGACCCACGCTGGATGTGGGAAGATCTGGAGCTGTCACCCATTCAGTACAAGTCAGTGTGGCCTCAGGTTTCTTCATCTGTTGAATGGGTGTGCTGGCGGTTGGCTTGCCATGAGACAGTGGGAATTTCCCTCATGGCTTCTCCTCCAGCTGCTCACTTTGCAGACAAAAACACCCAGGCCTAGAGAAAGAAGTGGACTTGCCGCAAGTCCTCAGACTTAGAGCTGCAGCTGGGAAGGGTAAGGAGGTCGCTGAGTCAGAGCAGGGTATCTCTTTACTGTTCCACAACGTTCCTGTGGTTTTAGTTCCATGTGATAAATGCAGCTGTGCTCAGCGCTCTGGGGGGCCTTGTGGGGAAAGGAGAAGAGACAGCGGTTTCCCTCCGATCTTGAGTCTTCACTGGGTGCTGGGCAGTGCCCTAGACACTGTTAGAAATGATCTCATCTCATCAGAGCAAACCCCTGGGATATAGGAGGTGTTTCCATTTGGGGGGCTGTTATTGTACATTTATGTAAAGGTTTTGTTTAAACATCTGTCCTCAGTTCTTTGGGAAACATACCCAGGAGTGGAATTGCTGGGTCGGATGGTAATTCTACCGCTAACTTTTCGAAGGACCACCAAACTGTTTTCCGTAGCAGCTGTACCAGTTTAAATTCCCACCAGCATTGTGTGAACGTCCCCACGTCCCCACGCCCTCGGAAACACTTGTTATTTTCCTGTTTTTGTGTTAAAGACAGCCATCCTAGTGAGTGTGCAGTGGGGTCTCAGCGGGGCTTTGATTTGCGTTTTCCTCGTGACAAACGACATTAAAACATCTCGTGCACCTGTTGGCCATTTGTGTATCTTCACTGAAGAAAAGTCCATCCAAGTCCTTTGCCCGTTTTTCAATTGTTTATTGTTGAGCTGTGAGAGCTCTTTGTATATTCTGGATCCTAGACCCTTGTAAGGCGTGTACGATGTGATTTACAAGTACTGTCTTCCGTCCCGCGCGCTGCCTTTCCATATTCCCAAGGACGCCGCTTGATGTACAAAAGTTTTCTCATTTTGATGAGTCCAGTTTACTGATTGTTTCTTCTGTTGTTTCTGTTTTGGTGTCATCTCTAAGAAACTATTGCCAAATCCAAGGTCGTGAAGGTTTGCCCTTTCGCTTTCTTCTGCAATTTTTATAGCTTTAGCTCTTACATGTAGGTCTTTGACTTATTTTGCGTTAATTTTTGCATGTGTTGTGAGGGAAAGGTCCAGCTTCATTCTTTGGTGCCCAGATGCCCAGTTGTCCCGGCACCATTTGCTGAAGAGACTGCCCTTCCCTCATTGAATGGCATCAGCACTCTTGCTGAAGATCCATTGACAGGAGACGTGTAAATTTATTTCTGGACTACCAGTTCTGTTCCGTTGGTCCATGTGTCTATTCTTACACACTCATTGCTAAACCCTGTTTGCTAATAATTGCATTTAGGATTTTGGCACCTAGAATTAGTGATGTTGGCTTATATTTTTTTATTCTCATACATCCTTGTTGGGCTTCTCTTTTTCTTTTTAAAATGAATTTTGATTTTGTCAACGTAGTAACATGTATATCATTTCAAAAGTCAATGGTCACAAAAAGGCTTATGATGAAACAGCACCTTACTGCTCCACAGCTCCCTCCTCTCCAGCCCCCTCTAGCCGTGCCTTCTGGGATTTATGCATCTTTGTTATCTAAGTAACAGGACTATACAGACCACTTTCTAACAATCATTTAATCTATTGACTTATTTTTAAAGATTGATTGATTGATTGATAGAGAGGGGAAGCGAGGAAGAGAGGGAGAGAAACATCAACGTGTGGTTGCATCTTGTGCGCCCCCTAGTGGGGACCTGGCCTGCAACCCAGGCATGTGCCCTGACTGGGAATTGAACTCGGGACCCTTTGGTTCACAAGCCAGGGCTCACTGAGCCACTCCAGCTAGGGCTAATCTATTGACTTCTTATCTGGAGGATGAGGGTTTAGTTATCTGATACCATTCTGGGCTAAGACAACAAGGGCTAAGGAAATATTTGACTTTGACATTTTTATGCCTACTCAAATGTTATGCATTCCTGAGCACTTTAGAAACTATATTTTCTACTTTTGGTTTTCTCTGAAATTTCTAATTTTCTTGTCTTGTTTGTTTGTTTTGTATCTGCCTATTGTTCATTCTTCCCACACCTTCCAACATCTTCAATCACGTTAATTGATCTATCAGTTCCAACAACTTTCCAGAGACATCATTTCTTTTTTTTTTTTAATATATTTTATTGATTATACTATTACAGTTGTCCCATCTCCTCCCCCCCAGAGACGTTATTTCTAACGGCCCCCATTCTTCTCCACCTGGGCTGGTGGCTCTCTGTGCTGCTGCGACACGTCCTCTGTCCAGGAACTTTGCTCTTGTCCTTGAAATTATCTTTCTCATTGTCCTGGGTTGGGTTCCTTGTTTTCCTGTATCCTCTGTCTTTCTTTTGGTTTACTCTCCTGCTTTGGTTGAACACACCCTGTGACATTTCATGGGTTCAAAGTGATGATACCGATGGTACACAAAGTGATGGTGGCAGAGTATGGTCATGACCTCTCTCAGCATACCCACCTCTTGATCACCTCTCTTCCAGTTTGGACTAATTCTCCTCTTTGCCTACGCAGGATCCCAAGATCTGCCTTCACTGTCATCCTGAAGATTCCCTTTTCTTTTGTTCTATGGTGGCTTTCCTGTCTCCTAACCTGTGGGGGGGTGTTGTTGTTGTTTTTTTTTCTGGTTTACTCCTCAATTTGTTGGAGTGCATCCTTCAGTAGTTCCTAAGAAAGAGTATAATGAGAGTTACGTTTTTTGAGACCTGCTTATATACTTGAATGATAGTTTGACTGGCCCAGGGTTCTAGGCTGAAAATGATATTCCTTTAGAATTCTGAAGGCATTGTCTTCTTGCTTGCTTCTGTTGTCCCTCCTGAGACATCCAAATCTATTCTGATTCCAGATCTTTTGATGTTAAGGATGTTAAAGCTTGTAAAGCTTGTAAGGTCTTCTCTTTGTCCCCAGTTTCCTAAAATTGTGCACTGATGTATCTTACTTAGTATTTTCATTGGCTCTACTAGGCACAAGTGGGTCTTTTCAATTTGACAAACCATTTCCTTAGTTTGAGAAAATGTTCTCAAATTATGTATTTGATGTCTTATTCCCTCTACTCTCTTCTGTTCTCTCTTTCTGAAATCCTTGTTTTTCAGATATTAAACCTCCTAAATTTGTCCTCTAATTTTATAATCTTTTAGTTTTCATTTCTTTATTTTTTGTTCATTTTGAGACCTATTCCCTCAATTTTGTCTTCCAACCCTTCTTCATAGTTTTATTTCTGTCGTCATCTCTTCCAAAAAGTATTAATTTGCAAGAGTTATTTTTGTTCTCTGAATATTTACTCGTTTAAAAAGCATATTCTGGTTTCATGAATGTAATACTTCTCTCTCTGAGGCTAGTGATAATAGAGGTTTTTTTTTTTCTTTCCCTCTGTTTCTTGCAAGTTGCTTTTTTTTCTGCTTACTAGGTTCGATTTCTGTCATGTCAGAGGTTCTCCTTCATTGTCTGCTCATTGCTAAGAATGGGAGCTTAAAACGGATGGGAAACTTGAAGCATGCTGACTTTGAGCTTCACACTATGGCCCTTTTGCTGGGCATTTCTTGTCTTAAGGTCTTTAGTTCTGTCTTCTTGGGGTGGCCAGAGTCCCCCAAGGAAGACTCTTTCAAGCTGCTCCCTGAAGGGTAAAGGCCTGGCTGCCAAGTGAGGGAAGAAGGTTGAGGGTCTCTGCTTCCAACTTGTATGCAATCACTTCATCCTCTCAGTCAGATGCTGGCTCAAAGCCTCTCTGTTTTACCATCTTCAAAGAATAAATCTCCAATCTTATGCTAGACTTGGAAAGAAGGAGTTGCTCAATGGCATGAAAGGGGAAGGAAATACAGGCATCTCACTGCTTCTCAAGCAGCTTTGACCTAGAGCTCAGTGTTTTAGCCTTTATGGCCAACGCTGGACATCTCTGTTGCAGTCACCTCCTGATATTCTGTTTCCTTGATCTATTCATAATTGAGAGAGATTTGTTGATACCTCACACCACAATTATAGATTTGTCCAGTTTTCCCCATAGCTCTATTAATTTTTGCTTTAAATGCTTTTAGGCTATTTTATTAGGCACATATTAATTTCAAATTGTTACATCTTTCTGGTGAATTTAACTTTTATTTTACTAAACATTGTCATCGTTTTATTATTACTGCATAGTGGCCATTTCTGCCCTTAATAATGACTTTTGTCTTAAAGTTCAGTTATTAATATAAGTATACCACCTTTCCTCTGTTCTGTATTTTTTAAAAAGATTTTATTTATTTACTTATTTTCAGAGAGAGGGGAAGGGGAGAGGAAAGAGAGGAAGAGAAACATACCTGTGTTAGAGATACATCTATGGGTTGCCTCTCATGTGCCCCCAACCGAGGACCAGGCCCATAACTCAGACATGTGCCCTGATCAGGAATCAAACTGACGACCTTCCAGTTCAAAGGCCGGCACTCAATCCACTGAGCCACACCAGCCAAGGCCATTGGAACCATTTCTGAGAGTATGGTTCAGTGGCACTAAGTGCGTGCACATTGTTAGGCAGCCGTAATCATCATCCGTCTGCAGAAGTTTTTCATCTTCCCAAACTCTGCATCTACTGGACAAATATTGCCTCCCTTCCATGCTTTACTTCCTATTAGTAGATTTTACAGACCTTCTAAGTCTATACTCTATACCTCTTTTTAAACTCCTTTTTCACTTTTTTCCATCTCTGTGTGTGACTCTCTGTGCTGCTTTCTGATGAATTCCTTAGCCATATCTTCCAGGATGCTAATTCTCTCTTTAGCTGTGTCTAATCTATTTAACTCCTTGTTGTGTGTGTGTGTGTGTGTGTGTGTCTATATATCTATATCAATCATTTGGTCATTTAAAAATCTTATTGGTTCTCCTTGACAATCTCGTATTGCTTATTTATCTTAAATTCATATGTAACCTTTCTATGTTCTATAAGGACCTGCATGTTTGAAGTCCTATAGCATGTTAATCTGTTGTGGATGTTTTCTGCTAATTCTTATTCCTAGCAGCTAGCCTCCTCCTGTGCTGGTGATATCTGTTTGTGAGCTCATTGATTCATATTAACCAATGGGAATCCTTCATACTTAAATCTGGACACTTCCCTCCAAAGGATATCTGCATCTGCTTCTGCCAAGAGCCGGGAGTGCCACCAACACAGAACACTTCGGCCTTCCTTGAGGGTCCTGGCTCAATGTAGTTGCTCAAGATCCAACTCGCCCTCCTCCTTCTGGCCAACCTCCCAGCTTCATTCTCACTTTCCTTTGTGGGCTAGAAAGTGATTTTTGGAGATCTTGTTAGACAATGGGCCTCAGTGAACCACGGCCTCTCTTCCCAGGACGTTCTTCTGTACCAGGAAAGTTCCCCACCACTCCAAGTCCACCACATCACTGAAAGCAGAAATTTTTCAGTCCTTTCCACACACACACATAGGAGACATTTATGTCATTTTGGGATGGGTAAATCCAATCATATTAGACTCCTGCTGAAACCCTTCCATGACTCCCCTTTGTCCTCCGGTACAAAGTTCGAACTCCTGACCTAGCATACAAGGTCCCATGTGATCTAGCCCCTGGTGCCCTTGCCAGACTCATTTCTATCAAAGGTCCCCCTTTCCTACTCCCACACTCTTCCCTTGGGAATATTTCCTAGATTTCAAGTCTAGGTTGAGAGTTCCTTGAGGTACTTCCCATCCTTATACCTGCTGCAAGTGTTGTAACTAGATGTCTGAATGCCTCCTACTTACCCCTCTCCCAAACTGTACATGTCATGAGTATAGAAACTCTGTCTTGTCCACCATTATCTCCTCAGCACCTGGCACAGGTGTTCAAATATTTGTTGAATGAATGAATGAATGGACATATTTATTGAGCATCCAGTCTTTTTCTTCTTGGTTTTTGTGAATTCTTTATACATTAAAGATCTTAACATTTTGCCATTTGCTGGGAATATCTTCCTCTGGCTATTCGTCTTTTAATTTTTGTTAATTTTTGGAGAAGGGAGGAACCTACAGAAGTTTTAAATTCTAAAGTAAACAGATCTATTGATTTTTCTTTTGAGGACTCTTCAAATGCTTCTAAGTTTAGGAAGTCTGTTCCTCTCTGGAAATTAATAAGTGTTTCCTTGTATTTCCTATGCACACTGCTGTCAATTTTATCTCCCAAAAGCAGGGCTCCGACCACATCACTCTTCTGCTCAAGGTCTCCTTGGAGCCTTCAGAATAAAGTCCAAACTCTTTAAGTTGACCTCTGAGGCTTTTCATGATTCATCTTGAGTCTACCCATCCAGTCTTTTCTTTACTGTCCCCAAATTGGCTTGAGCTCTACCAAGGGAAGGGTTGACGCCTCTGTGTCTGTGCCCGTCCCTGCCCCACCTCCAAGCCTCTGTTCCCGACGATCCCTCTGCAGAGAACGCCCACCTTCCATCTCTATTTTTTTCATGTCTATATCGTTAAATTATGCTGTTTCTTCAAGCCCTCCTTTTTCCAAAGAGTCTCACCTTACCCTTCCTCCTAAGAAAGTAAATGTCGGAGGGATAAGAACATGAGATTTGGAGTCAGATAAACCTGGATTAAAATTAAAATTATAATTCCATCGGTTCTTCACTGTTGCCAAGTTGTTCAAGCTTTCCAAGTCTCAGTACCCTCAGGTTTCATGTGAGGACAGAAGGCGAGGTAGGACCACATCAGTGGTTGGGAGGGGGGACTAAGTCTGATGTCAAATGCAAATGTCCCGGCATGGTCCCAGCCCTACTCCACATTCTTCCATTTGGAAGAGAGTCCCCAGGCTTGGGCTGGGGGAGGGTATGTCTACCCTCCCCCTCTAGTCACATCTGCCCCTAAAGGTTTGGCTGGTTCTCGAATTCCACTAGATGCCTGAGCTTTCCTGCTTGGGAGCTGAGAGTGAGCAAACAGGTTCCACCCCAGGAATCCAGCCTGGGCCCTCAGGCACCTTGGTGGGACTCCCATATCCTTTGGGCCAAAGAAATCTCCTCTCTCCTTTTTTCACGTGAGCTCTAATGGTTTTGCCACTGGGAAATTTTTAAGTCCCCAAAGGGACCGACTGGCATCCCCTGCCCCTCACCATCAGCACCCACAAATACAATGAGTCGAGTACAGCAAGGATAACTCTCCAATTTTAAGGTGAGTAAACTGAGGCTCAAACTCTCTTCCATGCAGTTGAGGACTTGAGCTTCTAAGCCTTACTCAAGTGGCTTGGGGAGGCCTGGACAGCTGTGGTAGGGAAACTGGGGGAGCTCTGGCCCCAGAGTAGGGGATGGTGCATGAACCCTGGCTCTCAGCACCTCCACAAGTGGATTGAGGCTGGCGGGGAGCTCAGCACCTGTGTGTTCTCTTTGTGAACCCAGAGTACCGCCCTTGAGGAGTGGTCATTTGGGGAAGAGCAGGGATGGTGACTGTTCCCTGGCTGGGTGTCTGTGTGTTAGGACTAGAAGTGAGAGTGGGGACAGCCTGGGCAGTGAGAAGAGCAAGCTCAAGATCAGAAACCTGGATTCTGGCCCAGCTGCACACCCACCTAGGGAGTGTGCCTGCCCCCTCTGGGCCCTAATTGCCCCACATGAAAAGTGGAGGGTGGTGGGAGATGGATCCATCTTTTTCATGGAGCTCAACCTCCTCAAAGTGCTGTCCTGGGCCGGGCTGGGCCCTTCCTGGAGCCCAGGCTGTCCCCAGAGCCTGACTTCACCAGGTTGGCCCTATCAACTCTCTGACACCATTTGGCTGCCTCCACCCTCTGCCTTGTCCTTGCTCCGGGGTCTGGGCCTCACGCCAGCTCCCCGCCACCCTGGGACTGGGTGGGCAGTGTCTTGGTCAGTCCTGAGAGTCACTCCAGGCCCACATTTGACTTCTTGAGCCTCTTCCCCCTTCCCTGAAGCCGACATCCTCTCCTTCCCTCTTGAAATCTGAGCTCAGAGATCCAGGGGGGGACTCTCTCCTTGCAAAACATTCCACCCAGTTGTCCAGACACTCTGCACAGCTGGCGAGGGAGGGGCGGCCAGAGCCAGGCTTTGGCGAGCCTTTGGGCTATTGGACCTGGCAAAGTCTTCGCTGGGAGGGCCAGCCCTGGCTGCCCAAGGGGGTTCACAGGGCCCAGAGGGTGAAGGAAGAGCCCCCAATACATGCCCTGGTACTCGTGGGCTTGCCCAAGGCCCTGGAGGGGAAGGTCCAGATTTGCTGGGCCAGGTGTGCATCAGACTCCTGCCTGCTGGCTGGGAGGCTGCTGAGCAGCCCGGGGCAGGCAGCCTTGTGAGCCTCTCCTTGTGACTAGACTCTCTGGGGTGGGGGTGGGGGCAGGCAGGGACCAACGCTGAGATAGCATCCCCGGAGGTGACTTCGTCACTTTGGGCAGCAGCTTTTATTGGCAGCTAGTCTCAGACCTGGCCGCCTCTCGCCTCCGACTCACGCGTGGCCTATGACAAGTCTCTGAGCCTCATTTTCTTCACCTGCAACAGGAAGGGGTCGGGCCTCTTCTTTCTGATTTTTCTAAGAAGTCACAGCCAAGGACAAGATCCTCACAGCTCCCCATTTGGCCCTAGCTGTGCCTAAATGTCCAGAAAGTAGCAGTCTTCCATGCAGTTCCCAAAGCAACTCTGACTCGGTTTCCCCCCGAGGGCTGGGGCTCGGCAGGGAAGGACTGTGTGTCGTGTACTCTATTGCCAGCTAGACTGAGTTGCTTCCCCTCCTGCCATGTTGGGGAGATGGGGAGAACCCCCTTTTCACATATCCTGTTTTCCATTAATTGTTTCCAGGTGGGCCCAGAGAGGTTGCCCTGCAGAGGAAGGTGGGGGCACGGAAGAATTGAACAGGGGGGTCAGTGAGGAGCAAAAACAGGAAGGGGGTGGGAGCAGGCCATGGAAAATTCATGGCCAGGAAAGGGAGGCCAGCATCTGGTTTGCATTAGGCTGAGAGAGCTTGGAAGCCCAAAGCCTGAGTGGGAGATATTGTTATCCGCAGGCGGGTGGGCGGGCAGGGTGTGACTGCTAGTCAGGAACTGGCAGCTTCTCCCCAGCGGGAACTCAGACGCTGACAGGAAAGAAGAGGGAAGGCAGGGGCAAAGGGGACAGGAAAGGCTCGCTCCAGACCCCGCTGTGGCGGACACGTCACAAATGTTACCTTTTTAGCTGCTCACAACGTCACAGGGGAGAATCATTTCCATCTTTTAGATGAGGGAACTGAGTCCCAGAGGTTAAGTGACTTGCCCAAGGTCACACAGCCAGAGAATGGCAGGGCTAGGATTAGAATTCAGGCCAAATGAGACAGGGTAAGACATTCAACCCCTCCCGGGTGGATTGGGGCTGGCCGTGTGCCAGGCAAGGGGACACTGAGGATTGGGTGGTGAGTGGGGAGCTAGCCTCTGCCCATGGGTGACTCAGTACTTATGGAGTGTCCAACAGTACCATGGGGCACTCGTCATGACACAAGGTGGACCGTGTGTCTGAGGGCCAGAGCCCGCTGCCCACAGAGGAAGAAAGCAAATCACTAGGGAAGGCTTCCAGGAGGAGGGGTGGGAGCGAAAAGAGAAATCCATCGGTGTGGCGAGGTGGGGCGGGGTGGAGGCTGCAGAAGGAGGGATTAATGAGAGGAAGGGGAGGTAGTGGGGCAGTCCGGGCAGCAGCAGCTGGCCTGGTGAGCCGTAGAGGGTGAAATTCCATTTTATAGTTGGGGAAACTGAAGCACAGAGAGGCTATCAGGCCCAGGGGTTCATAGTCTGGAAGAGGGAGAGATACATCCATGTGAGAGAGAAACATCAATGTGTGGTTGCCTCTCACACGCCTCCCACTGGGGACCCGGCCCACAACCCAGGCATGTGCCCTGCCTGACTGGGACACGAACCAGCGACCCTTTGGTTTGCACACAGGCTGGTGCTCAGTCCACTGAGGCACACCAGCCAGAACCAGACCTGTGTTCTTAACTACTTTACTGAGTTGTCCCTTTTTGTTGGTGGTTAAAGGTTTGAAGGGGATGTCGAGGCCAGGGATTAGGGAGGCGGGGAGGCCGGTGGCCTTACCCAAGACCACACAGCCAGCTAGCGCTAGAGCCAGGGCTGGGCAGGCTCCTTCCGATGTGCTAACCTGGGCGAGGCGGGGAACAGGTGGCCTCATCTGTGGGCTCAGCTGAAGCCCGGGGCCTTGGGCATGTAGAGGAGGCTCCCATCTCACTTCGAGGCCTAGGAAGGAGGGCCCCAGAATTTTCTGCTGCCTGCTGAGCCACAGGAGTTAATCATTACGGGTTTAAGGAGATAGACTCCAGTCTGGGACGCTCCTCCCTCACAGGCAGCTGCTTCTGCGAGATAGCGAAGGTTAGAGTGAGCCTGGGGGTAGGGAGAAGGCTCTGCCACCTGCCCGTCTGGTAGTCTCCAGAGGGACGCTTGGCCTGGCCCCGCAGGCATGAACTCCCCTGAAGAAGGCACCAGGTGCCCTGCCCAAGGAAAATGCCCCGTGTACCTGGCGATGAGTTCAGGGGCTGTTCGCTACGCCCCATCAGGTCTGTGCCCTGCACTTGAGGGCAACCTGGGAGAGGAGCCCTGGGACACAGACAGGTGAGCTAGCGACATGAAAGGGAGGGGCATCTTGCCACTCTGTAGGGGGTTTGGAGGAAGGGTTGAGAAGCCAAGTTCTGGGCAGAGGACTGGCCTGGAACTAGGAGTTTCATGAGCCTCCTACAAGGTCAGCGCCAGCGGGTGGCCCTGATGGTCTTATTCCACTTGGTGGTGGTTACACAAATAGAGACGGAGGCTCAGAGAGGAGAAGACGCTCATCCTGGGTCACACAGTGAATGGAGGACAGAGTCAGGGCCTGGGTCGTGCAGGCTGGCAGTTCTGCTCCGCATCTCCCTCCAGCCAAGGGACTGTGGCCGAAGCTGGGGATGGGGAGGGCCAGAGAAATGGTTTGGGCCAGGGGGAATTTGGAGAGGCCAGTGGCTTGGGGGCAGAAGACACATTTTTTAAAAATTTCTCCCTCTCCACCTGGAGGCCAGGCAGCTAGTAGTCACCTGACTGCATGCAGCTGCAGCTTCCAGTGAGTCCTCTGGTTTCTGGGCTGTCTTTTCAGAAAATGGGTATGAGGGGGTCTCAGGCCCACCACCTCTGGCCATGTGACGTCAGGCAGGTTCCTTACCCTCTCTGAGCCCGTCCTTTTCAGCTGAGGAGCAGAGCTTATGGGGCTGTGGGAGAAGCTAGTGAAGCCTGGGAGTCCAAGGTAACTGGATGCATAGATGACGGAGTATTTTTGGCTGGTAATTGGGGTGTCGATGCTCCCAGAATGGTGGCCCCACACTTGCCTATGGAGGCCTCACTCAAAGGCCTCCACAGCCCACCCACCCTTCCACATTGAGGATTCTTCCTCTGGAGCCACGGCCCTGGGCTGGCATCCCCTCCACCCCTCATCTCCCTCCCACCAGCCTGGGTTGCCAGACTTGGACTAGGTCTTATCTCCTGCCTGGCCTTGTGACGACAGAGGGTAAGGATCCTGTCCTGAGCGCCTTCTGAGTCATCTTCTTCCCCTTCCCCTAAATTGTGAACAAAGCAAGGGCCAGGAAGGGCCAGCAGATGCTTAAGACTTATTTGGTGAAGGGTTCAAGTCAAGGATCATGATGACGTCTGCTTTCTGCCAGGCCCTGGGCTGGGCTGGGCTGGGCTGGGCTGGGCTGGGCTGGGCTGGCTGGGCCAGGTCGGGAGACAGAGCGCCGGGAGGGAGCTGGTCTCTGTACAGTCGTGGAAACAACTTCCCTGCAGAGTGAATGAAGGGCAGGAGACGCCTGGGTGGGAAGATTCCAGAAAGTGGGAAGGGATGCCCTAGGTTGCTCACCGGACAGGTGTCGGCCCAAGGAACCAAGGAGCAGGCATGACATCCAGCCTGCTTTCCACTCACCAAGTCCTGAGCCTTGGCAGGGGCTGTGTCCACCTAGGGAAGGGATTTTTTTTTTCTATTTTGGACACAGATATCATTCACTGAGCAAGGTAGGTGTGCCTTGGGCAAGTGTTGGTCCTAGAAGTGGAGGTCCTTGAGAGTATGTCCCCGTACCCCATCCTCCCACTGTACTGGAGCCCCAGGAGGACAGTCTGTGTCCAGCAGTTTCATTTGGGTCCACAGCCGTTGTACTGTCCATAGTTTGTACTCAGAAAGGGTATTGGATGGAAGGAAGGAAGGAAGGAAGGAAGGAAGGAAGGAAGGGAGAAAGAAAGAGAGAGAGAAAGAAAGAAAGAAAAGAAAAGAAAAGAAAAAAGAGAAGAAAGAAAGGAAAGAAGGAGAGAAAGAAAGAGGGATGTATGTATGTGTCCCCCCGATGAAGACGTGACACACTCAAGCCTAGGACCCTGGCTCTGTGGGCCTAGAAAACGAGTGCCCAGAGTTCTGGCAGCATCCAGAAGGGAAGTATCTTCTTCCAACCCTCCCAGTCCTCCTCTAGATGTGGGGGTGGGGGTGGGAGTGGGGGGCATAGGTCCCCACAGGAGAGAAAGGGGTTATGTCTTCCCCAGTCCTGGGTTGAAGTTGAGGTCAATGCAATTCTCAGAGCTGAGGATAGGTGGGAGGCACAGAGACTGAGGCGCAGGGAGGCCGTCGGTTTGGGACTCAGGGGCAGGTTTTGCAGATGTGGGACCAGGCAGGTGTGTGGGTGTAGTGGGTGCCTTCCTCCAGAGAGGAGACAGTGGGCAGGGCAAGGATGGGTGAGGAGTGTTCACAGGCCAGAGAGGCTGGGGCTGGAGATGGGCCAAATGTGGGTCCTGCCTGGGATAAGCGCCCAGAGAGTAAGATGGAGAGAATACTTGTTTTGGGGTCTGCCCCCCTATCCACCAGGCAAAATGTTGCACAGGAACAGACACAGAGCAGGGAGCTCAGGAGGGAGTGATGGTGGCCGGAAGGCCGGTGCAGGGGTGGGAAGGCATCTGCTGACCCAGAGTGACCGTCCGATAAGGGTCACGGAGCAGAAAACCCGGTAACCAATGTAGGTTCTTGAGCAGAGTGGCCCCGAGTGGGCGCTGCGCCGTGCCGGGGAGGTGGTGACTGGAGAGGAGCAGCGGGGAGCGTCTAGCGTTGCTGGCCAAGGACGATGGGGATCGATCGAGCTCCTCCCGCAAGTCGGACAGTCCGGGGCGGGCAGCCCAGTGGGGTTGGGCCGGGAGCGCGCTGGAGCTCTGCGCCCTGCGGGCGGAGGGGCGGGGCCGGGCCTGTGTCCTCCGGCCACCCCCTTGGCCACGTGACACCGAGGGCAGGGTCGGGGCTGAGCTGGGGTCCGGGGTGCAAGCTGCGGCTGGACAGACGGACAGACTGCGGCCAGGACTGACAGGCGGCGGGGCAGGCCGGCCGGCCCGAGGTGGAGTCGGCGGCGGCGGGGACGCGGCGGGGACACGGTGGGGACGCGGTGCTAGGAGATCTCTGAGGCAGCAGGGACGAACGCCCCGGCGCCCCGAAGCTCTGGGATGTGGAGCGGGTAGGTCCGGGCGCGCTCGCAGCTCCGAGCGGGGTTGGGCCGCCGCTGCCTCCGGGCTGCGCGGGTGAGGGATCCCTGCCGAGTCTGTACCCACAGGACTGGGTGCTCGGCTTCCCGGTCCTGTCTGCGGCGGAGGAGCCCGTTGTGGCACGAGGACCGGAGAGCCGACTCTCGAACAGAGATGGAAGGACACTCCGCGGGGAGGGGTCCGCGGTGGCGGGTGTCTTTGGGGGGTGGGAGTGTGAAAGGTGGGTGGCAGGCCGTCCCTGTGTGACAGCACCGACCCCTCCCAGCTCATTTGGAGAGCAAGCGAGGTGGGGGGAGGGGTGCAAGTCAGAAAGTCTGGGGTGCATGCCCGGAGGAGCACCCCCCCCCGCCGACCCTTCGCAGAAGAACCCTTGGAAAGCGGTGCAGTTAGGGAAAGGGGGCTGGGTCTCTGCCAAAGTCGCCTGAAAGTTGCTGAGCCTCCATCTGGGGCTCCTGGAGCAGCAGGGCTTGGAGGTGTGGGTGGGATCTCCCCCCACCCAGCACCCATATCTGTTCATTGGCTTTCTGGTGGTCCCCGGCCCTGGCTGACCCCTGCCCTATATGTGCAGGAAGGCTGAGGTCTTCTCATAGAGCTGGGTAAACTCTTCCTCTTTCCCGAGGCCGGGAAAGACTAGGTCCTGGACGACCAGAGTGGAGGTGGGTTGTGTTCCTGTAAAGAACGGGGCCAGATGGGTGGTCCCAGGACAGGGCTCCCAGACAGAGCTGGGGAGTGACCGCAGCCCCCCTGGGGAGGCTGGGGGGGCTGGAGAGTTTTGTGGTATAGGCCAGATCCACTGTGCTCTGTGGCACTCAGCAAAGCCTGAGCTGACATGGGATGGGGGTGGGGTGGGGGGGACAGGCTTGATCCCCAGTTAGGGGTGCTGAGAGAATGGGTTCCTGGTGAGGGTGAGGTGTAGACAGGCCAGAGACTTTTAAAGGGAGAGCATGAAGCAGAGCAGGTACTCTTTGGGATTGTGCCTTTAGGGAAGGGGACTGGGTTTAGGGAGAATGTGGTTGAGGTGGGTTGGTGGTACCTGGAGAGGTGAGGGCCGTACTTGTGGCCTCTCGTGTTGGGTGTGCCCAAGGCAGAACATAGCCAGAGTTGCTTGTGATCTTGAGAGTTTGGCCTCCCTCTCTGGGCCTCTAGGTGAAATGAGCAGGTTGTGGGGCCAGGAGCAATCCAGGCCCAGGAAGATTCCTTCCCTGGAGGCATCCAAGCCACGGCCAGGCGGACAAGGCTGGGTGCTACCAGACGGACTCTCTCGCTCTGTCTGTCTTTTTATAAGATTTTATTTAATTATTTTTAGAGAGAGGGTAAGGGAGGGAGAAAAGAGGGAGAGAAACACCGAAGCAAGGGAGAGACATCGATCGGCTGCCTTTTGTACACTCCCTGACCTGGGACGGAACCCACGACCCAGGCCTGTGCCCGGGCTGGGAATCAAACAGGCAGCCTCTCACTTTGTGGAACAGCACCCAGCCCACACAGCCACATCGGTTAGGGCAGGACACTCTCTCTAAGGACAGAATCAAAGACACGACTCAAGGTTCTAGAGAAGGTTCCCAGTCCAGCCTCCCTGCCATATTCCCAGGAACCTTCTGGATGAACCCAGTTGCCAAGCTGACCCCCACATGATCCTCAACAGTCTCACTTCTTTCTCGAACACTTGAGTCCCCGGGGGCTATCGGGGTACGGAGCACAAAGTAGGTGCTTCCTAAATGCACATGCAAAGCATGAGGGGCCGAATGAGGAGCTGGGCACCTGGGGAGCGAGAGGCAGAGTTTTGGGGTTACCTTGACCCTGCCTTTTTATGGACCCCTTGCATGGCTATTGGGCCCAGGGATCAACAGATCAGGGGCCAAGCTGCCAGCACCCCTTGAGGGCCTGGTGTCCTAGGAGCTTACCCAGCGCCAGCAGCAGCTGGAGGGATCCTGCCAGGGATCACTCTTGTCTTCATAACTGACAAGCTGCTGTGCCTGTGGCCCCCAGTAGCTCATGAGAACTCTGGGCAGCTGTGCCCTTGGGGTCCTTCACCCTGGACCAGGAGGAATCCGGGATGAGGGGTCGGTGACCCTGGAGTCCTTATCTGTAAGATGAACTGAGGCATCTCTCTTGGGCGTCTACCACTAACGGCCGGGGCACGGTGCTAGCTCATGCCTCTGGCCCTGGACCCCGAGCTGCTCCTATGGGTAGGTGGTCACGGTAGGACATGGCAGGAGCTCAGGTGGACCCTCTTTCCTGAACATGGGCCATAACTCTGGACCCAGAGGCAGCTCCCCCAAAATGGGGCCGCACCCTCCCCATCCCCCACAGCGCCCCATGTCCATAGTTTTGGGCACCAAGTCTGCTCTAAGGGGGTGGGGTGAGGGCAGGATCTTGGGTGCTTCTGCAGCTGACACTGTGCTAGGCACTGGGAACTTGGTCAACAGAGGTCAGAGGTTGGGTTCTGGGCTAGTTTTTTCGCCATGAAGTGTGGCCACAAGTCATCATACCTGTCCTAGGGAGGGCCAGGCTCGAGGGACTGCCCAGAAATGGGAGGGGATCACCCCAAACTCTCAGGGATGGGGGCTGTGTCTTCGCAGCAGGAAGGGTGTGAGAGAGCTCTGGGGCTGCAGGCGGGCGTGTGGTTCTGGGCAAGTCACCTGCTCTGGGTCGTGGCTACTCTAAGGAGTGTGAGTCTATGGCAGCTCCCTATAAGGCCTGAGTCGCAGGAGACTACAGCTCTGAAACCGTTTTTTTCTTTTGAAATTTTTATAAGAGTTTATTTGAGCCAAACTAATCCCATTGCTGGGAAGCAAGATCTTAAATGCTTCCCAGAGACAGTGTGGCCTGGGGCTCCAGGGTCAAGAGCAGGGGAAAGAGGGTTGTGCTACCCTTACTGCTGCCTCCTCCTGGAAGCCCGCCATGAATTGCCACCTCCCCCTTCTCAACAGGTAGAGATCTTTTTTGCTGTTCCATAATCAACACACCTGTATGTGAGACACCCTCATTAGAGTCCCGCTTGTCCTAGACTCCCCCGCCTTGGCACAGGATTTGCATCCAACCAACAGGCTTGGGGAAAGGGAACCAAAAGAATTAGAATGTGGCGTGAAGGGGCTTGTTGATGCTGCTGCCAGAATCTGAGAAGTTGTGCGGATCGGGTGGGCAGGGCTGATGGAGTGCCTGGCACGTGGTAGGTGCTCACTGTGTGTGTGTTGGACGTTTGAGGTCTTGGGGTGTCAGATTCTTCTAGTACTGAGCGGGTGGGTGCGCACCTTGGGCTGGGGCCCTGCCCTGCACCAGGGGAGGGTGGAACCCCGCCCTCTGGGGCCTTGTTCCGGCTCTCGGTGGAGACCCGGGGCTGGGTTTTCTCATCAGGGCTGGGCTGGACTGGCAGGCCTGGGGCTGGGGCTGGGAGAGACTTGGCCTGGCCCGCCTGGTTCAGGAGTTTGGACCTCCCTCCTTAGCTGTTCCCGATCCTCTCCCCGCTCCTGGTCCATGTTCTGCTACAAGGCATTGCTGCTGCTCCTGCCTCCCGTGCACACACCTGCTCCCCAGTCCCTGGAGTTGCCCAGGTCCACCCTCTCCCACTCCCGGAGTCCTGGTCTTGGGCTCCATGTGTGACACTGTTGCCCCTTCTGGAACCCTCCCCTCATCTGACTCAGGCTGTGGCTGCTCCCTCTGGCCTGGTGCCTCCCTCAGCCACCCCCTCTCCTTTCCCCGAAAGACCCCCTCCCAGTTCCTCATTCCTGTCATTACCACTGTTCCTCTGCTTCACCTTTTCCTTGGTTTTCAACTACCGCGATTCATTATTGCGACTCAGTTTTTTCTGTCCCCCTATCCAGCCCCTGGTTGTCCCACGAGCCCCCTCTCAGAGGCATCTGTGCCTGTGTGCCCCCTGCTAGTTCAGAGCCTGCCTGCCTTGCACAGCTGCCCTCGGTGGAACCCGCCGCCACCACTGCCACTTGGGAACCGTCTCAAACTTCCTCACACCCATCTGCATCCTGCCGCACTTCTCCGAAAGCACCATGCATCCCCTTTCCTCCCCGCCAGGCTTCTCTGCGTAAAAGGTCACATGACTCACTGCTGCCAGCACTCTGGGTTCACTTCCCGCCCTGCTGCTTCCTTGCTGTGTGTTCCGGCCAAGCTGCTTTCCCTCTCTGAACCTCGGTGCCTTGCGTTTCAAACCAGTATGAGGAGAGCATCTCATGGCTGTGGTGTAATGCGGTTCATACACAGTGACACTCGTGGATTCAGGCGTCAGACGGGGGCTTGCAGCCACCACAACCCTCACACGCCATCCAGTGCAGTGCTGGGCTGGCGTGGGCCTGGGGCAGGGGCTCAGGATTCCAATGTGCTGGTGTGTTTGGAGCTGAAGACCTGGCCCCTCTTAGTGAGCTGAGCCTGGCTGGGCTTGGAGGCTGGTCTGGGAGCCAGCACATGAAACCTCTCCTGGGATCTCCATGGCCCCTGGGCAGGGGTTGCTTGACTGTCAGCCTCAGTGTCCCCAGGGCTTACTGAGCACAGGAACGTGAGTCTGAAGCCGGCCCCTGTGCCGCAGCACTGCCTCGGAGCTGGGCCCTGGCTGGGGGTTCCTGCTGACCGGATTAGCAGCAGCCCTGCTGGATGGTGAATGCGGTGGTCCCAGGCAGAGGGAGAGTGGCCCCAGAGAGGGCCCTCCCTGCCCTCCTCTTCCCCCAGTTCCAGAGACCCCCTTGCTGACAGCACCCCTACCTGTTCAAGGAACCCATTGCGTGTGCCCATTAGCTCAGGGGTCTTCGGCTCAAAGAGAGAATCTGGGCGCCGGTGGGTAGGGAGGGAGAGGTTGAGGGGCAGAAGTCCTCGTGACAGGAGGGTCTGGCCAGGGCTGGAAAGGGGCACTTAGTCCCAGGACTGGCCTGTGGACCAATGGGGTTGCTGGGTGGCTGGGGACCGTGGAGTCCAGGGTCCATTCTCAGTTGGCCCTTTTCTGTGGGTGGAAACAAAAGCGCTGCTGGCCCTCCTGGGCAGGCCTGGATGGGGAGTGAGGGTTCCCGGGGTGGCCTCCCCGACCTTGTATGTTCCAGGGGAAGTGACCCCGTGGGGCCTTTCCTGTATGAGATGCCGTGGGCCCTGGGAAACGGCCCCCACCTATCTGCGACCTTGACTCTTACTATCTGAGCCTGCCCCTGAGCAGACTCCTTCCCAGTGGCCCGTGGTAGCGTTGTATCCTGGATGCTGGGCTCTGTGTCTGCAGGGAATGGGGGCTGAGGAGGTTTGGGCAGAGGGCGTGGGCCTGGACTTGAGGGAGAGACTAGCGCAGGACTCAAGGGGTAGCCCGTGCCCCCCAGCGAGAGAAGCGAGTCCTCCCCGCCTCAGGGTTCACGCCCAGGTTTTCGGGTCTGTGGTCTGGGAGGCTGCAGTGCGTGGAAGAGGAGTATTCTGGCTTGGGCTGGGCCCTAGGAGCCAGGGGCCTGGGATCCCTCCTTAGTCTGAAATTTCTGAGTCCCTGAGCTGGCCTCAGAGCTTGGAAATGGAGGCAGAGGGTCCTCAGATTAGAACTTCCCTCCCAGGACAAGGGAGGCCTTTCTTCCCCTCCCACGCCCACAGCCCTGGCCCAGGCGGTGGGCAGCTGGAGACCACAGGGTGGTCCTGCTGTTCCCATGCTGCCTGCACATGGGGCCTTCCCACTGGGGGTGGGGAAGGGACCACAGAGGCTGTGTCTCAGGCCTCCCAGGGTCTCTGTCTCTTCTGGCTACAGAGTAGGGTCCCTCCCCACCCCCCACCCCACCCCCAGCAGTGAGCTGAAGTGGGAGCCTGTTGGGAAGATGATGGGGACTGTCTGGCCACACCCCCCGCCTATGCCCTTGGGACCCGCAGGAAAGTTAAAATCTCTGGCTGTGGCCAGAGGCCCAGACCACACTGGTGGACAAAGTTCGGCCCCCACAGGAGGGGCTGGCAGCCTCCTTCTCCCAGGCAGGCAGGCGGTGTGAGACGTGGCGGGGCGGTCCCTGCAGAGGGAACGGCATGGAGTCTGGGTGTCTGAGACCTGGGGTCCGGTCTGTGCCCTGCGCTGTTCCTGTGGGTCAGCCCTACCCTCGGCCGATGGTTCTTGCTCATTCTCTCAAAACGGGCAACACCGAGGTGAGGCCTGCTGCCCCCACCTGACTGAGGGCCAAGCCCCTGACCTCCAGACAGCCAGTGGGGACAGTCTCCAGGGCCTTCAGTGTCAGCTGTGGGACCCAGGGCCTGGGCAGGCGTGGGGGTGGGGGGTGTCTGCCCAACATGGCTGTGGACTGCACACCTCTTACCCAGTGCCGTGTCCAGGGCCTTCTCATTGGACCCCCAGTGCACCTGCAGATTCTAACCCCTATTTACAGGTGGAAGGGGGATTCCTGTGGGCACACATGTACCCGAGGTTCGAGCCCAGCATGGCCTTGGGCTTGCCCGACGCGGCCTCTGCTCCCAGCTACAGCTCCCCCAGCCCTGGCCCTCCCTCCTGGGGGGCAGTTTCTGGGCCTGAGCAGAGGCTGGGAAGCCAGGTGGGGTAAGAACTGGGTCAGATTTCACTGCTACAGCCAAGGAGGAGTCTCCTGAGTCCCCCTGGGCCCAGCAGTCCTGGATCCACAACAGAAGCACCGATTCTACCATTCATACCGCCACCCGCTGGGAGCTGCAGGCCTGGGCTGAAGACCTGGCCACCTGTCCCAGCACTGCAACCATCCAGCTAGCTTTGTGACCTCTCCCTCGTCTGTAGAATGGGGACAATACCACAAGTGCTGTTGAGAGTTTTGAACAAAATAATGTGGGCGGAACACCCCATGTAGCGTCTAGTGTGAGCCCCCTGGACGCAGACCCCAGCCCAGGGTCACCGCCGCACACCACAGCCCCTCAAGCCACGAGGACTCTCTTCCAACGACAGCCTTCCTAAACAAGGGCACTAGGAGGGTCCCTGCCCAGCACACACTGTTGATGAAGTGATGGATGTGTATTCCCTCTTCACTCATCAAAGCCCAGCATCTCTGCCAGGAAGGACCTGGCCAGAGAAACCTCGAGGCCACTCTCTGGGCCAGTTCCAAAGCAGAGGGCAGGCTGGGTTGGCCGGCTGAACGGGGTCACGTGAAGGGTTAGGGATGGGCTTATTGCTGGGGTCCCTTGGTGTCCAATCCTTTTGTGTTACCCTAGGGGGAAACTGAGACTGGGGGGCTGCTTGGTGACAGTCCCAGAGTCCAAAGGACAAGCAGGAGGCCCCGGCTCCCAGTCTTGCCTTTCACACTTTCCCTTCAGCAGTCCAGGACTTTCTGGTCTTGCCTTTCCTCCCTCCTGTGTGGGCCTCTCCGAGCCCCCTCCCCTCCACTTCCGCACTGTTATCAGTGGCCTGGCCCAGCCCCCACCCCGCCCCCCAGCCCAGCCACTGCCGCTCAGAAGCTGCTGGCTCAGGAGCCGCCAACTTTTGCTGAGTGAGCGACTCCAGAGGTGCTGTCTTGGCACAAACCACTGTTGGCCCTGCCCTCTCCCTCCCTCCTTCCCTCCCTCCCCAGGGTCTGCTTCGGAGGGAGTGTGGATTGGCTGAAGGAGGGGAGGGCAGAGGCTGGTGGCCCCCCGCCCTGCACTGCCTCCAGTGGGGCGGGTCCTGGGGCCCAGAGCAGGGGTGTTTGTCTGAGGTCACAAGGCAGCTCAGGGAGAGCTGGGACTGCTCCCCACAGGTCCAGGGGGACGGGAAGTGGGCTTTCCTGGCCTGGCTGTTTGCAGAATCTTCTTGCCTGCCCTGGCTGGTCCTTCCTCTTTGGCCTGTCCTTAGTTTACATAAAATTTGCATAGACAATAACAACAAAGGCAATTCCCACATGAGTGCCTTCTGTGTGCCGAGGTTTTAGGCACCTCTCTATGCCCCCAGTGACCCTTGAGGTAGGACCTTGGGATTGTCCACACTTTAGGGAGTGGAAACTCAGATTCTCAACACTGATGCCTTGACTCCTGGGTCACCTGCTGGATGGACAGAGCTGAGCAGGTGCTGCGTGCCACGCACAGCCCTGGAGGGGGTGGTGAGCAAAGAGGACTGAATGAAGTCTCTTGCCCCCAGGAGATTCCATTTTCGGTCATTCTGCCCTTGCGACAACCCTGGTGGTGGCCTCACTGGTAGCATCCCTATCACACAGGTGCGGACACTGAGGCTCACTTCCGTCCCTGGGCTCAGCTCTCTAGGTCTCAAGACCCCACCCTATGTTTGCTGCTTACCTCACAGGCAGCCCCACCCGGACGAGGGCCACCCACCGCCCCTTGAAGCTGTCCCTGTCTCCTGGAAGAGCGTGGGCTCCTGCAGAAGCCTCAGGGAGTCCCCGGGAGGCCTAGCGGAGACCTCTGCGGGGGAAGAGGCGCCCCGCAAGGAGGACCCTGCAACCGCTCGGCTGGACGTGTCGCGCCTGCGCAGCTCCTCCATGGAGATCCGCGAGAAGGGCTCGGAGTTCCTGAAGGAGGAACTGCACAAAGCCCAGAAGGTGGGGTCCGGGAGGGGTGCCTGGGGGAGCTGCGGGCTCGCACCCAATGTCCAGAGAGCTCACGCCCCTATCGCGGCCTGTACGGGGCATGAGGGAGGGCCAAACAAAGGACTTGTAGCGGTCTGGACTTCTCTGGAAACTTGTTCCAAGCTCTGGTGGACCGATAGTAGGGTTTCTACTCCTGGCAGGAGCCACCTGGAAAATGCCTCATAAAGTAGAGCAACAGAGGAGATGAGCTCAGGCCCCCATAAGATGACTCTGGGCATGGGGCCTGGTCAGGGGACCCGTTCTCCCCAGTGTCAGGCCTGGGGGCCCCTGAGAGGCTGACACCCACCCACCCACCTCATAACCCCCAGGAGCTAAAGCTGAAGGATGAGGAATGTGAGCGGCTGTCCAAGGTCCGGGAGCAGCTGGAACAGGAGTTGGAGGAGCTGACAGCCAGCCTCTTTGAGGTACAGTGGCCAGCCCCCTGGGGGCCAGCTGGGGTCTGGGTCTGCTGGGGGTGTGTCAGCTGCTCACCACTTCTCCCCAGGAAGCCCACAAGATGGTTCGAGAAGCCAATGTGAAGCAGGCAGCATCAGAGAAGCAGCTGAAAGAGGCTTGGGGCAAGGTGAGCCCTGCCCCCACCCGCCCAGGCCCATCCAGAGCTCCTGTGCACCTTCCCATTCAGTCAGACCAGCACGAGGCCCAGTGGGGCCCTGCGGGACGATGGGCCAACCGCTAACCAGGGCTCGGGAGGGTGGGGCGGAGATTACACCACTGAAATTCCACTGTGCCCCAGAGACCTCTCTGGGGCCTTCCAGGGGCCGGGAAGATCCCCTCTGTGGTCATCATCATGTCTGCCCCCACCCCACACCCCCTCTACAAAGCAGAAACCTCTCCCTGGCTGTGTGAGCCTGACTAGGCGACTTCAGTTACTTTATGGGTGCTGGTGTGTCCATCTGTGAAATGGGGGGCTGGGCTGTTCCTGGCCTCTTGGTGCCCCCCAGGGCGAGGCCCAGCCAGTTCCCTGATAGGGGCATCTAACGCAGTCCTGGCGTCCCGTGTGACCTCAGGCAGGCCAGGCCTCCTCCCTGAACCCCAGCTCCCCTGTCTGAAATGGATGTCTCGGCCCTCTGGTTGTAGGCTGCTCCAGGGGCTAGTTGCTGCTGTCCTGAGTGGGGTGGCAGGTGGTGGCAGCCAGAGTGGCATCCACCCTGGGCTAAGGTTGGCAGCTGTCTCATTCTGGCCAGATCGACATGCTGCAGGCGGAGGTGACAGCCTTGAAGACACTGGTCATCACCTCCACACCAGCCTCTCCCAACCGCGAGCTCCACCCGCAGCTGCTGAGCCCCACCAAGGCCGGGCCCCGCAAGGGCCACTTGCGTCACAAGAGCACCAGCAGCACCCTGTGCCCTGCTGTGTGCCCTGCTGCTGGCCACATTCTCACACCAGACAAGGAGGGCAAAGAGGTGAGGGGCAGCAGGTGGGCAGTGGACACAGGAAAGGGAGACAGTCCCACTGTCAGCTGGGCATTGGGGCCTGTTGAGGACCAGGCCTGCCCCTAGCCGCCCCCCGCTCCCCTGACACTGTATGAACTGGAGCCTGTCCTGCCCTCTCTGGGTTTCTGTGTCCTCTGGCCATGAGGGCTGGACAAACTCCTTGTCATATGAGACATTTGGCCCTCAGCCTCTAGGCATACAATTTGGGGGCCCTGTACCCCATCCTTGCCCCTCCAAGCATTGGATGGCATCTCTGCACCTAAGACTGGCCTGGGGCCTGAGGGCCTGCCCTCTGGCGGTCTGTGGAGAGACACACTCCCTCGACCTCAGGAGGCTGTGCTGGGAGGGGCTACCTGGATCCTGTATGGCCACAGCCTTGAGGCCCAGGGCTCAACATTGTGATACCCCTGGACTTGAGGGTTCTCAGCACCCTCTCAAGCATAGCCTTTGAGGGGCTGTCTCCCCGTCCTTCACTGGGTGTGTGGAGTCCTTGGGCCAGGTGCAACAATGGGCTATGACATCCTTGGCCGTGGGAACACCTGTCAGTGCCTCAGTTTCCTCACATGGTAAGAAGGACTCCTGGGGCCCTGGAGAACTTGAAGAGGCATGGACATCAGGAGCTTAGCTCAGGGCTGTATCCAGCGAGCACCCATGAGGGCTCTGCTGGGATTCAGCTTCCTGGGGTCTCTGACACCCAGGAGGCCCCAACCCCTTCCTATCCTGCGTCTCTGGAGCACCTGGGGAGGAGGCGCAGTCCAGGCGTCTGGTCCCCCTTATGAGTTCTGAGCTTCTACCTGGACACTGATATCTGTTTCCTCCTGTCTGTCTCTGTCCCCTTGTCTGTCTGTCTGTCTGCCTCACCGGCCTCACCCGCCCAGCCCGGGCTGCCCCCACTCCTCTCCCTGCTCCTCTGTGTGGTCCCTAGCAAGGCGGTTCACCTCACCTACGAGCCGGCCTGGCAGCTCCCACCTGGGGAGCAGCCGGCAGCCCCCAGTTCCGCTACCTCTCTCTCCTTTTCCCGACAGGTAATGGCCCCACAGAGGGGCCCCCCCTCTGGCCCCTTGGCCTCATTCACTCTGCATGCGCCCCCAACCCCGGCCAGGGAGGGGCCTCTCAGAGCCGCTGTGTGTTTCCCCCTGTGTGCACGTACCTGTGCGTGTCTGGGGGTGCCTGTGAGCACCTGTGGGGTCACTCTTCAACTCTTCCTCCACAAGGAGGCAGTGGCGGGGGGTCTTCAGAACGAGGCCCGGGACCCAAGTCTAACCCCGCAGTGCCAGGAAACTGCAGACACGCCTGGAAGGGAAGCCCGTGTTTGAAAGGCTTTGGTGCAGAGGGACTCAGCCCTCCTACTGGGGACAGGCCCGCTGGCATGCTGCAGGCCGCCCCTCGTCCTCCCAGACTCCCACCTCCTTCAACTCTGCCTGTCTCTGCCAGGCTGGCCCCCAGCACCCTGACCGCCCCTCCCCGGTCACCCTCTGCCACAGGTGGACACAACCCTGTTTGCAGAGTTTCAGGCCTGGAGGGAGTCTCCCACCTTGGACAAGAACAGCCCCTTCCTAGAAAGGGTGTATCAGGAGGATGTGGGTCCCTGCCTGGACTTCGCTATGCAGGAGGTGAGTCAGGGCAGAGGGGGTGGGTGGCCAGCCAGCCGCAGGCCCAGCCGCCCAGCTGAGGCTCCTTCCTCACCAACCACCCGCCGCCTGGTCTGCTGCAGCTCTCGGCGCTGGTTCGGGCTGCCGTGGAGGACAACACGCTCACCATCGAGCCCGTGGCTTTGCAAACACCGCCCACAGTGAAGGTGGCTGCAGTCGAATACGGCAGCACCAAGTGAGCTTCACTCCTTCGTTCCTTCCTGCCCACTTGGGAGAGCCCTGCCACCCCACCCCCATCTTGACTCGGCCGAGGGGTGGCCCAGGAGGACCGAGCCTCAGGCCTGCCTGCTGGAGTTTTGCTGGCGTTCCCGGGGGTGGGCAGGGTGTGGTATACATACCCGAGGGGTCCAGGGGTACCTGACAGAAGAGGGACAGTGGCTGCCCTCACACAGGACAAGGAGGCATCTTTGGCTGTGCCCACAGACCCACCCTGCCCCTAGTCCTGGACCCCCAGGCTCTCCAGGGAGTCCAGGAGCAGGGGTCTCCTTCCTGGCGGGCCGGACGCACGTCCCTCTCTCACTCCCCGTCTCTCCCACAGTGGGCTCGAGGCCCCAACTGACACGTAAGTGATGTCAGTTACCAGCTGTGCCTTCTGCTAATAAATAACTGAATGGCCCTGGTATCTGGCCCTTCCTGCTGCTGAGCCCCCGCTGAGCAGAACATGCTCGCCAGGGTGTGGCAAGGGGCGGAGCCTCGGGAGCACCTCCCCGCAGCAGGGCAGCTTACGGGAGGCCTCCCAATAGCAGTTTGCCAAGCAGGGAAGGCCTTTCAGGTGGAGGGAACATGAGTACAAGCACAAGGTGCTGGGGAATTCATGGAAACGTCGCCGAGTCGGTGGGGGAGCGTGGGGTGGGCAAGGAGATGGGGCTGAGGCTGTAAAGGGTGTGGGGGGCCAGAGTGTAAAGGTTCTCAAATGAGGTATAGTCTTTAACCTGCTAGGCAGCATTTCACAAATCATCTGAAGATGCCCCTGGAACAGGGTTCCATGGTACCGTCAGAGAGTCAGAGTGGACCTGAAAGTGGCAAAGGCTCTGATAAGTCCTGCAGCCAAGGATCCTATTAAACCTTCCTTTACTCAGGATTCTCCATAGCTATTTCCCGGGCAGTGGGTCAGCTGCAGGGAAAGATGATGGGCTAGATGGGGGTGTTTGGAGGAACCCTGGACACGTGGCACCCTGGAGACAAAGGCACAGGGCTGGTTGGAAGCAGCTGAGGGTAGTCAGTCAAAGGGCCCCACTGGTGTGACCTGGCCTGGAGACTTGGTGACTAAGTGGAGGAGAGGGTGGACTCCTGCTTAGGTGGGGGGAGGGGTGACTAGGTCTGAGGGCCCCAGTAAAGTAGGAGAGGCATTTTAGGGGATTCAGGGGGTGGGGCTTTGGTATCCCTGGCCTGCTCTCCTTCCCCTCCCTCGGTGCCTCCTCCTGGCTGCTGCACCCTCCCTGCATGAGCCGGGCTGGTGATCCCCAGCTGGCCCCCATGGTCCCCTCTGCTTTCCCCCAGCACATGTGCCCTGAGTGGATTGGCCCGTGTCTGTCGCCACCGAATCCGGCTCGGGGACTCTGAGAGCCACTACTACATCTCACCATCCTCCCGGGCCAGGGTAAGTCATCCATCTGGAGTGCCACTTGGCTCCTTAGGGGCCTCCTGGGCTGGGACTCTGGGTCCCCGGCCTTGGTCTACAGAGCAGGCTCAGAGACGTGCAGAGACTGACTCGGGCCACATAGCCAAGCCAGGTGTATCAGTTTACTGTTGCTGCGTAACAAATCACCGTGAACTTTGTGGCTTAAAGCAACACCCATTGATTCTCATCTCCCTGGGTCAGGAGTCTGGGCACAGCCTAGCTGGGTCCCCTGCTTGGGGATCTCCTGGACTATGGTCAAGGTGTCAGTTGCTGCATCCTTTCTGGAGACTGGGGTCTTTTTCCCAATGCACGTGGCTGTTGGCAGAATTCAGTTCCTTTGTGGCCGAAGGACTGAGGTACCCGTTTTCTTCCAAGCCAGAATGTAATCACGGGAGCGACACCCATCACCTCTGTTATTTTCCTTAGTCAAGGGGGTGACCCTGGAGGTCAGCTGCATGCTCCAGCCCCAGGCTTTGGAGATGGTTCCGAGGCGTGTCTGTCACAAAGCCTGACAGTCAGCCTGGGGTGCCAAGGGGCCTCTAGGCCTCCCAACTTCTGCCCTCTCTTGCCCTGTGATCCAGGCTGGGTCAGGGGGCCTAACCAAGCTGGCGGATAAGGGTGGGGTGGTCCCCATTCCTCTGTCCCCTTGTGGCCAGTGAAGAGGATTTTAAGGAACAAAAGAGAATGTGTTTGGAAAACTCCTAGCTTGTTGTACATTGTAGACGGGCTGTCTTTGAGGGATAGTCTCCTCCCCTTGACCTGCTGGGGGCTCCTCATGGAGGACTAACTGGGCAAATGGCCCCGTTATCAGGCAGCAGACTGGTCAGCAAGGGCAGCCTGTCTGGTCCTGACAGCTTCCACAGGGCATCTGAGCACGTCGCCCTTGTGAATGCCCCCAGGATTGAGCTGGGCCCCCGTTCACCCAAAGGGAGCCCAAGCCTTAGAAAGGACAGGGGCATGCCTGGGGCCACCCCGCTGATCTGGGGCCTCCCCATTCTGAATCCCGTCTCTTATTTCTGTAGCTCCCACCCTGTGCATCTATGCCCAGAGCCCTGTTCCATCCCCTTTCCCAGTTCCAACCAGGGTTCAGCAGAAGGCTCCACACCAGACATTCCCCTGCCTGGCAAAACCACATTTAGAATTTTGTGCCCTCCCAGCCTGCATGTCCACTGTGCTGGGCAGACCAGGCATGGGGGATGAGAAGGGTGTGAAGTTTTAGCATGTGGTCTCCACCTGAAGAGACCAAGGAGTGTGGAGTCCACAGGGGACAAGAGTTCTGTCCCCAGCCCTGGCTGGTGTGGCCCAGTGGATTGAGTGTCAGCCTGAGAACCAAAAGGTTGCTGGTTTGATTCCCAGTCAGGATGCATGCCTGGGTTGCAGGCCAGGTCCCCAGTTGGGGACGTGCAAGAGGCCACCGGTTGATGTATCTCTTGCACATCGATGTTTCTCTCCTTCTCTGTCTCCCTCCCTTCCCCCTCTCTAAAAATAACTAAACAAAGTCTAAAAAAAAAAAATTATGTCCCCAAAGCACAGCCCTGGGGAAAGAACCCCACTGCTCTCTGCCAGTCCCTGCTCCCATGGGGGCCATTGGGCAGCACCCTGCCCTGCCCCTCCCACTCCCCCAGCCTCCCTGGACTTTCTTCATACCTCCCTGCCTTCGCCCAGGCCACCAACCCTCCTACAGCCACTTTGTCGCCCTGGCAAGGGCTCTTGTGTGGGTTGAGGGCCCAGCAAGGGCATTGCCCCCTTCTTGCAGCTTCCTCCACTCCCCAGGCTGTGGCCCCCACACACTGGACATCCCTTCCCCAGAGCACTGGGAATTCCGTAGGGGCTGTTGTGGGCACAGCTGCCAGCTGCCTTCCACCTCTCTCAGGGAGGGTTTCCTTAGACGCAGAGCCTAAGAGAAGGTTTGTGCGAGTCTCAGGAGCTTAGTGAGAGCAGAAGGCTGGGGGGCGGGGGTGGTGGAGAGAAGAGGGTACGGCCTCAGCTGGAGTCTAGCTGCAACCCAGAGTGGTTCCACCCTGAGGCCAGGGGACCAGCCTTTCATATCCGCGCCCCCTCCCACCAGTCTGTCATTGCCAGAGGGGCGCCTATGAGCCATTAGTGGCCAACGCTCTCAGCAGGGGGGCGATGGAGTCCCCACGGGCATCCACCGTGCCCTCTCCCTGGCATGAGAGTCTCCATGACAGGGCCCAGGTCTGAACGCAAGGCCTGGCACGGAGCAGGCCTCGGGTCCATCTGGGGGCTTTGGGCCCGGGGAGTCAGGGCAGCCAGACAAGCCGCTGCTGATCCCCTTGTCTTTCCTGGCATCGCAAAAAGCCCCTGGCGAAGGCCTGGCCAGCCAGGCACTGCAGCATCCAGAGCAAGCCGGCCCCAGGGGTGAGCATAGGTTCCGAATAGGCCGCCTGGGGTCCTGCTCCCACGCTGCTGCTCTCAGGCCTGTGACCTCCGCAGTCATTGCCGGGTATCTTTGTGCTTGGAGCCTCCGTTTCCCCCACGTGTCAAGTGGGAGGGACCAGCATGCCTGCCTCATTGGATGCGTGGACTTGATTGAATGCTGCTGCTATTGTTGTTATTGAAAGTAGTAACAGCACTGCTACCGTGAATTAAATGGCCCAGCCCCGTTCATCTCAGGGAGCGTTATCTGGCTCTGATGGGACAGGACATGGGCTTTCCGTTCTGGTCTCTGGTCTGCCCTGGCTTTTGAGGGACCCCATCTCTGAGGACTGGTGGGTCACACCCTTCCGCCTTCTTCCCACAGATCACTGCCGTGTGCAACTTCTTCACCTACATCCGCTACATCCAGCAAGGCCTGGTGCGGCAGGACGGTGAGCACCCCCTGGTGGCCTGTGGGGGAACAGCACCCCCAGAGGGATGGGCCGGGCCCGCAGCGCTGGGATCACCCAGAGAGGGTTTTGCTCTCCCTGTCTCAAGCCAGGACTCTGCGAAGGGGGAGACTGTGGGTTAGTAAAGGGCTGGTAGGCCTCTCGGTGCCCAGATGAGCCACGGAAGGAGCCTCCTGGGCCCTGCCCTGCCAGGAAGGCTAGCCATTGTCACCCCTGTACCTGGGTCTGACTGCTGTCTGCCCAGAAACCTCTCCCTGCCCTGCAGGCTTCAGGGACAGCTCCCTGTTACTGGCCTGGCATTTGAGGACGTGCATGAGGGGCCTCCCCTGGGAGTCCCCTCCCCTCCAAGTGCAACCTCCTTATGCTTCCCTGAGCGAGAGCCTCCCACTGAGCCCTTGCCCGCCGGTCCTCCATCCACCTGTTGTCCCCCGCCCCCCATTCTGCAAAGCCTACCTTCCCACTCCTCCAAACTTTGTTCCCTGATGAGTCTCCTCCTGAACCAGTCTGGAGTCTGAGCCTCTCCTCCCCAGCATGGGGGTCAAGTTCCTCTGGAAGGCCAAAGCCAGGTCAGGTGGTAAGCCCTGAGGGGCCATCTCCTCCCAGGTACCTGGACTGGCACTGTGGGTCTGCTCCCTGCTCAGGGTCCCCGCAAGGTGAGGTTCGAAAGCGCGTGTGAGTGTGTGTCAGGCTGTGGGAGTGACTGTCACCTCCTCCTCCAGGACAGTACAGACCCTTTAAGTGTGTTCAGCAGTTTGTGAGGCCTCAGCTGGGAGCCTCAGAGAGGTTCGGCCATGCGCCAAGGTCCTCTGTCCTGGGGAAGTGAGAGCCCGCGAGTGCCTGTCAGCTGCCCTGCCCACAGCCAGCAGAGGGAGCCAGGCCACCTGCTCGAGATGACCCTGAGCTGTCACTAAGCTGTCCATTCTCTGTCTGCCCACAGCAGAGCCGATGTTCTGGGAGATCACAAGGCTGAGGAGGGAGATGTCGCTGGCCAAGCTGGGCTTCTTCCCCCAGGAGGCCTAGGGCCTGGCCCAGGCCAGGGCGGGGCTCAGGGCGGGAGCCAATCCCTGCCCTGAGTCTGACAGACGGACAGGAAGACAGGGTCCTGCAGCCAGCCCTGAGCCAGAAGCTGAACAGAGGGACAAATGGCCAGGCCATGGAGACAGCACTGAGCCGGCATCAAATGTCCATTCCAGGACAGAGAAGACCTCATGAGATGACCCTGCTCTCTTCCCCAGCGGTACTACAGCCACCAGGACAGTCTAGAAAGCACCCCTGGGGCAGCGGTGCTGGGAGAGGCTGGCAGGGACTTCCACGCCAACTGGTATCTGCTTGAGAACTGCCCCCGAGTTCCAAAGATGGATCGAGGACCCCTGCACCCACCTGACTTTCCCCTTTCACTCTCTGAGCCCTGTGCTCCAAGACACCGTGCCCCCACCTCCACTGGAAGGACTGGGGCACTTTTCTCCCAAAGTAAAACACAGACAGGCCCTCAGGACACCAAGCCTGTTTCCAGCTGTGGGCGACCATTCAGACAGCAGGGGCTGAGGTCGCCAAGCCCTGCACATAGGACTGGGGTGGGACGGGCAGGCCCCGGGCCCCTCCTCACCCCTCACAGCCCACTCGGGACCAGGGTACAACCTGGACACACCCCTCACCACGTCTGATTTCCTCTGAATGGAATGTAGCGCCATCTCTATTTAATAAAGAAAGCCTTTGTTGATGGGGCCGGGTGGCCACGTGTCTTCACTCCCGCGCCCTGGGGCTCGGGCCAAGGCCTGGGCATCTGAGGGAAGGAAACCAAATCCTTTCCTTGCCCACCTGCCCTCGTGCTTGAGATTAAACCCAGGTCCTGAAGGGACTGCTGTCGGTGTTCGTGAGGCTGCGGGTGAGCCCGCTTCCTCTCCCCAGGCGAGTGGCTGTGGTCGGGAGGGTGGCTGGCCCCGGCCGCTGCCTCACGAGGGCCTCGGGCAGATCCCCTGCTGGTCTGCCTGCCGCCTCGGGCTACTGGAGGCCTGGAGCCCAAAGCATTGAGGCTGCCTGGCACTCTCGGGACAGTGGCAGGGCTGATAGGTGATGCCCGAGAGCAGCACAGGCAGGGACTGTGGTAGCAGTGGGGGACAAAGGAGGGTGAGGTCTGGGCCCTGGAACTGCCCATCCCTGCCCCCAGCACCCGTGCCCCTGGCCCAGGAATATCCAGGGCCCAGGCAACATTCAGAGGCCTGGCCGAGGGTCCCACAATCCACACCTGCTCTGCCTACCCCTGCGATAGGTGGCGCTGCTGAGACAGGGCACTTCTGTTGTCAGGCCCATGTGGGTGCATCAGCAGCAAACAATAGCTGAGACACCCAGGAGTGTGGTGGGGGGTGAACAGGGACATACGTGCCCTGGCCTCATTTTCTACTGACCATAATTAATTTCTGAGCGCACACCTGGTTCCAAGCCCTTTCGACAAGCGAGTTCATTGAATTCTCACAGCAACCCCGCAGAGGGGTGATTTCTCCCCCTTTGCCCATGAATTGGCTGAGGCACTGAGAGGTCACACAGAGAAAATGGGGCCCACGACAGGAGTGAAGGAGCCTAGCCCCAGAGCCCACAGTATTCACCAGCATCCTAGACTCTTACCAAACACCTGCCGTGTTCCTGGTCCTGAATCAGGCCCTTCCCTGTTTCTCAGAGATGGAGAAACAGAGGCTGAGGCAGGTTTGAATCAAGGTTTGATTCCCATACTTCTACCCCATGACAGCTACCCCCTGCCCTTGTTATCCTGGCTTGGGGTAGGGTGGGGGGTCCCCGAAGGAGCTCAGGGATCTGACTCGGAGTTAGGAGGGGATAGTGAGCTGACATCAGCCACATAAGAGTTGTTCCTCTTAAATGAATTTTCTAGATAACTCGCTTGGCCCTAGCACATGCAGCCACCTCTTTTTAAAAAAACAAACAAACAAACAAAACCATTTATTTATTTTTAGAAAGAAGGGAAGGGAGGGAGAAAGAGAGGGAAAGAAACGTTGATGTGCGAAAGAAACAATTGGTCGCCTCTGGCATGCCCCCAACCAGGGACCTGGCCCACAACGCAGGCATGTGTCCTGATTGGGACTTGAACCAGTGACCTTTCGACTCACAGGCCAGAGCTCAATCCACTGACCCACACCCGCCAGGGCTGCAGCCGCCTTGTGAAAGCTAGCACCGACCATGGCCAGTGCGCCTGGGCCCAGCCGCACAGTGGCCGTCCACATCACCGCATTGCCACATTTCACAACCTGCCTTGCGTGTCCTGCCAGGGCTGGGAACCAGGCAGGTCACTCTCTCTGGGCCTCAGTTCTCTCACCCGTGAGTCGGGAAGATCAGGCCAAGTGACCTTTGCATCTCCCCCGCCCTCTTCTTTCATTTATTGGAGTAAAAAAAACAAAGTGGACCATCCTGACCACTTTTAAGTGGGAGGTCAGCTGTGTCGTGTCCACACAGTCAGTGCACAGAACTTTGTCACTCGCCCGTCTGGGACTCTGTGCCCATCAGGGAGCGCCCCTCCGCCACGGCCGGCAGCCGCTGCTCTATGTTTTGCTTCTAGGGAGTTGACCACTTTAGATATTTCTAAGAGGAAATCATGCAGTATTTGCCTTTTTGTGACAGGCGCGGGTCATTCACTCACAGTGCAGCACGGGGCAGGATGTCGTCCCTGTGAAGGCTGCATGACGTCCCCACGTGTGTTTGTGCCGCATTTGCTTTATCCATCCATCCATTGTCAGACACTTGGTTTGTTTCCGCCTCTTGGCTATTGTGAACACTGCTGCTGCGAACATGGAGTGCAAGGTGTCTCTCCGGGACCCTGCTTTCGACTCCTTTGGGTATTTCCCTGGAGGTGACGCTGCTGGATCATAAGGTAGTTCTAGTTTTAATTTTTTGAGGACCCTCCATTCTGTCTTCTGTGACGGCCGCACCAGCACCAATTTACGTTCCCACCAACAGCGTGCAAGGGTTCCAATCTCTGCGTTCTCACCGACACTTCCTACGTCGGTATCTTTTGTTGACAATGGCCGTGCTGATGGCTGTGAGATGACATCTCCTTGCGGTTTTGATTTGCACTTCTCTGATGATTGATGAGGTCGAGCATCTTTCCACGTGCTTGTTGGCCATCGGTACATGGCCTCTTTTCACTCAGGGGCGTCCATTCCAAGACACTGCACTGCACCATCACAGCGACGCCTTCGGGAAGAGTCCTCGGCAGCCAGTAGGGCCCCAGCTCTTGGATTATTCCGCCGGCCCTGCCTCCCTGGACCTCCCCGCCTCACAGAAGTGCTGTGTCTGGGGACTCATAATCGAGCTGGCAGTGGGGAGAGCTTGAGCTCGAAGCCAGACGCTGAAGCTCCAGCTTGCCCGTTTTGTGTGTCTGTGCTTTGTGACTGTTCCTTCTGGGGGGCCCAGCGCCTTCTCGTCCGTTTGCCTGCCTGGGCCACCGCTGTGCCCGCGCGGCCTGTCCGAGCTGCCCCACCCAGGCCTGCACAAGCATCATTTGGCTCCAGGACAGTGGCTGGCAGCTCCGTAGGGGTGGAGACTCCAGTGGGTCCAACAAGAGGCCTGTGTGGCAGCTCGTGGTGGGGAGAAGCCAGGCCCGGCCTGAGACAAGGGCTGTATTGGAGACCCCCCCTCCCAAAATACTCCAGCTGGCCAGAACCCCCATTGCCTTTTGGCTAGTGAGTTTCCCCCCCTCCCCTAAACCCAACACTCTGGCAGTGGCCCAGTGGCAGCTCAGGAATGTCAAGTGGTGCCTCTCCCTTTCCAAGTGGTCAGAAAGGGCTCGGTTGCCCTGACAGAGGTTTGGGGACAATGAAGTCCCAAGTTCCCCCTGACTCTAGGAGAGTTTCAAGATCCACTGGGGTGCAGCCCAGAGAGGTACACCGACCTATTGAAGGCTGCAGAGAAATCATGAGGGACGCTGTGGGGAGGAGACACAGCTCAGGCGTCCTGGGGACACGGTCTGGGCGGCAGGCGGCCCGGCCACTTCCTCCTTTCGGCCGGGGTGAAGGGCCTGGGGTGGTGGCGTGGCTCTGAACCCTGTCCTCGCTTAGCCTCCGAGGCACGCTGCGCAGGCCTTCATCCCCCTCATCTCTCCAGGTGCAGCTGGGGCACGGGGAGATCGAACTCCCCCCAACTCCCCAGCTGCCTCACACATGAGCTGAGAGCAGCCTAGGGCCCAGGGAGGGCACCAGGGGTCAGCATCTGACCCCTAAGGGCCGCTGAAGACGGGTGAGGGCCGCACCCCCTGTGGAGGGGCTGGACAAGAACATTCATTTAGATGTACTCTCTCAGCAGCTTGCAAGTGTGTGCTGTGGCATTAACTGTAAGCACCACACTGGACGCTGGATCCCCACAACTTGTTCATCTCACAGCCGGACGTTTTCACCCTTTGACAGCCCCCCCCACCCCCCACTCCTCGGCCTGTTACCCACCATCGTGCTCTGTGGGTGTGGCCTAGAGTCCACATCGCAGTGCGACCCAACAGTGGTTGTCTGTCTCTGGCTCAGTTCACTCAGCACGAAGCCCTCCAGGCTCCTCCCGTTGTCACAGTCGCAGGATGTCTTCCCTTTCTCGTGGCTGGACAGTGTTCCACAGTATCTCACGTCCCCGCTCTGCGTCATCTGCTGACGGGTGCTGGAGCTGTTTCCACGTCTGGGCCCCTGTGAGTAACGCGGTGGCGAGCACGGGAGACAGACACCTCTTCCAGACCGGGCTTCCATCTCCTCTGGAGATGGACCCAGAGGTGGGATTGCCAGACCACGTGGCAGCCCCGTTTTTAACTGCTGAGGAGCCTCTACACTGTTTTCCACGGTGGCCACCATTCCCACCTGCGGGGCGCAAGGGTTCCCTTGTCTCCACATTCTCGTTGATGCTTGTCGTCTCTCGTCTTTTCTGTGGCGGCCGTTCTGACAAACACGAGGTGATTGCTCACTGTGGTTTTGGTCTGCGTTTCCCTGGGGCTGGGTGCCCTTCCGAGGACCTGTTGGCCATTGGCCTGTCTTCTTTGGAAAAATGTCTACTCAGTTTCTTTGCCCGTTTTTAAATCGGATTGTTCTCCTTTTTTGCTGTTGAGCTGCGTGAGTTCTTTATCCTTTCTGGATATGAACCTCTTATCAGACACTTGATTTGACAATGTTTTCTGCCATTCTATAGGTTGCCTCTTCACTTTGTTGATTCTCTGGCTGAGCAGAAGCTTTTCAGTTGGACGTTGTCCCACTCATTCCTTTTTGCTTTTGTTGCCTGGGTTTTTGGTGTCATATCCACAAAACTGTCACCAACTCCAACGTCAAGGACCTTCTCCCCCATGTTTTCTTCTTTTAAAAAATATTTATTTTTAGAGAGAAGGGGGAGGGAGAAAGACAGGGAGAGAAACATTGGTGTGTGAGAGAATCCACCAGTGTCCTCTCACACGCCCCAAACCAGGGACCTGGCCCGCAACCCAGGCCTGTGCCCTGGCTGGGAATCGAACGGGCGACCCTTTGGTTCACAGGCCAGTGCTTAGTCCACTGAACCACACCAGCCAGGGCTCCCCCATGTTTTTGTTCAGGAGTTTTATGGTTTCAGGTCTTATGTTTAGTACTTTAGTCCATTTTGGGGGATAAGTGTATATATTTTTCCGGGCAAAGTCATACTTGTGAACGCAATCTGCAGCAAACGCCATGCAGTTGCATCATTCAGAGGCGTTTGCAGTGGGCAGGGGGTGGCTCCTCCTCTGGCCACTTGCTGACCCACATCTGCCAGAAGGAGAGGACGCCAGCACGGACTCCTCCACCCCGGGGTTTTTTGGTTTATTTTTTTCACCCATCCCTCCCCCTTTGGCAACCATCAGCATCTATCTCTGTATTTTGCTGCAGGAGGTTTATTTCCTCCAAGAGGCGGCCTCCTCCACCCTCGTGCCCCTGTGTGAACACGGTGGGCTCAGGGGGACCTGCAGTGGCCTCTGGCCTCAGCTGCCAGTCACACCCCTCTGCTCTGCCCCCACTACACACACACTCACACTCACACAGAGGCTCCGGAGCAGGTTTGAGGACACCACAGTGGAAAGGGCTCTGGCAGCCCTGCTGGTGATGACCTCACGGCATCACCAGTTGCCCTGGCAACCAAAGCCTGTGTTCCTGATCGCAAGGAGAACCCAGAGGCCTCTTCAGCCCTTCTTCTGGGCCCTGGGTGCCTACCCCCAAGATATCAGCTACAGTGATGCCCTACAAACTGTTAGGCCGAGATTAAATGTTAGGACATCGGAGAGAGATACAGTTGACCCTTGCACAACACAGGGACCAGGGCACACCGATGCCCTTGCAGTCAAAAATCCGCGTGTAACTTTGAGTCCCCCAAAACTTCAGTCATCTGCGGTATCCTCAGGGGATCGGCTCCAAGACTCCCAGAGGTACCCAAATCCACAGATGCTCAAGTCCCTTATGCAAAATGGTGTAGAACAGTGGATTCAGTTGGCCCTCTGCATCCGGGAATTCCCAACCCAGGATGGAAAATACTGTTTTCCATCTGTAGTGGGTTGAATCCTCAAATGAGAAACCCAAAAATATGGACGGCCCACCGGTATGTTCACTGAAAAAACAAAATCCCGCCCCCCCCACCGAAGTTCAAACACCTGTTGCTCAAGGGTCCACTGTTGGTACTTGGGGCCCCCAACGTGCATTTCTGAACCTGTACACCAGCTGCGCCTGGAGATCTGTTAGAAATGCAGCTCTCTGACCTGCGGAATCCCGGTCTGAGCGCCCAGCAGTCCGTACCTTAACAAGCTCTCTGGTAATTCTGATGTGCAAGCAAGTTTGACGCCTCCGCCCTGAGGCATAACCTTAGCCTGATTTCATCTGCCTCAGGCTGTGAACTCCACTTTTAGGGACAGGGGTCTTTATCCCAAATAGATATGGAGTCATTTGTAGAAAACTCAACGCTGTCAAAGAGCTTGGGTTTATTGAAGTAAAAAATAGGGGGCAGGGGCGGTAACAAGCAAGCCACCCAGCCAGACCCCTAGTGAATGGTAGCGCCCCACTAAGGACTCCAGTACCCCTCCATCCCTTTTGCCCCAGGGATCACCCCTCAACATCCCCAACCCTACAGCCGCGACAGCAGGAAGACCACCGGCCACAGATGGGGCCAGCCCCTCAGCCCTGGCGGTGGCCTCTTTGTGCAGATGTTGGTGGCCCATTGCGTGAATGCTATTTGCTGTCACCCCGAGGCGGCCGGCGTCTCCAGCTCTGTGCGCTCACGGTTTTAATGGTCAAGGATGCAGGGCAGGCAGCCCGTTATCCTCATTGTTGTTCCAGGCCCACCAGGCGCAGACGTGGGCTCCCGAGCGCGCAGCGGACACCAGTTGTGGGTGGTTGTCCCTGTCCCTCCCCCTTCCCGCCCTGCCGAGCCCGGGGCCCACGAGTTGACAGCGCCCTGGGCAGCGACGGAGTCCCGGGGAAGGGCCGGGCGCGGTAGCCACGGGCTTAGGGGTGGTGGGGCGGGCCCGCCTCGACACTGTCCTCTCGGGCGGCCGGACCGCCCCGCAGCCAATGGGGGCCCAGGCGCTGCGCCGGGATTGGAGCGCGGGGCGGGCGGCGGGCGGCGGGGCCGGGACGGGGGCGGGGGCGGACGGCCGGCGAGTCCCCGGCGCGGTTATAAGGGAGGAAAGTTCTGCGCGGAAGGGAGAGCCGAGCGGCGCACGCTCGTACGGCGCTTGCAGCAGCGAGGCGGAGCTGCGGAGGAGCGGGCGGCGGCGGAGGGAGCCCGGCAGAAGACCACCTCGCTCCCCTCCGTGTCTCGCGGGGACCTCGGAAAGGTCCCCGGTGCCCGAGGAATTGTGCACGCAGCCATGGGCGGCGTCGGGGAGCCCGGCCGGGGGCCGGGGCCGCGCGAAGGGCCCGCGCGGCTTGGGGCGCCGCTGCCCACCTTTTGCTGGGAGCAGATCCGCCCGCACAACCTGCCGGGCGACATGTGGCTGGTCATCGAGCGCCGCGTCTACGACATCAGCCGCTGGGCACAGCGGCACCCGGGGGGCAGCCGCCTCATCGGCCACCACGGCGCTGAGGACGCCACGGTAAGGAAACCCGCCGCCGGCAGGATGGAGCCTGACGCTCCTTGGGGCCTGATGGTGGGCATTGTGCCCTGCTTCTCCTGCGGGGCCTGAGCGCCTCCCTGGCTGACCTTTGACCTCCTGGCCGGTGACCCTGAGTTGAGATGGACTGGCAGGGGCCTGATGAGGGGGGGTGGGGGGAAGGGGGCCATGTCCCCGCCTGGAGGTCTGCATATCGGGCCATGGACCAGGGCTGGGCTGGAGCCGGGCTGTGCTGGAGGAAGGGGCCCTCAGAGGTGGGTGTGTCACGGTGGAAGGAGCCTGTCCTAGAAGAGGGACCCCCGTGCTGCTCTGAGGTTCCTCCTCTCAGTTCTGGGCTCCCCCAGACCAGGCCCCTCATGCTGGTGTCAGGCATAGGGCCGAGACCTAGGGGCTGGGCAAGGATGTGCTGTCAGAGGCTGGGGGCTGGGCAGCGAAGGTTGAGCCTGGCCCAGAGGTATGCAGGCTTGCCCAAGAGCCGCTGTAAATGTCAGTCAGTGAGGGTCAGTGACTCACCTCTCCGGGGCTGGCAGCTGCCTGTGAGGGAGCTTTGCCAGCCAGGCTGGGTGGGCCTCCTTGGGAAGCACAATCACCCCAGGAACAAGCTGGGCCTTGGGGACCCCGACTTCCCCTTCCCGGCCATGTCTAGACATATCTTGGCCAAGGAGGCGTGGAGCCTGGTCCAAGTGAGACCATCTGGCTGGAGTCCAGTGGCAGAGCAGCCAACTGGGACTCCTAATCAGCCCCGTTCCCGAAGTCCCCCATGGAGGACATAGGACTTGGGGCCATGATGCCTTGTCTTTGTCCATCTCTAATACCAGGTGGGCTGCGCTGAGGACCAGGAAGGTCTTTCTGGGTTCAGAACTTTAGGCAGCAAAAGAGATGGTGTGCTGTCCCAAGAGGGTCAGTGCCCCCTGCCCCCTGCCCCCTGCGTTGGGTGCTCTTCGTAGGGTTCTTTCAAAGCAAAGATTTCCAGCCCCTTTCATCACACCGCGCATGGGAACTACTAACATTCAGCAGCGCGCCAAAAAATACATTTTTTGCTGATCTGACAAAAAGTAGGTATAGTTTTGATTCATGCACACCGGACGACTGTTGTGGTGGTGGCTGTTGTTATTTTTTTATTTGACAGTCTAAGGGAAAAGGGGTCTGTGCCCCTGACTAAGTAGCCAGAGATTGTGTGTTTTAAAGATTCTTGTGGCACATCAGTTGAAAATCGCTGTTTTAGAGGAAAGAGGCCTTTTTTCCCCCACTTCCACCCCAGGACGCTGAGGGCTGAGGGTCAGAAACCTCCTAAAACTCTGGACACTGGCAGAAAGCCTTGTCCTTAGGTGCTGAGGGGCCGGGCAGTGGCCACAGGTTTGAAGCTGACCATGGGCCAGTGAGTGTGTGACCATGTCCAGGCCTGTGTGAATGTGTGAGCGCTGCTCGTGCCGGTGCACGTTGCACACGTGAGCACGTCTGTCAGAGTGTGGGGGGGTGGGGGTACAAGGTGCCACAGCCCCTCCCCCCTCGGCCTGGTTGAGCCCTGGCCACCCCTTGAGGACCCTATGGATGCCTCCTCCGGCCTTTTTCAACCTCTGATCCCTAAGACAGGATGGGGGCAGCTGAGGAGAAGGCAACAGAGAGCATTTATTTATTTACTTACTTACTTATTTAAAGATGTTATTTGTTTACTTTTAGAGAGAGGGGAAGGAAGGGAGGGGAACATCAGTGTGGAAGAGATACACGGGCCAGTTGCCTCACACACCCCCAACTGGGGACCTGGCCTGCAACCCAGGCATGTGCCCAGACTGGGAATCGAACCAGTGACCTTTCCATTCTCAGGCCAACGTTCAGTCCACTGAGCCACACCAGCCAGGGCCGCAGAGCATTTATTAACTGCATTTGCCTTCTTGCTCCCCAGAGAGAGGAGAACGCCATCATAGTTAGCTCTTGACCCTGAGAATTCCATCTGACAGTTTTCTTATTGATTCCCCACCAGCGAAGCTCTCCTTGTTTCCAAAACACAATCTGTCTGTTTCCTAGGGCTGGGTCATGGCTCAGCCATGGGAGGCCCTGAGTGACTTTGCACCAGGCTTGTCCTTCCTCTGAGCCTCAGTTTCCTTATCTGTAAGATGGGGAGAGCTGGGCCAGACAGCAATCTGGCTGAGAGCAGCCCTGGGCCCCTCAACTGTGTGGCCCCAGGGCTGCCCTGTCATTGTCCCTGGTCAGTGTATGTGCTGGCTGATAAGTGTGGGTGGGCCCTGCGAACTGCATAATGCGCTGGGACAGCCACAGCACAGCCACCCCTTTGCTGAGTGACCTTCTCTGGTTCCACTTGTGTCTGTAACCGGAAGGAGTTGCCTCAGGCTATCTCTAGCTTCCTCCAGGGCCCAAACATTGGTGGAGTTGCTGGAATACCTGGTCTGTTTAGGCTAAAGGGGTTATGAGGTGGCTGGGGTTGGTGGACCCCACTCTTTGATCATAATGGGCCCCCCGGGCAGTCCAGGGTTTGGGACAGCCCAGTGCCCTGCGGGGTCGAGCCCAGACCCCGGCCTCCTATCCTGGGTCCTGGAGCACAGGTTGAGGCGGGGCCGCCGTCTTGCCAGAGTGGTGCTCCTGAAGCCACCTCCACCAGCCCTGGCCGCCCATCAGCTGTCTTCATGTCCAGGCAACAGAAGCCTTCCTGCCAGGAAATTCCCAGAGTTCCTGGGCCATGAGGTCAGCCTGCGGCCATCCTGGGATACAAAGCGGGTACCCTGGGGAGAAGGCTCTGGGCCCTGGGCCAGGTTTGTCTAAGAGTCATAGACAGCCTGGGCCAGCCAGGGAGGGGCGACGCCTGGCCGCTGCCAGAGACTGTGTGTCCTGTCCCAGGACGTCACAGCACTCCACCGTCAGAAGTACGCCAGGGCCAGGCACCGAGCACCCGTTATGGCCCCGAAGCCATATTGATAGGTCCCCTCTCTTTTCATCCCTAAGATACCCCTATGAGGCAGGAACTGTCATTCTCCGCACTTCACAGATGAGGGAGCGGGGCCCAGAGAAGCAAAGTGAGTTGAAATTAAAAGTTAGATCTGGGATTTGAACCCACAGCGTGTGCTAGTCACCACGTGCTACACTGTGACTTAGCTGTCTTCGCTGTTTATTCCATTCATTCATTTTTTAAAAAGATTTTATTCATCTTTAGAGAGAAGGGAAGGGAGAATGAGAGGGAAAGAAACATCAATATGTGGTTTCCTCTCGTGCACCTCCCCCCTAACTGGGGACCTGGCCCTCAACCCAGGCATGTGCCCTGACTGGGAATCAAACCAGTGACCCTTCGGTTCCCAGGCCGGCGCTCAATCCACTGAGCCACACCAGCCAGGGCCCGTTCATTCATTCTTCAATTACTGAATTATTAAACCCATCAGTAGATATGCAGTGAGCGTATCCTAAGTGCCAGACTCTGTTCTCACCTCTGGAGATATAGCTGTGAACCACACCTCTGCAAGGAGGGAGTTCCTTGGTAGGTGGACTGGCTGGAGCCCAGGCTCTGAGGTGGGACCCTGTGCCACACATTTAAGGAACAGCAGATGTCTGCATGGCTGGAGTTGAGCAGTGGGCGGGGGCAGGTGGTTAGGTCGTGGGGTAGCAGGGCTGCTCCCACTGGGCTTCTGTGTCCTTGGAAGCGGCACTTGGGTTTTATTGTAGGGGGCCTTGCAGGGCACAGCAGGGAAGCCGGGAGATTCTGATACAGATTCGACATGGTCACTCACAGGGAAGGGGAAGGCAGAGGCTCGCAGGAGAAGGACAGGGGGCGAAGGGATGAGATGGTGAGTCCCAAAGGGTGGGTGTGGCCAGGGCAGAGGGCAAGAGATGCCACGGGTCTGCAGGTGCTCCAGGGCAGCCTCTGGGATATAGTTCAGTGTGGCCATCAGGCAACAACTTTATGAGGCAGGTAGTGGTGTCGGCCCATTTTGCAGATGTGGAGACCGAGGCTGAATATGGGTGATATAAAGGGAACTTCTTGGGGGCCCTTGAGGGGCAGGGCCTTCCTCATTGGGCTTGGAGGGTGGGGTTGTGTCTGGGAGGGAGTTGGAGAGAGACAGGGCAGATCCTGAGGCTCTGGAGTGAGGGCGGGGTGCAGAGGGTGCTGGCCATGAACTTGGAGGACCTGGACCCAGGGCCCACACAGTGTCTGCTTCCATTTACTACACTGGCTGTTGGGAAAGCCCTGCTGCCTGATGATGTGTGACCTGTCAGCGCTCTGTAGGTGTTTCCTGCAATGTGCCCCTGCCCCACGCCCCTTCCCAGCATTGCTGCCGTGGGCTGCTCCCTCCCTGGGGGAGGAGTCAGAGTTGCCCCACATGGGGGCAGGACCGTAGTGTGCAGAGGTGTGGGTGCTGGCAGCCCTCCTGTGTCTTCCTGAGGGTCTCGAGCTGCCATGGGCTTCTCATGGAATAGCTGAGAATTGAGCCTAGAGGTGTAAAGAGGACCAAGAGCCAGAGGGCTTGGCTGCTTTGGGGCCACGGCTGGGTCAGTGACACTTGTGAGGCCAGGGTGCTGGGTGGAGAAGGCCCGGGCACATGTGCCAGCCTATCACCAGGGATACCAGCAGTGCCGGGGAGACGGGACAGCCTCCGAGGGGCATCTGTCCTTGAGCTGGGCTCAGCTGCATGGGCAGGAGTTGGATGTGCCCTGTCCAGAGATGTGTGACCTTTGGCCTCTTTGTACCTTGGTTTCTACATCTGTAAAATGGGGTTACTGACAGCACTTGCCTGTTGGCCTCCTGTGAGGAGGGCCGGGGAGAGGAAGGGAAGGAGCTTCTGGGTGCTGAGCTCGACCTCCTGCTCTGCCTCCCCACCTGGGACAGGAAGGGAGGGAGGGAGGTGTGCCTGGGGTGTCCTTGGAGGCATGTCACCATCTCCACAACCCCCTGCTACCTCCTCAGCAAAGGCTTAAGGAACAGACCTAGACCACCACCCTGGCAGCCCGGCTCCATCCTCTTTCTGATCTGGAATGTTCCAGAATCTTTGGAGAGTAGCCACAAATGCTCCCCCACCCCCACTGTGTCTCGTTCCTCAGCCTGAGGTTGGCCAGGACTTGACCTGCAGGATACACTATCCTACAGCCTGTCACTGTCACCTCTGGAGACCCACCCTTCTAGGGCACTACATCGGAGTGGACTCAGGAGACGGCACATCAGGCTGGGGTGGGGGGCGGTGCTCAGATCAGGGCCCGGTTGGGGAGCGCTCACCGGACGCCGGGCCCCTTCCTCGCGTGCCACCTGCATGTACTGGGTCCTCCCCAGAGGCCCACGAGAGGGGCAGTTGTGGTTCCTGGTTTACTAATGAGAAAACACAGAACGGAAGGGGGGTGACCTTTGTGGCTCCGTGGCCCAGCTCATAAGTGGCAGCTCAGGTTCCATCCCCGACAGGCTGGCTCCAGCACCACCCCCCACCCCTACGCTGCCCCTAAACCAGCTGCTACAGAGAGCTCAGGGCTGGGGGCAGGTTTCCCGGGATCCAGGCTGGGGTGGGTGGTCGCTGTATTCTGGGAGGGCGTGGACATCACAGAAGATGGACCCCGGTTGCTTTTTTTATTGTTATGGCTCCATCCCACTGGGACCCAGGTTTTAATCCCAGGTCTGCCACTGCTAACTCTGGCCCGGGCAGGTGTTCCCACCACACTGAGCCTCTGCTCCCTCCCAGTAAGATGACTCACCCCTGCCTCGTGGGCTGTGGAGCCCTGGCTCTCATCCGATCACTCACACCCACTCTGCAGGCCCTGCTCCGAGGACACCACCGTGAACAGAGCCTGTTGCTGCCGCCAGCAGTCACTCCTGACTTTGTTCCAGGGCCCAGAGCCACTCAGCTTGCTGGGTGGGGCGGCGGCACAGGGTTCGCACACAGGTTCCTGCAAGGACAATTCTGAGTTCACCAGCAGTGGGTGGCTGGGGTTTCTCCTGCAGCGCCCTGAAACTCAGTCCCTGAGTGGCCAAGAAATGGCAGGACCACCCTCCTGTCCCCCACAGCCCAGTCTCAGAGCAGCCAGGTCCTTGACTGCTTGGGATGGTGACCGGCCTCAGGGTGAGGACTACCCCCGCCCCTGACCAAGAGTGGCTGCCCTCGGGGCTGTCGCTGAGTGTTCACAAGCACATTTGTAGAGGCAGGCGGGGTTCTGATCCAGCCTCCATTAAAATGGAGCTGGGTAAGTGGCTTAACCGCTCTGAGTGTACTGCCGGGCCCCTGGGTCCTGAAGTGGAGGCTCAGAGAGGACTAGGTCACATGGCCCCAGCCAGGAAAAGCTGTTTGCCAGTGCATCAGGACTTGGTCTGAGGCCAGGGACCCACCTCGCTGGCTTCTGAGAATGCAGAAGCACAGGCTTAGCAGTGCCTGCCCAGCCCCAGGAGCCGCGCTGCTCTCCAAGGACCCACCGAGCCCTGGCCCAGGACCCTGAGCCGTCACATCTCACTCCAAGGGATAGAACAGACTACAGGTCCCTTGGGTGGGTCTGGCTCTGCCCTCTCCCTCAGTGAACCCCCAGGCCTGGCCTGGGTGAATCAGGACCATGGTGAGTGGAGTCAGGGAAGCCAACCTGCTCCGGCAGCACCTCAGCTCGAGTCCATGGTCCTGGTGCACCCGGGAGTTGGCTAGACACTGGGGCGGCCCCAGAACAGATACAAGGTGGGAAAGAGAAAGGACTGGAAGGCAGGAAATCCTGGAGTGGTCCCCACCGCACATGCATTCTGCTCTGTGAGTTTGTGTGTGTGCCGTGTGCGGGAGGCCATGTCTGTCTGGGTGTTCTCGTGGGCTCTGACCACACGTGTTTCTGAGTGTGTGTCTGTGTGTCCAAGTTTGGTGCTGAGGTGGGGTGGCGGGTGTGTGGAGGCACACACATCAGACGCTGACTGCGTTTCTGTGACAGGTGTGCCCCTCTGGGTCCTTGTGAGTGGGCCCGTGTGCATGTGCTTCGGGTGCTGCGTGCTGCCCGGGGACTTTCAGAGGAAACGAGAGGGAATCAGAGTCAACACTCCTTCGGCCTTAAAAAGGAAAGAAATTCTGACACAGGATGCAGCAGAGATGAACCTTGAAGACATGCTAAGTGACGAGGCAGTCACCAAAGGACAAATATTGTGTGCTTTCTCGTCTGTGAGGTCCCTAGAGTAGTCACATTTATAGAGAAAGCAGAACGGTGGGTGCCACGGGCAGAGGCGGGGGCAGGGAGTTAGTGTTTACTGGGGGCGGAGCTGGGGGGTTGGGGGCGGGGCTGGGGGCGGAGGAAAGAGTTCTGCAGTTGGGCGGTGGTCGCCCAGCGTCGTGAATACGCACGCTTACTGCCAATGAACCGAACACTTAAAAACGGTTAAAATGGTAAATTCGATGCATGTTTTACTAGAATTAAAAACTTAAGGAGAAGGCGCTCTCTCTAGAGCACGCCATGCCTTTCTCCCGCGGATGTGTTATCTCTCTGCTGTCTGGGTTTAGGAAACGGGCAACCAGGGCCGCAGCGGGCACTGGCAGCTCGTCCCGGGTTCACCCCCTGCATCTGCCTCCAAGGCCCCCTTTTCTCTGACTTCCCAGGGAGCTCCCAGCAGCCCCGCCTTGGCTGGCTTCTGTCACTGTGCCTTTTACTTCCCAGGGAGTTCATGCAGCCCAGCACGGGTCACTCCTTTCCTACCACATTTCTAGGGAGACAAAGCAGAGCAAGGTCTGTTGCTTCTTCTACCCTATGTCCTTTGTTCCACTGCCCCCAGCTTTAATAAATGTCCTCTCAGAATCACCTGGACTTGTATTGTGAAATCTTTCTGCACTAAGTCAGAACCCACACGCTGCAGGCTGGCCTCAGGCAGACCCATTGTGGACCCAGTCCCACCCCTCCCCCCACTGCAAAAAAAAAAAGTTAAGGAAAAAAAAATCCTTAGCAGTCCAGAGCCAGAATGTCCCTGGAGTCTTGCCCCCTAGATTTGTCCTGGCATTTGCTTAGTTCCAGGCCAAACAGACTCACTCAGGGTCACAATGAGTAGGGTTAGCTGAGCCCCAAGAGCCGTTTTCCCTCCTAGCTCCCAGCCAGTGCCGGCAGGGCCCTGGTGGGGCCAGCCTCCCCTCCAGCCCCAGCCTCCCGGCCTCCCGGCCTCCCGGCCTCCCGGGTGTGTGGCCCCTCCATCCAGGCTCTTCTGGGAGAGGAGATCTGTACTCACCAGCTTACACAGCTCCCTCTTCTGTTTGGAACCCCAGGGAGGGGCCCCAGGTCAGCCTTCCCCAGTGCCTAGGTTATTTCAGGAATCTCCCCTTACCACCACCCCCCCCCCGCCCCGCCCCGTGCCAGTAAGAGAGCAGGCGTCCTGCAGGTGTGGCCTCTGAGTGGGGCCTGGTTGGGGGTGGGGCCCAAGCTGCTCCTTCCCCCAGGACTGGGAAGTCTGGCAGTGAGTACAGGGCCCAGCTGTCACTTCTGTTTGAACACTCACCAGAAGCTGGTAGGCTCATTAGTGCGAAGACAATAGGAGGCCCCTGTTCTCTCAGTCAGCCTTCTTCAAAGGTATTTCCTTTAGCAGCCAGCTACCACCTACCCCGGGCTCATGGGGACACCACTCTAGTCACTGCTTGCTCAGCTCAGGCCGCTGGGTGGCTGTGGCCAGCTCCTCAGAGTCTCCTAAAGCCCAAGGATAAAAATCAGCTGAAGACTGTGAACAGTAATGAGCCAATCACGTCGAGACTAGATCAGGGAGAGTAAGTGAGCCCCAGATGTGAAGTTCAAATTTACTAACACTTCAGAAATGCCCAGGCCACTTCCTGACTAGTGTGTTTTTCCAGCCCTTTATCTTTCTTCTTATTTTATTCTTCCTCTAATCCCTTCACCTGCATGGCATCCTACCCCTACCCCTGCTATTACAGAAAATGCTAGATTATTTATTTACTTTCCTTTCTGAAAACTTACGCTTTCTCCTCCTGCTTTTAAAATGAACTGCTCGAGTATCTTCCTTACAGACCCCCAAGATCTCCGTCTGTGTGGCCCTCACTGACTTTTCTCCCTGTGGCCCGGTGGCCCTCGAGTACGGGTTTCCTGCCCACGCTCACTCTACCCCGTGCTTGTGTGTGTGAAGCTGGGACAATGACGTTTGACCCAGGCCTTGTTTCACATTCAGTAGGAAAGCATGCCAGTTCCAGAAAGCTTTCCAGATAGCTGTTTTTTGGAAAAGTTGAACCCAGTCATGAAAGGAATCAAGCGTCTTCCAGGGAGACCTTTCTGCAAAGCCAGGTTTTTATACACCCAGCCAGGGTTGGACAAGGGCCCCCTATGCTGGGCGAAGCAGCTGGGGAGGACCAGGGTAGGCTTGTGGGCCAGGCTGACCCACGTGGTGCTATTTCCATGACCGCTGGCCAGCCAACTCACTGTCCGTCCATCTGTCTTGTCTGCTCTGTCCTTCCGTCAACAGTCCTTCCACCTTGCCTACTGCTTCTGGGTGCTGCGCCGGCTGTCTCTCTGTCTGCCCACCTGACTGTCTGCTCTCCCTCAGGATGCCTTCCATGCCTTCCACCAGGACCTCAGTTTTGTACGCAAGTTCCTGCAGCCCCTGCTGATCGGAGAGCTGGCCCCAGAGGAGCCCAGCCAGGATGGACTCCGGAATGTGAGCAGGGCCCTGGTGGAGGCTGAGCCGTCTCTGCAGGGCCTGCGGGTGGGGTGGAAGGAGGGATGTGGCTGGTAGCAGCTCCATCTGCATTACCCCAAGGGGCCCAGGAGCCAGGGCTGCTTTGCCATTCCTTCCTTGGCAGGCAGGCAGCTGTAGGAAGAGCTGTAGGCATGCCTGCCAGGAGCCCACAGCCCCCTGCAGTTCTGGCTGGGCCAGCACTTGTCCCCAGCCAACGCCCTCCCTGCTCTGGGCCCAGCACCCCATCTACAATGATGATTTTGATGAGCTGCGCTTTAAGGGTTTTGCCCATTCTGCCTTTTTCTACTTCTCACGTACCACCACCCCCCCCCAACCTTTTTCAGGGGAGCCTTTGCCACTAGGCAGCAATCCAGATCGCTCCCCAAGCCAGGTGCTCTTGTCCCTCTGACCTCTCTGGCTACACGCCTTGGGCCTGGCATGGGAGGAATGGCCGCAGGGGTTTTCTGGGGCAACTGGGACCTCACTTCCTCCTTGCCTGACCAGTTACTCCCCATGGCAGGCCCAGCTGGCCGAGGACTTCCGAGCCCTGCGCCAGGCAGCCAAGGACATGAACCTGTTCGAGGCCAAGCCCACCTTCTTCGCTCTTCTGCTGGGCCACATCCTGGCCATGGAGGTGCTTGCCTGGCTCATCATCTACCTCCTTGGCTCTGGCTGGGTGCCCAGCACCCTTGCTGCCCTCCTCCTGGCTGTCTCCCAGGTGATCCCAGCGCGGTCTTGCAGCCCCGAAACTGTCCAACAGACACCTGTGAACATTCTGGGCATATTTGCTGAATGAATGAATGAATGAATGAATGAACGAACCAACCAACCAACAACCAGCCAGGGACCCCATAAGGCATGTACCCGAGGGTCAAGCTGTATTTTAAATGAGCTGAGGAAGTTCCTTGCTTAGCCCTGAATGAGCACAGGGCGCGGGGCCAGAGGGCTGCTGCCCCACAGCTCCATTGTGTGCGGGTCCCCAGACCTCCCGAAACCTGGTGTTCTGTGAAAGAGGAAGCTGGTGTACAGGGCCCTAAAATGGAGCATTAGCTGTGGGTGTGCCCGGTGAGCCGGGGGCGTGGGGCTCCCTGGGGCCCCAGGCAGCCAGCACCGTCCCCTGTGGCCGGAGCCAGGTGCCAGGGCTCTTGAGCCTGCCTCTCTCCCCAGGCTCAGAGCTGGTTTCTACAGCACGACCTGGGCCACAACTCTGTTTTCAGGAAGTCCCGGTGGTGGAACCACCTGGTCCAGCAGTTTGTGATGGGACAGCTGAAGGTGAGGGTGGGGTGCGTGGTGGGCATCGAGGGGCTGAGCTGGGGAGCCACACTGGGACTGCCCACGTGTGCAGGCACGGAGTGGTGGACACAGCCTGGCCCCACCCGTGAGAGCCCCCTCCTCCCCTGCAGGGCTTCTCTGCCCACTGGTGGAACTTCCGCCATTTCCAGCACCACGCCAAGCCCAACATCTTCTACAAGGACCCGGATGTGACCTTGGCTCCCGTCTTCCTCTTGGGGGAGTCATCTGTCGAGGTTCGTGGGGAGCATGATGACACACACAGGCTGGGCTTGCAGCTGAGCGGGGACCGGTAGCTCCTAGGGCCCCAACTGTGGCCCAGCCCTAGCCTCCAACCAAGCCCCCCACTCTAGTTCCAGGCTGAGCCCCCACCCCACAGGCACCCCTCCCCCGCTTCCCAGCCTGCTGGCGATGATGGGCCCACTTGCTAGAATCTGGAGTTGCCTTTGCCCCGTGGTCCCAGCCAGGTCCCGGCCCCTGCCTGGGAGGAGGGGTCCTGGAGAGCTGCCCCCCAGCCACCACCTGTCTCCACAGTATGGCAGGAAGAAACGAAGATACTTACCCTACAACCACCAACACCTGTACTTCTTCCTGAGTGAGTGTCCCTTTGTCCCCACAATGGTGAGGACATGGCTGGGGTGGGGACCATGCCTGAGCCTGCACCGTCTGCCCTATGCTTGCCAACACTGAGTAGCTTCCAGAACCACTTGGGGAAGGGGCACTTGTTAACCATCCCTCAGTGTTGACACCTCCAAGCCTCTCCCAGACCCTGCTCTGCCCCCAGCAGCCTGCAGCCTCTGCTGACTGTCCCATTGCCAGGCCCTCACCCCAGCCGGTCTCTGCCCGGGGTGTCTTGCGGCCAGAGGTGGCCACAGCCCTGCCCAGAGCCCTCAGCATTCCTTCCTGCCCTCACATTGGAGTAGTCCCGAGCTCTAGAGCATTTGAGCAATTGTTGGGGCGGACAGGGTGAGGACTCGAGTGTAGCCAAAGGGGACAGGATGGGGACATGCAAGGCTGGCCCTGGCCTGCAGCAGGGACACAGGAAGTAGTGAGGCAAAGGTTAGCCTGGGCAGGCTCAGATGCCGAAGAAAGAATGTGAACCCGGTCTGGAGGGTGATGCAGGTTCATCCCAGCAGCCGGGCCCAGCACCCAGTCTCACTGGCGTTCCCAGAGCGACAGAGCCCTGCCCCCACCCCACCTGCCCAGCCTGCCCGGCCCCCCGGCCTGGTGCCTGAGCCCTCTCATGCCCCCCTTGCAGTTGGCCCACCGCTGCTCACCCTGGTGAACTTCGAGGTGGAGAATCTGGCCTACATGTTGGTGTGCATGCAGTGGAGGGTGAGTGGGCCCTGCTCCGGTCCCCCAGGCGCGTACAGCCATGGTGGCAGGAGGCGGGGGCATCAGGGAGCAGCCCCTGTCCACGATGCAAACAGGTGTGTGTGCATGCAACAGTGAGGTACACACGTGCAGGGGGAGAGCTAATGTGTGCCCAGGGCACGGCATGGTGTCCTACCTGGGGTTGGGGATCCGCTGGGCCTACTCTGCCAGGCATTGGTCTCCCAGGCAGGGGTTCCCCCATCTCAGCCCCTCTGTAGCACCTTCACTTCTGTGCTCAGCTGGCAGGGCAAGGCCCCTGCCCCTTTACCTAGCTGAGAAAACCAAGACCCAGAGAGGGGCAGTGAGCTGTCCAGGGCTCCAAGGCACATCAAGCAGAAGGTGTGGATGATCTTGGCTGCTTCTCCCAGCTGCTTGGAGACCTGTGTCCTCTGCTCTCTGCAGGACTTCCTCTGGGCCGCCAGCTTCTATTTCCGCTTCTTCTTGTCCTACCTCCCCTTCTACAGCGTGACTGGGGCACTGCTCCTCTTCGTGGCTGTCAGGTACGGCAGCTCGGAACGGCAGGGCTGGGGAGTCACACACAGGCAGTCAGGACCCCGACCGCAGCCCTCCACCCTCAGAGCTGCCCTGGGCTGTAGATGGATCGAACAACACAAGAGTGGTGGGCTCCCCGGAACAGTGGGTGGGCTGCTCTGGGCTCCGCCTGGCAGGGAGCCTGCCTCTGTCAGCAGGGGACTCCAGTGGGGGAGAGTGGCACAATCCCCCCCGTACAGATGAGGAAGCTGAGGCCCAGGTCCGGTCTCATTGGTGAGCTGGACATGGCAGTGCCCAAGTTTCCCCACAGGGTCCTGGAGAGCCACTGGTTCGTGTGGATCACGCAGATGAACCACATTCCCAAGGAGATCGGCCATGAGAAGCACCGGGACTGGGCCAGCTCTCAGGTGGGCAGCAGGGGTGGCTGGAGGGGCACCTCCTGGGGAGGGTGGGGTCCCAGCTGAGAGGGAAGGGGCCCTGATGGGGCTGCCAGGTTCAGGGGCTGCTGCGGGCTGAGGGCTTGGTGCCAGCCTCCCTCACCTGTGCCCTTGCCTGCTCCTGGCAGCTGGCAGCCACCTGCAATGTGGAGTCCTCACTCTTCATCGACTGGCTCACTGGGCACCTCAACTTCCAGATCGAGCACCAGTGAGTGCAGGCCCTGGGGCCCAGCAGGGGTGGCAGTGTGTCCTCCCCCGGGGAGGTCGGGATGGGAGCCCGGGACCTCCTGGGGGCCTGCGTGGTGATGGGTGGCGGTCCACCTGGCACCCCCCACCTTAGGTGTCAGCATATGCTCTCCCCGTCCCCAGCCTCTTCCCCACGATGCCCCGGCACAACTACCACAGGGTCGCACCGCTGGTCAAGGCGCTGTGTGCCAAGCACGGGCTCATCTACGAAGTGAAGCCCTTCCTCACCGCCCTAGTGGACATCGTTGGGTGAGGGGTCATGGTGTCTCCCCCAGGGCACCTGGCCACCCTGGTCCCCATTGGCCCTCTCTCTGAGCCCACACTGGTCCCTCTCGAAGAGCTGACACTCGAGACCTTTCCCTTCAGCCTGTCTGTCCTGAGCCCGTGGCCTCCCTCCCTTCCCAGTGCCCGTTCACCGCTCCCCCCGCCCCCTACCACCACTGCCCTGGGCCCAGGCAAACACACCAGCGAGGAAAACAGGCTGAGATCCCGCCTGCCTGCCTGGCCTAGCGTGGGGAACAGAAAACAAGCAGTTAAAATAAGTCAGTCACAGTAAATGTGAGGAAGGGAGAAGGGCTTTGGCAAGAAACGAAGCCATAAAACCCATGGGTGGAAGCAGGAGAGTAGCTGGGGAGTGCCAGGCAGGGGGTTCTAGTTTTAATCCCACGGCGGCAGGCAGCTGGCATTGAAGGGGGCAGTGAGCAGAGCTGGGGGAGGAGAGGGGTGGCCAAGGAGACAGGCATCTGGGGGAAGAGTGTTCCGGGCAAGGGAACAGCAGTGCAAAAGCCCTGAGGCAGGTGCTGGTGTGTGGGAGAGCCGCGGAGCGGAGGAGGGACATCAGATTCTGAGAAGATGCTCTGACGGCTCTGATGGGGTGAGAGCCAAAGCAGATAGAGCAGAGCAGTGGGGCCTGTGGCTGCCCTGGCTCAGGATGACGGGCTGGGCCCAGGGGCAGCCTTGGCAGTGGGAGCAGAGGTCAGGTTCCCCAGCCAGAGCTCTCCCGCTTCTGCCTTGACACCAGCTGTTCTTTACTTGGATGCCCTTTGTTCCATCCTGAGGTTTGATCTCCTGCTTCTCCTCCATGACCTTTCCCAGCCCCATCCTCCGAACCTCTGCCACTCGGCCTGGCCCTCACAACACCTGGCCCGGGGTTTCCTAACAAGTCGTTGACATTTCTGGCTCCTCTGCCTGGCTGTGCCAGGCTACTTACTGGTGGGCAGGGGCCAGGCCTTACAAATCTCTGGGTCGAGGGGCCCAGCAGAAGGAGGCAATAGACAGAGCAGGGGGAAGGAGAGACAGGCCCACCCTGGCTCCTGCCTGGACTTGGCCTTGGCTCTACCCCTCCCCCATCTAGAGTCCACTCCAGTTCACAAGAGGGTAGCCTCGTTCCCCAGTTCACCCCCTCAGCCCCACCCAGCTGATTGCCTCAGGGGAAGGGGACTCCAAGGCAATGGGGACTCAGGGGAATGGGGATACCACCACTCACACTCTTTATCCTGGGGGAAGGGGGTTGGTGTCTTACAGTAGCATTCTCAACACCCACCCCTACCTCCTCTCCAGGTCCCTGAAGAAATCTGGCAATGTCTGGCTGGAAGCCTACCTCCAACAGTGAAGGCAGTACCCAGGGCTGCAGCAGCCACCAAGCCGGCTCAGGCAGGCCTGACAGCCCCCGACCCGCACCCGGGCCTGGGCGGCCCTGCTGCCCTCTGGTCCTGCCATCTTCTCCTTGGCCCTCTTGTCTGTCTGCTCGGCAGCCCCAAGGCCACAGTTCTCGGCCCAACAGGATGGGGGGGCTCGGGTGGTGGTACACAAAGCCACACGGTGAGCATGGCATGTTTTCTTGGAGCAAAAACTTAGGGAAAACTGTTATTTTTATATAAAAACAAACCCAGATATATTATGGAATAAAGTATTGAACTTGCATGAATTTTTTAAAAGATTTAATTAATTTATTTTTAGAGCGAGGGGAAGGGAGGGAGAAAAAGAGGGAGAGAGACGTCGATCAGTTGCCCCTCACCCACACCCCAATCAGGGACCAAACCCGCAACCCAGGCATGTGCCCGACCGTGAATGGAATATGCAACCTTTCACTTTGTGGGATGACGCCCAACCAACTGGGCCACACCAGTCAGGGCTGAACTTGCATAAATTTTGGAGCTGGAGTCTGCCCAGATCCTCAAGAGTTCAGGCCCTTGGGCCATTAGGGTGCTGGGGGTGGGGGATGGGTGGATGGTGGCTTTTGGAGTTCCCCTCTGCTCCGGGTCGGGTCGTATCCGCCAAGGGCCTGCCTCGTCCCTTCCTGTTTTTCACCCACTTACCAGCAGCCATGGGTGCTCACGTGGGCTCACCTTGCTTTATTCCCGGCACAAGGGGACGGGAGCTGGTGTAGCAGGTCAGAGCCCAAGGCCAAGAGCCACGTCTGCAGGTGGCCCCACAGCACAGGATGGGGAAGCCAGTCTGTGCTCCACCTGCACTGGGCTCCTCCCACAGCCTCTGACGAGGGGCCTCAGAGGGCGTGGACAGTGGGCCACCTGTCCTTCTCAGCATCACCCTCTTCACTGCACCAGCGGGGGCGCAGCTTGACTGCACTCAGTCACCCCCAGGCTCTCCCCGTGCCTGCCTGGAGCTAGGTGCTTGCCTGCAGTTGCTGCAGGGACCTGACCAGGCCGCTGAGAAGGGGCCGTTCCTGTCCCTGGAGCCCTGGCTTGCCGGTGTCCTCAGGCAGACACTGCCCTTCCCTAAGCCCCAGGCTCTTCATCTGGAAAATGGGTACGGCTGGCCTTGGACCTGTGGTCTCGACGTTCTGTGGAGGGCTTTCAGTTGTCCCTTAGGGCTTCCTGAAGGTGGGGGGAGGGAGGGAGGGCTGGGCTGCTGGACCCCAGGGAGGCCAGTACCCACACACCAGCAGCACCAAGCTGAGGTGAAGGTCCCATTTGAAGGAGTGTGAGCAATTTCCAGAAAACACTGAAATGCTGAGCTAGCATATCAGAGGCCCTTTCTGGAGTGGGGGCCAGAGTCTCCCCACCAGCCACAGGATTGTCCCCCACTCTTTGTTAGGGTCCCCATGGCCTTGGACTGGATTCCCTTCAGAAAGCAGAAGGCATGCAATTACTGCAGTTCTTGCTCAGTCCTTCCTGGGATCACTCAGGCCCACCCTGATCCATTCCACCCGGCTGCCCCTCTTCTCTGGATCCTGGCAGGCCATGGAGCAAGTCTGGCTTCTGTCAGGACTCAAGGCTGTGTGACCTTGGGGAAGTTATTTGACCTCTCTGAGGGGAGTATGACCTCCTGTGGTGATGGAAGATAAAAAAAATTTCATGGAAGGCTCTGGGCATTAGGTCCAGCAATGGAGCTCAGAAATTTATTTACGTATTTTATGCACACAGTTCCACACCCTGAGATGTCACCTGCTTGGACTTGGGACAAGTCCTTGGTTGTTTCTGAGCTTGTTTGCTCCTTGAAAGGTGTTTCTGTCTTGAAAGCAAATTCCTTATGTCCAGGGCAGGACCCACACTCAGGGCCCTGCATAGGCTATTCCCTCTGCTGGGAGTCCCCCTTCCTGTGTCCACCAGTGGAAACCCTGCTAACTCCTGGTGCCACGTGGGCCCTTGGATGGCATTCCCTCCATCCCCTGACTGGGCAGACGGTCAGTACATTTCCTGCACTGGTTTTGATGCCTTTATCTGGGAGATACACTCGACTCTTCGGCAGCGCATCCCCACCCAGCGCGAACGCTGAGCCTGCAGCGTCACCCAGAGGGAACCCAGAGTATTCCATCATTGTGGGGCAAGCCCTGCTCCATGCTGCCCCTGGTGGTGACCATGGAGAGTGCACCCTTCGTCTGCAAATGGGTAGTTGCTTAGTAAATTTAAAGGACACTTGGAGAGGCCCTGTGGCTTCAAGTAGCCACCCCCAGATATCTCCTTATTGCACAGAATTCTCCACGGGCTGGTCATCTTTGTCTTTGTCCCATTTGCTAGAGCCCCTGGGTCACCACCCTTCTCATGAGCTGAGCTCTTCCTCATCTCCCTGTAGGTTTCCTAGGCAATCAGGGAGCAAGAACTTAGCAAATATGTGCCGGGTTGGTAAAAGGAGGAGGGAAGGGTCTGGGTGGCGCCTCTAAGAAACCCCGTGCCCCTGCTCTATTGTCTGCACAGTCTCGGGACCTGAAGAAACCCAAACTGCTGAGCTATGGCTTTACTAAGAGTCTCCTGTGGGCTGCCCCTGGCTGGTGGTGGCAAAGCAGAGTCACAAGAACCAGTCCAGAGGGACTGGTAGGGGTGACAAACAAACTTCTTTGTGACAGGACAGGCCTTGGCTCATTCAGGGGTCTTTCCCACACACCCCTCCCCACAGGTGCCCCAGAACACTAGGCTGCCCTGGTCAATTGGCCCTTCCCAAGGCCCCGGTGCCTGTGACTAATTCCTTAGGATACCGGCTCCTGAACCAGATGATTTGGAGGAAAGATCTAAACGCCTTCAAAATTGAAAGAAACATTCGTGACGGTGGAGGACAGGAGAGACAAGAACTTTAAGCCACGCCTGCTGGGTGGCTGCCTGTCCTGCTTCTGTGCGGCCAGTCGGGTCAGAAACATAGTGTGGCCAGCAGAGCACCTGCATTCCTGGGTCTGCCTTCCCCTCTGTGCCGCCCTGTCTTCACAGATGGTTGTAGGCGCCCCTGGGATCCACAGCTTATCATTTCCATTGCAGGCATGGGACCAGGGGCTCTTCGAAAGGCTGAGTCCTGTCCAGAGGGGGCAGACCTTGCTGGGGAAGGTGCACCTGGGACAACTGAGGGATCTTGATTAGTCCAAGGCTGTCACCTGAGCAGTGGCAGATGGAGCCCAGCCCAAGTGCTTGCCACGTCTGCCCTGCCCTTTCTTACCAAAGGCCTCCTTTCCTGCCAGTGGGCCCAGAGGGCTTCTGAGTGTCCCGCTGATGCTGGAGGAAACTGCTAGGCCACTGGCCACTTCTGGGGTTGCTCTGTAAGCCCCGACTGAGCCTGGCAACCTGCACCTGCCCATGCCCCCAACACTGATACACTTTCACCCAAATAGGCACCTCAGCTCACAGTGGGTGGGCTCTTATCTCCTCCAGTCTCCACACCCCCCCCACACCTCCCAACCCCGGCCAGCCTCTGGGTTTTCTGAGAGGTCTGACGGTTGACAAGGTGGGGGGTGGGGGGGGGCAGGGTAAGCCCTGGTCTGAGAAACAGCCCTCACCTTGTAGAAAGTGAAGGACATGGTCAAGTGCAGTATTGGGTGAGGAGTCAGGACCCCACGTGCTTGCCCTGATCCAGCTGCTATCCCTGAGTGGCCTCGGACCAGTCCTTTCCCCTCTGGTCTCAGCATCCTGTGAATGGAAGCTTCGGGTCTTGTGATCACTTGGGGTCTTGCGGGTTAGGGTGTCACAACTTCGTCAGGGGGTGGGGATCAGAACCCCACCATTCTGTGTTGAACAAGTGTCAGTGAAATGCGGGGACAGGAGGGGCAGTTAGTGGGTATGGGTGTCCCCAGCTTTTTGACCCAAGGGTAACACTTCAGGGCGGGGTTGGGAGAAAGAAATCACCGAGATCTAAGTGCCCACCAGCCTAAGCTGAGGTTTAGCTGGTGCCTTCACAGGCACCATGTCTGCCTAGCCTGTCGGTTCTCCTCGGGTTCCTGGACTTGGGGGCCTCCAGCGGGTCTACAGGGAGGCAAAGCCAAGGGTTCACAGGTGTTGACAGGACAGCATCCTTAGGAGCTGTGGCCCAGTCCCTTCACTGTACAAATGGGGACACGGTGACCCAGAGGGCCAAGGGACTAACCCAAGGCCACTCAGCGAGCCAGGGCAGGTCTCTGGCCTGGCTCAGGCTGCTTCTGCTCCTTGGTCCTGCTTGAGTCCCTGCACCCGCTGGGGAATTACACATATCCTACCCAAGGCACTAGGCTGACCCTGCTGGCTATACTGAGGTCACAGGCCAAACAAGAGGGGGACAGGGGTCTACTCTGGAGCTGGGGCAAGAGGCAAGGCCAGGTGGGGTGCCCTTGAAGTACAGACTATGCTGACCCTCTGGGCCCTTCCGCAGTGTGCCTAGCTTGACCTTGACCTGCCCACTGAGCCACCACCGGGACAGGTGGTCATGGAGCAAGGCGGGGCCAGTGCAAGTGCTGTTAGTACATTCCCTTGGACTTTTCCCAGGCTCGGTGGTCCACAGCCCACTTGCAGGACTGCCCCCTCAGACCGTCTCCATGACATTGCCTGTGAACTGGTGAGTAATGGGGGCCGAATGAGCCAGCACAGGGGCCCAGGGGTCACATGGAAGCCTCGGTCTCTGGGGCTTTCCTCAGAGATTCTGAGATTCCCTTTGCCCCCAGGGCTGTGTATTGACCAAGAAGCAGGCAAAAGGGAGGCAGCAGGAGCCAACTAACGTGAGGCTGTGGGCGCCCAGCTGGTCCCAGAATGCAAAGACCAGGGTCATGTCAGAACTGGGGCCTGTGCCAGCCCCTCCTTCCTGCTCTCCCATCACCTTCCTGGAGGCCTCACATGGCCCCACGGGGTTTTAGAGTTGGGTTTCCCTGAGGAAGGTGGGCCAATTTATTTGGGTCAATTACCCAAAGTTCTTGGCCTGGAGCGCACTTCAGGGAGGGGGAGAGGAAGTTCATGAGCAGAGGCAGCAGGGGCAGGGTGGCCACAGGGGAGGAGGGGGCAGAAAAGGGCTGCCAGTGCCCGGTCACCTTCTCCCCATGCACAGCCCTGGCTCCTGCGGCAACCCTTCCTCGACCCCAGCAACCCCGCCCACCACCCCCCGCCCTCCGCAGGCGGGAGAACAAGGCAGTCCACTCATCAAGGAGGTGAGAATAAAATGACTTCTCTTATTTCCAAAAAATGTAGGGCTGGGGGAGCAACAAGATAGAAATTAAGATCAGTTCCCTAAAGATCCATCAGCCTCAGGAGGGACACAGCTCCTTGGGCCTGTGTATTCTCAGCGGAAGGGCCTCAGGTGGGCCCACGTTGCCACGGAAACTCGAAGGTCTGCCACAGTAGATACTGGTACCTCCTGGCTGGCCAGAGCTGGTGGACGAGACACCCTCCTCCAAAGGCCCCCACTCTGAGCTTGCTCCTGCCGTATGCTGCCTCAGTGCTGAACATCGGTTAGCGGGTTAGGTTTCCAAATGCAGTAGCTCTGGATCCCTGCCAGGGTGGGTGGGGGGGCTCCCCTCCCACCCCACGCTCTCCTGTTCCCTCAGCTCCTGGCCTCCAGCCCCCTCTTCTCACTTGCACTTCCCACCAGGCCCTCATCAGGTCTCCCCCAAGCCCTCAGCTCCTCGGAGTCACCCCTGGGACTCCCTCCCTCTCTGCCCCACTGCCCTCCCCGCAGTGGCGGCCCTGGCAGTGACAGGCTGGCCACCATGGCCTTAGCGAGTGAGCCCAGCTCAGCCCATGACACTGCCTGCAGAGGCAGGTGGGCAAAAGCAGACTGTCACAAGACCCAGCCCCATTGCCACCCAGTCAGAATGTATCCTGTAGCAAAAGGTTAAAAAACTAGTAGAAGACGTGAGAGAGCGGCAGACGCGGCTGCCCGGCAGGCCAGAGCACTCTGGAGAAAGGTTCGTGTGCTCCCGAACGGAAGCCTCCCAACCAGGACAGACATCTGAACGGGGGTGGGCGCTGGGGCTGAGTCTCCAGACCCTGGCCTGGGCCCCAACCCCCGCAGAGTCCACCCGCGGGACTGCCCTCCTGGACCCAAGGTCACAGCTCTGGAGGTGGGAAGAGGGTGGAAGATGAAGGACGGAAGTGCCCGAGCCCTGGTCAGAGGGCTCCAGTGGGGTAAGGAGGACATTTTCCTGGGCCGGAGGTCTGAGCTGATGGCAGCCTGGAATCACAAAGCATCTCTCTACAAAAGGCAGACCGTGGGCACTGTCGGAGGGTGGAGCCAGGCCTACAGGGTCGGGGAGCCACCTTGTCCACTGTGACCCTGTGCCTTGGCCTGGACTGGGCGCTGAGGGAGAATGGAGGGAGTGTGAGGCCTGAAGGCCAGGCCGCAGGAGGTCCAAATGCACCTCTGGACCTCTCATCCAGCAGATTTTAGGGGCAGAGGGTGGAGGTGGTACAGAGCCCCCATCTCTCTGCTCCGGGTGGAGGGACTGACAGAAGGCAGGCCCCACGAGGGGTACTGGAGGTCGAAGTGAAAGGGAAACTGAGAGGAAACCAGGAGAAAGACCAGACATGGGGCCAGTGAGCTGGCATGTACCCCAGCCTCGTGGACACCCCTCAGGACAAAAACCCACCCCTCCCTTTGGCTGTCACCCCACCTGCTCCCCCTCCCCGTGGCCACCCGGGCGCTGCTGCAGCTTCATTTGTGCAGGTAGGCATCCAGCCAGAGCTCCCCAGACTTCTTCAGGGACCTGGGAAGAAAGCAGGGTGGGGACAGTCAGGGACCAGGCGAGGAGCCAGGGGGCCCTAGAGAGTGGGTGGGGTGGGGAGGTCACGCTGGGGGTGCAGGCGCTCCCTTCTCAGCTCTCAACCCGCGGCTGCCAACTCAGGGCTCCTGGGGGACCCCCTGTGGCAGGACAAGTGGAAGACCCTCATCTGGTCCAGAGAGAGAAGCCAGGCAATTCCTGGTAAAGAGGCAGCCTGGTGGGGCCCCTCCTGTGGTTGCCACTGTCCCTACCATGGGTGGTCCCAGACACGTGCCTCTCTGCCCTCACCCTGTGCCCCGGGCTTTAGGACCCAGCACTCAGGGGCTCCTCCACACCTGATGATGTCCTGCAGGGCCCTCAGCAGCGGCTTTTCCTGGTACTGGATGTTGTGCTTGGCACACAGGGACTTCACCAGCGGGGCCACCTTGTGGAAGTTGTGCCGGGGCATCGTGGGGAAGAGGCTGCGGAGAGCACGAGGCACAGAATGTGAGGGCGCCCCGCTGCCTCTCTCAGCCCTCAGAGGCCAGCAGGGCCCGGGGGTCCCTGTCTACAGCTCTCCCCGTGTGCCCCGAGGCGGCTGGCATGTGGGGGGGTGGGGGGTTGTCCGTGGACAGGTCTGTTTGTGCTCTGGGGACTGGAAAGAAATTTGATGACTACAGACAGAACAAGAAAATGGGGGGAAGGGGGAGAGGCAAAGGAACAGTGGCCAGGGGGCAGGAGATGATGAGGGACAGCAGGGGTCGTGGGGGTTTAAGGGGTAGCCCCTCGGCGTCTCAGTTCCAGGCAAGCTAGCTAACCTCGCTGGGCCTCTGTCCCCTGCTAATGAAATGGGATTGATCACTCTGCCCTGCCAGGCTCCCGGGATCGAGGGAGGTGCTGGGGTCAGCTCTCTGCAGCCACAAAGCTCCCACCACACGCCGAGGCGTGGCCGGCACTACAATGGCGTGGCACAGGGAGCACCCCAACCCCGGCCTCAGTGGGGCTGGCTGTGGAACATGCTCTGGGGCTGGGGGGGTCGAAGATCTTGCCAGGGCGGAGAGAGAGGGGATCCCTCCACCCCAGGGCTGCCCTCTGCCTGGATGGGGCTGGCGGCCAATTCCCTCCCACTGTGTGTGGCCCGCCTGCCCCCGCCCCGCCCCCGCCTGTGCTCACTGGTGCTCGATCTGGAAGTTAAGATGCCCGCTGAACCAGTCATTGAAGAAGGACTGCTCCACGTTGCAGGTGGCTGCCAGCTGTCGGGGAAGAGGGACAAGTGGCCGGGACTGAAGAACCTCGTCTGCTTCCCATAGGCCAGCCTTACCCGAGGTCTCAGAGCCACCCCTCCACGTTACACTGTTCTGCTTGGAGTCCTTGCACACCCGGACTTCCCACTGGTCCCTCCTGAAGAGCCCTGCACCTCTGCTGCTTAGCCCTGTGCCAAGCAGCAGGACACAGGCCACCCCCGGGAAGCCCAGCACAGCTCTGGGTCCACCAGGCAGCCACGTTTCTGGCAGCCGAGGACACAGACCAAGGGCCCCAGCAACCTCACCTGGCTGCTGAACCAGTCGCGGTAAGGCTCTCGGTCAATCTCCATGACGATGTGGTTCATCTGTGTGACCCACACGAACCAGTGGCTCTCCAGGAACCTGGGAGAGAGTGCTGCTCAGTGCTGGGGCCCTGGCCGCCCTGCTCGAGGGGGACCCTGCCGAGTGGGAACAGCTCCCCCTTCCCAACCCCAAGCGGCTGAGGGCAGGTATAGGGGGTCGGCTGAGGTGCCAGGACGTGAGGTCCAGGGCAGGCGGTGGGGACCTCTGAGCACAGTCCCTCTCATCAAAGCTCCTGTCAGCACCAGCGCTCGGGGGACCAGGGACCGGCCAGCAAAGCTCAGGCACCTGATGAAGTTGAGGAAAAGGATCGCCCCCAGGACACCGTAGAAAGGGATGTAGGTGATGAAGAAACGGACATAGTAGCTGATGGCCCAGGCCAAGTCCTGAAAAGAGAAACATGTTAGACGTGGGACGGCCCCGCCCTCCCTGGCACTGCGTCCTGACCACAGGTGTGCACACAGCACCTCCCGTGCCCCTCTAGGCAAAGGTATCCAAGAAACTCCCACAGGCACCAGACGCACTGGGCAGTAGACGCCGGCTTGTGCAGGGTTTGAGAGACTGTCTTTGTTTCTGGAGAAATGCTGAGTGTTTGGCAGCAGGAAGGGACCTGTGTGCTCTGATTTCGGGGAGAGAACAGGGATGGGGATCAGAGGACATCAGCTGAGGAGCATCCACAGGGAAGGGCCAGAGGCTGGTGGCCCTTTTGTGGTCCTGGGGATTCTGAGAGTGTGCACTGCCCGCTGACACCCAGCGGGCTCATAACCCTACCCCCACGCTCACTCAGCATGAAGTGGGAGGGCGAAGGCCAGGGCACCACCTGCCCCCACCTCAGGGCAGGCAGGCACTCTGCCTCCTGCCTGCCACGCCGGACCGCAGCAGGAGCCCCCCACCAGTCCCCGGCTCTCCCTCATGCCCTCGTGGCAGAGCAGCCTTCCTAACACCAAGCAAAGTCCTCCTCTCCCCTGCTAAGCCTCCCGCCCTGCCCAGAGTAGCCCACACTGTCCGGAAGGGCTAGGCACCCCTCTTTCCTCCTCTGACTCTGGGCCTTTGCACTGACTATTTGCTCTGTGTGGAATGCATGTACAGGGGCTAGCTCCCCCGTCCCTCCTCATCCCCGGAGCCTTGGCGGGTGGGGAGGGGAGGGGGTGATCAGAGGCTCTGAGTTCAGGCTGCCTGTGCTAATTCCAGCCCCACCACGGGCTCTGTGTGGCTGTCGGCGGCTCACTGAGCTATGCCTCGGTCCCCTGTCTGCAGGACAGGCAGAGGGCCTCCCACTGAGGTTCCACGTGGCTCGAATGTGCGTTGTGACAAGCCAAGCCTGCAGCGTGAGCTCTCCAGACCCCAGTGAGCGCCCTGCACCATGCTGCCTCCCTCCATAGAGACGGACATTCCTCACATGCAGGTCGGATACGCCACTGCTGTCCTCAAAGCCATCCCTGGTCTCCTTCCCTGCCAGGGGACAAAGGGTAAAATCCAGCCCTGGGGTCAGACACACGAACCCTCAGACACCTACCCACTGACCTCACCTCCTCGGCAGCCCGCCTCCTGACCTACGTGCACCCACACAGGTGTGCTCGTGTTAGCTGCAATGTTTGCGTCCCAGCTGCACCTGCCCCAGGGGCTCCTTCCTCCCTTATCTGCTCAGCAAGCTCATCCTTCAGACCAGCTCTGTCCCGTTTAGCTCCACAAACATTCAGCAAAACCCTTCTCTGTGTCAGAGACCAAGTCAGGTGCTGGGAGCGAAAGCTCATTCAGAAGCCCTGAGTCTGCAGGGACAGGGTTATAAAGAGATTCTTTCCATATCACATTGGAGGGGGACAGATGGTTGAGGGGGGGGCACAAAGGAGACGTGGCAGTGGGGTCCCCATGCTACCCTGGAAAGGTCTCCATTGGGAGGTGGTGCCTGAGCTGGGCCGGGCTACCCCAGAGGTCTGCCAAGCAAAGAACAGCAGGAAGCTCGTTGGCAGAAGAGGCAGGGGCACAAGGAAAAGCCCAGGCAGGCAGGACTGCCCAGGGCGTGTGCTGAGGGGGCCGGCAGCAGGCAGGAGCTGTTTCCATACAGACTGTATGTTCCATACTCTCCAGGCCGGGGGGCGGCGGGTCGGAGACCACGGCCAGGTCAAGTCGGGCCGGGGAGACGGCCCTCTGCCTCACGAGCAGTGGGGAACAACTGAGAACTGGAAACAACAGAAGACCACGGCTGCATTTGGATTTAAAACAGACCCCTGCCAACTGGAGGCGCAGAGACTAGGTTACTGCAGCAGCTCAGGCTTGCAATGACGGCCCTCGCCACCCCCACCCCCCGGGTGCCCGCAGCACCCACGAGGAGGTAAGGGACTCCCGTTCTACTTGGGAGGCAGAGGCAGCTGCACGTGGGGACCGCTGAGTCGCTGTAAGAAAAGCGGCTTGGAAAGGGCCGCGAAGTGTCGCGAGGGCCAGAGGTGAGCACAGGGCAACCCCCTCCCCCTCCCCCTGGGACCGAAGAAGCGGCCTTTGGGGGCGGAGGGAACAAATATTACAAGTTCTGCCCCTACTTTTCGCCCCATTCACTTTCACACTGTGAGTACCTGCGGCGCGGCTGTGAGCCCTTGTGCATTAACGCGGGTGCGTGCTCACCTCTGTTTTCCCGCGGAGGGATATGGGACTAGACGCCACTGGTTTTAGGGGCAGGGGTGATGGAGGTATGCCGGGAACAGAGAGGTGGGAGACGGCCTCCAGGAGGGACTTGGAAGCCGACAGGGACAATTTCAGGAGGGAGCTGGTAGTGGTGTCAGATTGCGCGGACCCCTCTCTCCAAGGTGGGGCCTGGGAAGCACCCCCAGGAGGTGGCCACTGGCATCACCACCAGAGTGGTAAAAACCCCCCTCCTGGATGCTCTTTCTCAGTCTCCACACTTGGCGCTGAGGCTGGATAATTCTTAGTAGAAGGCGGCCGTCCTCTGCATGGTAGGATGTTAGGGCGTTTGGCTGCCTCCTTGGCTAGGTGCCCACTAGATGCCGAAGATACCACTCCAGCCCCCTCACTCCACCACCCTGAGTTGTGACAATCAGAACTGGCCCTGTTGAGGACCTCTGCCCCAGGTCTCAGCTGCAATTGGCACCTTAACTCCCTGTTATCATAAAGCAGACAGGGCATGCCTCTACCCGCCCATCTTGGGCCCGTGAGGGAGGCACGGAGCGGTATCCACTGTAAATCTCAGATACCAAGACTGGGAGCAGGCAGGAGGCCCCGCCCTGTGGCCCAGCCTGAACCCTATTTCCCAGCAGGGGTGAGAGCACGGCTATGCAGACCCCCCACCACCTGGCAAGCCCTTGGAAAGGCCAGGAGGCCCTAGCAAATTTCCCTGGCTCTGACATCTGATCCTGTTCAGGTAGTAGTCTAATCTCCTCTCCTGCTGTGCCTATTTAATTGCTTTGTTCCTTGGGGAACAAACAGGGTAAAAACAAGATTAAATATTCATGTCAGGAGTCATCTGCCATGAAAGCAGATAAAACGCCTCCAGCAGCACCACCTGGCCCAGCACAGCCTGGCCCACAGGCCTGTCGGCTGTGGTTCCCTCCAGGGCCCAGGTGAGCCGGCACGGACAGCGGTCACCGTCGGAGCAGATCTGGGTTCAAATCCTTATCACCGACCTGATTCAGAAATTCCACTCCTCCCTCGTTCATAAAACAAGGTTAAATGACACAGTGTTGTGGAAGCGCTCCACTGTTTCTAGAACACCGTGGGCACTGACGAGATGCTCACTTTCGGGGAAAGAGCCGACCTTAGAGGTGAGTCGTACAGGTACTACCAGCACCGGGTTGGCGGGGACTTCCAGAGTGCCACCTTGTCCCCAGCTCCCAAGGCCAGCCCTGGCCGTCTTTGCAGGATCAACGGCCATGGCCCCTCTGCCCGTACTTTCAATGAGAGGGTGTAAGACGAAGTTTTCTGAGGCCCTTCAAATGCTAGACAGATACAAGGTCTTGTTATTTCGGAGACTGGTGGCTGAAGGGTGGGGGGAGGGTCTGGGACATGGAATTGGGAGGCCTGGGTTCTAGAACCAACCCCCAACCCCTTGGTGTCAGCTGGGGCCAAACTCTCCGAGTCTCAATGTTTCCACTGATGAGAACGAGTTAAGAGAACCAGCAATACCTACCCAGTGACTCTGTGGAGAGCGGGGCCCTGCCCCTGTTCACTGAAACCAGCTCTGCCCCTACAGGGACTGCCCCTTCCCGGTCCTTCCACCGTGGCCACGGTTTCCCACACGTCGGCACCGAGCCGAGGTCAGCCGTGTGCACAGCGCTGCCAGCCCCTCTCCAGGGTCCCTTCCTCTCTCTGGGGGCAGAATCCGGAGATTCCCTCCAGCCCGGGATTGTGGGCTGAGATGTGTCCCCTAAAATGCCTATGGTGAAGTCCTGACCCCCAGGACCTCACAACGTGACCTGATTTGGAGACAGGGTCTCCACAGATGAAGTTAGGACGAGGATGTTAGGGAGACCCACTCTGACCAGGGTCCCAAGAAAAAGGTGGACACAGACACGGACACACGAACCGGGAAGACGATATGAAGACACTCGGAGAGGGTGGCGGCCGTCCACCAGCCAAGGAGAGAGGCCCAACCAGGCCCTTCCTCACAGCCCCAGAAGGACCAACCTGGTCACGCCTCGGCCTGGGACTTCCAGCCCCCTGGCCATGAGACAGTACAGCTCTGTTGTTGACAGAGCTGCCACTTGGCCTGTGGCGCTTCGTTACGCAGCCTCAGCAAATGAACACACCTGCCGTCTCCGCCACCACCCAGCTGTTCTCTATTTACAAGCCTGAGCGCCCTCGCCCGTGGGTCTTAGTGTCCGCACAGGACACAGAGGGTGATGGCTGGAGCAGAGCCGAGGATGGGTGGGCTGAGTTTGGGTCTGATCACATGACCTTCAGGAACTTTCTGAGGGGGCTCTGCAAAGGCAGTGGCTCCCCAGGGTGGGGGGGATCTTTAAGAGAGGGGTACAATAGCCTGCCACCTCCTGGTTGGCTTCACAGCACGTCCCTTCCTGAGAGTGATTAAGGCAGCTGCCCCAGGAAGAGATGCCTGGGGCCCCACAGGGCTCGTGCCCAGACTCCCCCCTCCCTGTACCCCTGGCTGGCCGCGCCCCCGACTCACCACCCAGTCTTTGCGGACGATCATGGTCATGATGATCTGGTACTGGAAGTACATGGGGATGAGCAGCGGCGGCCCAACTGCGGAGAGAGCGGAGCAGAGGCGCTCATCGGTGTCCCGTCTGTCCCGTCCACCCCATCCACCCTGTCCCTGCTGGTCCGGGCTGCAAGAGCGGGGCTGCTGGGACCAGCACACAGGCTGGGAGCAGACAACCCCCTACCCCCGCACCCCAGGGATCACGGAGCACGTGTTTGACTCTGGCCCCTGTGTCCCATCTGTTTGATAGGCCAGGAGGGTTCTGCATGGGATGGCCGCTGTGGCCCCTCTTCCTAAGAGGTTCAGTGTCACTTTTTGAGTGAAAGGGTGTCAGTGGGAGAGAACAGCTGGGGTGAGGGGTCCGGGGTGGGGTGGCGGGCGCCCCACACTCACTCAGGAAGAAGTACTCGTGCTGGTGGTTGTAGGGCAGGTACTTGAGCTTCTTCCTGCCGTACTGAGGAGAGAGCAGAGCGTGACTGCGTGGCCCCCTGGGGCCGCCTCCCATGTCCGCCCCCGCCCCCTCCCGCTCTGCAGCCACCACCCCCTTCACTCAGTGGGCCTCTGTCCCTCTGTTGTCAGTCTGTGCCCCGAGCCCCCCAGGCCTGGGCCCCTCTGTTCCTCTCGGCTTCTGGCCGCTCCGGCTAATGGCAGCCAGCATTTCCTGGGCCCTGGCTGAGCGTGCTCTCCCCACGCTGCGTGCGGGCCTCCACTCCCGCACCCCTCCCGGAGTCCATGAGCCGGCACTTCTGAAGCTGAGGCTCAGGGTCAAGTCACTGCAGAAGGCCACACGAGAATGGGCCCAGCTGGGACCTGGACCTGAGAAAGCTGACCCAGAGCCCAGGTAACAGCCTCTGAACAACTCTTTGCTACGTGAATGCACAACCAAACAGCCCATACAGGGGCACAGGCCCCCAGGGGGAGTGACAAAAGCTGCTGGGTCATCCTGGGGACCTCTCCAGAACCCGAAGTAGCTGCAAAAACCAGGCCAGGGCCGGGGGGATTTATGAACAGTCACCAGGCCGGGAGCATCTACCTCCTTAGAGCCTCCTGCAATTCCCAACCCTAATCACCCCTCCCAGGGCACTGGTCCCCTCCCCACTGGAGCCTGCACCCCTGGGCAGCCTGAGGTCCATATACTCCGAGGAAGGAGGGCCGGGCTGGGGCCTGGGGCCCCTCACTGTGCAAAGCTGTTGGCCACGCTGTGAGTGAGCCAATGGGAGAGCCACAGTCCCACAGGGTCCCGGCAGCCCTTTAATTCTAAAGCCCAGCCCCCTGGGGACCAGCTCAGCCTGCTCCTAGAGACGAAGACCAAAAGATGCTGCTTGCAGGGGGGCCCCTGCTCTTGCCTGCCCTGCCTGGGGGCTGTGCAGGGAGTTTGGCCAGTGCCAAGACCCCACACAGGTCACTCAGCCCCGCTAAGCCATTTGCCATCCATCTCACGCATTAAGAACAACCAATGAGCCCTGGCTGGTGTAGCTCAGTGGATTGAACACGGGCCTGCAAACCAAAAGGTCGCTGGTTCAATTCCCAGTCAGGGCACACTCCTGGGTTACAGGGCAGGTCCCCAGTTGGGGGCACATGAGAGGCAATCACACATTGATGTTTCTCTCCCTCCCATGCCCTCTCTCTAAAAATAAATAAAATTTTAAACAAACAAACAAACAATGAGAACATGGGCCTAAAATGCCAGGCCCTGACCTTAGGGGCAGTGCCCCTCAGCAACCTTTCCCTGGACCCGAAGGCCAGAGCCAACAGTGTCCATCACTACTTATTGCTGGGAAATCAAAGCCAAGTAGATGGACAGAGCCTGGATGTTGTCCAGGCCAATGCCCCTTGAGGGGAGAGCAGAGAGGAAAGTGACTGTCAGATCGTAGGGAGGGTCTGTGGACTCCTGAAAGGAGGGGCCCTGGACAGGCACAAAGCCAGCCTGTCCCCAGGACGTGTGTCCTGGTGCCAGCGGCCATGGTCGCAGCATGCCCGCTGAGGCGCCACCAGAATCAATCCCTCAGTTGTGTGTGGCCTCCTGTGCTTTGGGACGGGTCCCGTTCGTCCCCAGAAAGTGTGTCCATTTGCTCAAAGATGGTCATTAAGGCCGGGGCTGAGGCTGACCTTGGAGATGTCCCAGCGAGGGAGGGCTCAGAGGTGGGGGGAAGGGCCAGCACTGGGGGGAGGGAGCCCAGAGTGGCCATTCTAGGGGGAGGGGGGGAAGTATGGCTGCCCAAGGGTCTGGGGAGCAGATAGTCCACGGAACAGGCCCCTGGGTGCTGCTCCAGCTTCCTTGCAGAAGCCAGGAAAGAGGTCCACAGGCCCCGCCTTTGTGGGCTTCGCCGGCCCTGGACAGCAGCCCTCCCCACACCTCTGCCCTGCAGATCACCCCAGGGAAGGGGCCCACACTCAGAGGACCCTCTCAGAGCTGGTCAGGCTCAACACACTGAGGCTTCAGGAGCCCAGGCAAGGCAGCAGAGACCAGAGGCTCCACATAGAAGGACCCAGGAGTGACGGGACTGCTGGGAGTGGTGTGGGGGAGTCACTGGGAGTCCATTTGAAGCTGCATTTGCACACTGTTTTCATTCATTCATCGTGACCTCTGTGGGGCGGTAACAGGGGTGACAGGGGCTGATGCTCTTCCAGCTGCCCCCGGCTCATGACCACAGCTGGCTCCTATAAGTGTCCCTTCAGCACCCCAGACTGACCAGAAGGTCCCTGCTGATGGGGCAGTGGCAATGGCAGGCCTCTCCATCAGCCCCTGAGATTGCTGGGATTAGGGAGGCAGGGGCTCCAGATCTGGAAACAACTTATTATCTGAGCAAAATGCTTCACCACCACCTGCCCCACGAGCTCTGGGGTCCTTAGTGGTCAAGTGGACGTATCATGGGCGCTTTGTAGGGTTATGGAGGGACCGGTGGATGAAGTGGATATAAAAGTACTTCGGGACCGTGAAAGGAAGTCTGGTTGCAGTTCCACGGGTGCCTGTGGGGGGGCGGAGGGGCACCCTGAAACGCTGCCATGCGCCCGTCCCATCCTGCACCAGGGCAGCGGCAAGGCCGTCTGTCAGGGTGTGGCTGACCCGCAGGCAGCGCCAATTTTAGTCCTTCCTCTGAAAACCAGCAGCGCAGCTGGGGCTGGCTGAGGCCCAGCCGCGTGGGGTGACTTTCTGGCTCTCGTCTCCCCACACTCAGCTCTTCGCCGACACCCAGCTGTGTACGTCACGGGTGCCGAGAGGGGGAGAGAGAGGTATTTTAGAAAGTTTCAAGCCAGGAGGGGGGCTCCTGGCTTCTTCCTTCGTCAGAAAGCTAGAGTGACCCGACAAACACACACTTCCCTAATGTCCACCAGGTGGTGGCCCTAGGCAAGGTCCCACAGGACCCAGAAGCCCTGGCTTAGAGCCAGAGGGCCTGGGTTGGGATCGGACGGTGGCGTTGCTTTCCGAGCTGTAACCTTGAGGGCCTTACTTCTCTCTCAGCCCCAGTAGTTCTGTCTACAAAATGGATGTGCTCACAGCTCCTGCCTCAGGCTTCAGCAGGGTTTAGTGAGGACCTGCACGCAGTGCCCAGCCCTTCACTCACTCGGTGAGCGGCTGCCTTGCCCACACTGGGACCCCACACCTCCCGCTGGAGGACAGCCCTCACCACACAGGGGGAAAGCTCAGGGGCTGTCAGAGGGGAGGCACAGAGAGGACAGACAGTGCCGGCACCCAGGCGAGGAACGGGCGCCTTATTGTGTCCAGACTCCAACAAGAAGATGGTGGTACACAGGACTCCCTTGGACGCATTCCCAAGCTGAGGCTGACTGGGGACACGGGCCAGGGGCATGGGGTGGGGGGCGGGTGGAGCACTGCCAGTGGGGTGGCTTGGCTTCCTGGAGGTCCACAACCCTTTGCCCTGGCTGGCCAGCCCTCCCGTGCTCAGCTCTCCGCGGACCACAAGGCCAGCCTTGGGTTACAGGTTTGGACGCCAGGGGCATGTACAGGGGGCTTTTCAGCTTTGGAACAAAATGTCTAAGGGAGGACAAGGGCCTTCCTTGTCTGTTCAGGAGTGGGGGAGGGGAGCTGTCGCAAAGTCCAGCCTCAGCCTCTGGGAACCTGCAAACTCACACGAGAGAATGAGCAAGCAGGGCCGCACCAGGCATGCGCGGTCGGCAAGACCCCAAACCCCAGGCCACGGGCCCAGAGAGGAGGGCATGGTCGTTCCAAGGGAGGACTCGCCGCTTGGCCCACTCACCAAAGGCTGCCTGAGCCAGGAAGCCTGGCGGATGAGCGGTGGGCAGGCTCGGGGCGGGGAGAGCGTCCCGGGGGGTGGGAAAGCAGGCTCTCAGGCGGAGGTGGAAACACTCACAGAGCCACAGGGACAATGGCCTCTGTGCCATGGCCAAGAAAAAAGGATGAGCAAAATCAGACTGCTACCGAGCCACGGACACCACCGCTGTTTCCATCTGCCGTGGACGCTCCAGGGACGCTGCCGACCCAAGCCAGAAACGAGAGTGTGGGGCGATTACAAACGAAGAGGCTATGTTTTCATTCCTTTCAAGGGTGTGATTGTCTAGCCAGAGGAAAAGCAACTAGAATCACAGAGGGATGTAAGTTTGATACCGCTTGGACGTCAGACAACCAGCTGGCCAAACGCCAACAGCTTCCTGAACATTGGAAAAACCCCGATCACAGTGACAAAAGTGGAAAATATCCAGGATTCAACTGAAAAAGAAACTTCCACAAGACATATAAAGTATTAAAAAAAAAAAGTATGAAACCTTTCCAAGAGATAGAAAAGGAGAATTGAGTAAAGAAAGAAAGTTGCCTTATTCCTGGATGGAAAGGCTGAATATAAATAAATGGGTAAATTCAGCCCTGGCTGGTGTGGCTCAGTGGACTGAGTGCTGACCTGTGAACCAAAGGGTCGCGGTTCCATTCCCAGTCAGGGCACGTACCTGGGTTGCAGGCCAGGTCCCCAGGAGGAGGGTACACAAAAGGCAACCACACAATGATGTTTCTCTCCCTCTCTTTCTCCCTCCCTTCCCCTGTCTAAAAATAAAATCTCAAAAGAAAGGTGTCAATTCTCCCTAGAAGAGGAAGGGCAGCCCACTAGGAGTTTTGATGCCCAAGTCACCCAGACAGCGTCCTGTGGCAAGGACAGGGAGCCCAGCCCAGGCGCCAGGGTTCAGGCGGGGTTCGACAGGGCTCTGCCCGGAGGGGATGAGCAGTGTGACCCGAAGGAGGAGCTAGGAAACGGGCTGCCTCCGGGGAAATGTGAAGGCAGAGCATCCTCTCTGCCCAATCCCATTGGGCAAAAGTTCAACATTCAAAAGTGAAACTGTAACACACTGAAAATAGTGTGTATGAAGAACTGCCTAAGCATAAAGGAAATGAAAGGGCTCGGGGACCAGGGTGGGGGGTGCGGAGGGGAACCAATATATCTGGAACAAACAACAAAGTCTCCCGGAAGTCATAAATAAGACGAAAAGACAGAAAACTAACTCCGGGACGCCTGTTTACATCTCTGCTTGCAGGGGGGCCCTTTGGAGTGCCTGCTGGGCTGCTTTGTTTATGGCGCGTGGAGATAAAAGCCCTGGCCTCCTTGCTCTGGGGGCCAGCCCTGGTGTGCTGTGTGGGTCTGCTGTGGGACGAATGCCATCAGACCCATCGTCACCAGAGTCCCTTCCGGGGCAGCATGGTTCTGAGGACACCAGGGCACAGCTCAGCCAGGAACCCAGAAATGGCCGCCGTCCCCCACAGAAATGTGAGAGAGGAAGATCGTGAGGAGCACCGTGGCCCAGGCTGTGGTGTTTCCGATGCTACCGGCCACTGTCACCAGACTCCCAAACCTCCTGACCATCCGCGGCCCAAAAGCCAGCGCTGGACAAGTGTCTAGAGAGAGATGTTGGAGGAGGTCTCACGGGCCACCAGGCAGAAAGATGCTTTCCTGCCAGCATTGTTGGTGATACTCGATCACGTTAGAAACAGAGACCATCTGCCAGGACAGCCGACAGCCCCACGGCCTGGAGCCTCACCCAGCAAGGGAAGCCTTTGTTTCCGCCCACCAGGGAGCTGACGGTCATCAGGTCTGCCCTCAGACACCTCTCATCAAAGCCAGCAAACTTTCCTAGAGACTCAAGCCTGTGCTTCAGCACCAAGGCCCCACGCTTTCACAGTACTGAGCTTTGGCTAATTTCCTCCGAATCGGTATCACAGAAACCCACGTTTCTGCTCAGATATTCTCTCCAGCGGACAGGACGCAGGAGAGAGGAGGGGCAAACCAGAACTGGGGGAACGGGCTCTGTCTTCCTCTTCTTGTGGCAAGCCTCGGGTGCCAACACTGTTGGGAACCGGACAAAACTCAAGACACAGCTCCTTACACCCGCCGAGCCCCTCCCCGTGTCCCGCTCTGCAATGCTAAGATCCGCATGGAAGCAACTAGGATGCCCTCATCTTCGTTTTACCTCGTCGATGGAGCTCCAAAAATCAAAGCATATATAGGTATTTTGGGTAAATTGAGCCATAACCAGAAGCTGTCACAGAAAGGGTTCCACTTTTAAAAAAATGTATTAAATGAGGACATTCTTCAAGTAAACTGGGAGTGCTCTTATTAAAAGGAAATTAAGAATTAGCAACACCAAAATGCCCTGCCTTAGAAAATAGTGTGGGTAACGCTACAGAAACAGAGCGGAGCACTGGCCAGCCCCAGGCGGAGGCCGATGGACTTAGACCCTCAGAAAGAGGTCCATGTTTGGTGAGGCAGCAAGTGGCAGGGTAGAGTATTTAAGTTTTAGCTTTTGAAAACCAGACGTATACGTGATTATACACACGTAGAAAGTATAGGGCAGGCTGCCCCCAGTGGTTGCCCTCAGGGGCCAGGTACAGGGGCAAAGCGGGGATGGTGGAGATCATAGAAGACTCATTTCTAAATTGTGTATATTTCTGTGCCACTTAAATGCTTACAATTGGCCCTGGCTGGTGTGGCTCAGTGGATTGAGCACCAGCCTGCGAACCAAAGGGTTGCTGGTTCGATTCCCAGTCAGGACACATGCCTGGGTTGTGGGCCAGGTCCCCAGTAGGGGGCGCACAAGAGGCAACCACACACTGATGTTTCTCTCCCTCTCTTTCTCCCTCCCTTCCCCCTCTCTAAAAATAAAATAAAAATCTTTAAAAAAAATAAATGCTTACAATAGGTGTGTTCTATATTTATAATTTAAAAATATTAGCCAGTCAGTGGGTTGTATGTCGTCCTGCAAAGGGAACGATCGCTGGTTCAGTTCCCAGCCAGGACACACACCTGACCCGCTGGGTTTCGGGCCAGGTCCCTGGTTGGGGGCATGTGAGAGGCAATCAAGGAATGTCTCTCGCACATCGATGTTTCTCTCCCTCTCTTCCCCCAGTCTATAAAAAAAGTAAAAATAAATTTTTTTAAAAAAATGTACTAATATTAAAATAAGGTTGTGTGACAGAACATGGCTAGCTGTGTGACCTGGGGCCTTCACATTCGCTAACCACGTGACCCTGGACACATCCCCTCCTCCCGCTGAGCCTCGCTTTGCCATCTGTTGGAGAAGCAGGTAGAACCATGGCCAGTCCCCTTCCAGGGTGGAGGACTGTGACTTTCCAAATAAGCTCTCCTTGAGCAGGCCTTTGGGGACCAAGCTTGAGCCCTGGAATTTTGTCTTCCTGCCAACTGAAACCAGCTCAACCCCCACCCCCACCCCCCCGCCATCCCCTGGAAGAAACAAGCTGGGAAATGCTCCTCCTGGGGTGGTGGGAGGGGGTGGCATCTAACCAACACCCGTACTCTGGTGAGAAGCTCTGTCCAATATTTACATGCAAAAGCCACTCCCCAGAAGTTGCAGCTTGAATAATCCGGGGCGTCCAGGAGAGGCTTTCGTGCATACATCAGGTCTGGCCGAAGACGCACCCTGCAGAATCCCTGCCCCGATCCCCACTCAGGCCAAACACTTCCCAGGTCAACGCCCAGCCCGGGCCCGCCGTCATCGCACCTCAATGGGCTGCCATTCACCCAGGACAAACACGTGCAGCATGTTCACGTCTGGGTCCTTCTGGAAGATGTTGGGCTTGGCGTGATGCTGGAAGTGGCGATGGTTCCACCAGTTGGCGGAGGCACCCTGTGGGGGGAGAGGGGGGTGAGCAGTGCAGTTTGCCAGGGCACCTGGGCTCACTGGCAACAAGGCTCACCCAGGGCCAGTTCCTAGGGACCCAGCATCTCCACCACTCAGGGCTGACTTCTCTGTCACACAAAAGGTATCTGGCCCTGGCCGGGTAGCTCAGTTGGTTAGAGTGTGGTGTGATACGCCAGGGTTGTGGGTTTGATCCCTAGTGAGGGCACATACAAGAATCAACCAATGGATGCATAAATAAGTGGAACAACACATCAATGTCTCTCTCTCTCTCTCTCTCAAAATCAATTTTTTTTAAAAAAGGTATCTGCCACGAAAGAACACAGCCCTGCCAGTAGCGAGTGAAGAATGCTGGCAGCCGTGTGGCCAGGACTCCTGGGTGGGGCCAAGTCACTGTGTGCCCCCAGGCCTGTGTCCCTAACAGTAAGATGGAGACGGCGGTGAGGACAGTGCTGACGCACCACTCGGCGAGCGCCCCAGCCAGCGTGGGGTGCTTGCTCTCTGCGCTCCTCCAGCACCAGCTGCGAACCTCCATGCCCTGGTCCTCCGCATGGCTCCTGTGTGCCCATGTTGTGTGAGTAAGACGTGCTCGTGGTGTGAACCCAAGGGAAGTGAGAACACGTCCATACAAAAATGTGTGCGTGAATGTTCCCAGCAGCATGTCAAAGTAACCAGAAAGGGCAAAACAACCCAAATACCCACCAACTGAGAAGTGAATAAGCAGAACGGGGCGGATCTGTCCAGTGGAATGCTTGGGCCATGCCTTACAGGGAATGGAAGCACTGACATGCTCCGACAGGGATGGGCCTTGCAAAACCTCACACTAAGTGAAAGAAGCCAGTCCCATAGGACCACGTAGATGACTCCATTTATACGTAATGTCCAGAACAGACAAATCTAGAGACAGATTGCTGAGGGTTGGGGTGGGTGGGAGGGATGAGAGGATTGTGAGGTGATAGCGAGGAAGCAGGGGTTCCTTTTGGGGGCCAATGAAGATGTCCCCAAACTGACTGTGCCGATGGTTAAGTCATTGGCTTGTGCACTTCAAATGAATCGTATAGTACGTGAACCGTATCTCAAGAAAGCTTTTTTAAACAAACAAGGGCCCGAAGTGGTTGGCAACAGACAGCCTGACAGACAGACCCGTGACACGCTGAGGGGCAGGACTGGGTCAGGGGCGCGGCCCGGGAAGGACTGACCGAATCGCTAACAAGCACGGATAAGAGCTTCCCGGCTCTCACACGTGACTGTAAAATTAAGATTCTAGGAAATGAGCAGCATTACGTGAGTATTTCCAGGCCATGAATCTGTCTCACCAGCTCAAGCTCTTGACATATTTCGCGGGTGTGTCCCACCACAAAGCAGCCCAGTGATGCGTAGAAAGAAACCAGACTCTCTGACCCTTCACATCGGGACTTCGCGGGTGAACTGCTCCCGGATCCACCCGTGTCCTGGCCAAGGGTCTGGCCATCTACAGAAAGGCGTAATCGCGAAAACAAACATTTTGCTTGGGCAGGAATGGCTCTGAGCCACAGCAGCCCTTGCGGGCAACCCAGGGCATCTGCCGGCAGGTGGGCCTCAAAGCCCATCAGCGAAAAACCAAGTGTTAGGGAGCAAGAGAGCTCAGAGGAGAGTTCGATTCCCAGTCAGGGCACATATCTGAGTTGCAGGCTAGGTCCCCAGTGGGGGCCACATGAGAGGCAACCACACACTGATATGTCTCTCCCTCTCTTTCTCCCTCCCTTTTCCCTCTCTAAAAAATAAATAAATAAAAATAAAAAGTCTTAAAAAAATAAAACTAAAAAATGTTGATATTCTGTTCCATGTGGATTTTTTGGCATTAATTTTGATTTTTCAAGAAAATATTGCATTGAAACGTTACCTAGGTTACTGAGTTAAAATTTTTTGGTGTTCCCTTAGGTTTTGCACCCTGGGTGAATCCCTCAGTTGTCTCACCCTCGTCCTGGCCCTGGCGTCTCGGGATGAGGTTGTTTCTGGCGGGTTTCTGGTTTCCACCCCCAGATGCAGAGTCTGTTTGGCACCAGTCCCTGCAGTTGGCATTTTATCCTAAGTGCCACAGCGAGCAGTTAAAAGGTTTTAAGCCGAGGCACGACTGCTTGGAACTGTCATCACGTAAGATCGTCCTCTGAAAGAATTGTCCACCGGAAGTGACGTGGTTGAAGGAAGAGGGAAGTCAGGACACGGAAGGCTCTCACGTGGATCCTGCAGCCTTGCAGGCTGATGCTAAGAAAGCAGGTTCCCAGCCCTGGCTGGTGTGACTCAGTGGATTGAGTGCCAGCCTGCGAACCAAAGGGTCGCCGGTTCGATTCCCAGACAAGGCACATGCCTGGGTTGCAGGCCAGGTCCCCAGCAAGGGGCGTGCAAGAGGCAACCACACATTGATGTTTCCCTCTCTCCCTCCCTCCCCTGTCTATAAATAAAATCTCTTTTTAAAAAAAGAAAAAAGAAAGCAGGTCCCAGCCCCGGCACCCCGTTCACTGTTCTCGCTGCTTGTGCTGAAACATCTGAGGTAACGGGGCTCCCTGCAGCCAGTCCCTTTCTGTCCCAGCAAAGAGGCCAGAGGAACGGGTGGCCTTGTAAGACCTGCCTGGCCCTGGCTGGTGTGGCTCAATGGACTGAGCATAAGCCTGTGAACCTAAAGGTCACTGGTTTGATTCCCAGTCAGGGCACATGCCTGGGTTGTGGGCCAGGTCCCAGATGGGGGCATGTGATAGGCAGCCAGTCAATGTTTCTCTCCCTTTCTCCCTCCCTCCCTGCCCTCTCTAAAAATAAATGGAGAAAGAAAAAGAAAAGACTCATCTGCAGCAACGTGGCCACCGGGTGCCGGAGCAGTTCCAGGCACGCTCTGGGGCACCCCTGGGTGAGCTGCACAGCCTCGCCACTGGCCTGGACACAGCGTGAAGGACACAGCCAGCAGGGAGGGCAATGAGCCACAAGTGGAACCCATGACGCTGACCTCCTCTAGTCTCCGAGCCCAACACCGTCTTCCCATCATTCCAGAATTCTGGTTTCCTGAGACAGTTTTCCATGGAGGCTGATCCTGTGTTCTGACCTTGTGTTCCATCTGACACACGAGCTGTGCTCCAGGGCCCCTCAAGGACCGAAGGCCATCAGAAGGGAAAACACCTCCCAGCCTGGCTCCTGCCCAGGACCTGGAGACAGGACGATCTGGAGACAGGACACATCCCGTCTTTGTCGCTGCGTGGGGATGACATGGTCTGGGAGCGAAATGTTACTTTCCAACACTGCCCAGGGATTTGTCTAACAGAAAAGCATAAGAAATGAAACAAAGCGCTCTACTATGCGCACCCTCTCCCTTCACCCCTGAAATTCTGGAAGGAGCCCAGGTTCTCCAACAGCTTCAGGCTCAGGGCCAGGCCAGCCACTTGCTGTGGAGCTGGTAACCAGTTCAACGGTAGTTCAGCCCCAACCAGATCTGGAGCCTGCAGCCAAGGGTTCGGTGCATTTGGGTTGCAGGAGGATTAAGTTAACCCAGAACTATGGCTCTCCCCAAGCCAGGGTGGGGAGGGTAGGGAGGGTGGGGAGCGTGGACGTCTTTAGGACGAAGGCTTTCTCAGGAAGCAGCTGGAGGCTGAAGGAAAAGGACTGGGGCGGAGGAAGGTCTGTTTCAGAGAGAGCGCTGGCAAGGGCTTATTTCCAAGACCAAGGAGATAATGCCGCTCAGATCAGCACAAGGTCACTGGCAAGTCCAGCTAGGGCTTTACAAACTTGCCACTTCCGTGCGCCGGCCTCCTCCTCTGTAGGGCGGAGAGAACTGAGCTTTAGACACATCTCTGAGTTTAAAACCTCTGCGTTTTAAACGCCTCTGGTCCTTTGGCTCAGCTGCTCATTGCACCACGTGATGTACCCTTATCTAAAGACTTCTAGGAGGACAGTATCTACTTGTCATACCCCCAGGCATACCTGAGGCGGCTTGTGATGAAGGACTCACAGAACAAAATGATGATAAATGACGCGCAGAGGGAGGGGAGGAGACGGTTCAGGAAAGCTAGAGTAAGGATCGCTCCAAGCGCTGCTTTGTTTCCCGGGAAGAGAAACAGAGGACCTCGATGTATTGAACAGCTCCCATTGCCCAGAGACAAAAATACTCCAGCTCCTGAAGAGAAACTGCTCTACTGGCCCCACACTAAAGGGAATTTATTAGATAAGCCCTGAGATAAGGCGCCAATGATATAAACAACCGAGTCTGCAGAAAAAAAAGAGGCATGTGCCTGTCTTCCTAACGAGCCCACAGGTTTGCTTGGGTCTGATGAGAGAGGGAGTCAGGGCTCGGAAGGTGGCAGGAGAGGGGACCTGGTCTCAGAGTCGAGTGAGACAGAGTTTCATCAACTGCTAACCGATGGGACGGATGCCCAGGGCTGCTGAGCTTTACCTTTAAGTGGCCAATGATGAACTTGTGGACGATGTGGTTCCACGTGGACTTCTTATAGACAGAGAGGTGGCCATAATCATGTTGCAGCCATCCAGCTTGGGCCTGGGGAGAGAGGGCCAGGTGCTCTCACAGTGACCCTGCACAGGTACAGGCCTCTGTGAGCTGGGGGAGCCGGGGGCTCCGAGCGCCAGGTAAGGGTGCCGCGCCTCACCTGAGAGGTAGCAAGGACAAAGGCCGTGATGATGGTTGGAATCCAGCCATTGCCGAAGTAAAAGATGATGAGCCACGCGATGCTCTCCATGACGATGATGTGGGCCAGGAGGAGCAGGAAGAACAGGTGGTTGCTCTTAAACAGGTTCATCTCCTCGGCGGTCTTCCTCAGGGCCCGGAAATCTTCGGTGATCTGGGACTGTGGAGCGAGAGCACAGGGAAGGTGTCAACCACCAGCCACCATGCATGACAACGGCGGTCATCACCACGTGCCTGCCTGGGCCTGGCACAGCCCTGGGGACTGTGCATTCATCCACAGCCAACTAGTTAAATGGCGGAGAAAGGACTGGACTCAAAAGTTTGCATTTAGTGCAGCCGTGTTCTCAGCAGCAGCATTAGCAATGGGCAGAAGGCAGAGCGAACCAGATACCACTGATGGGCGAATGCTTAAACAAAACGGGGTCGTGCGGACGATTGCGCAGCCTCACAAAGGAAGGAAAACTTCACCCGTGCTACAACGTGGGCGAGCCTCGAACACACTGCGCTCAGTGCACCTAAGCCAGACGCCAGCAGACAAATGCTCGGTCGCTTCCACCCATCTGAGCCCCCTAGAACAGGCAAATTCAGACAGAACATAGAATGGCGTTGGCCATGGGTGGGGGCGGGGAGACTGGAAGTTAATGTTTAAGGGTTACAGTCTCAGTTTGGGAAGATGAGAAAGGTCTGGAGTGGCAGTCGCACGGCAGTGTGAAAATACTCAAAGTCACCGAACTGTACACCTACGAGTGGTCCAGACGGTAAATCTCCTCTTATGTCTATTTTACCCGCTCCCCCCAAAGCTTGAAGTTTCCAGTGCTGGACACCACGGTGGCGCTGGTTCGGGGTACCGCTTGGGGCCTTGAGGAGGTTGAGGTGGGGGAGGCACAAAAACAGAGCAGGACAAAGTCCCTGCCTGGCCCCCCTGCTCCCAGAGATGGGAGGGAGGCAGGAAAGGACTGGTGGGGTCAGGGGCAATGGAGGTGGAGCACAGGATGGCTCTGAGGAAACAGGGGCATGGTGGGGAGGCAGGGGCGGGGATGGGGGGAAGGCAGTGGAGAGCAGGGGCTGAAGGCCTCTACAGGATACACCCAGGGTCCTTTGATAAGCAGACAGGGTGACTATGGGTGGAGGAAGCCAGAACTGCCAGCCTGAGTGATAAGTGAAGAACCCGAAGAGTATCTCTGGAACCACTTAATCGGCAGTGAAAGTGGGGAGACAGGCTGGGGGCTAAGGGAGCAGGAGCAAGTTGGGAGTGGGGAGCCTGTGGGCCTCTGAGGGCTGGGGAGAGAAGCTGCCTGGAAGCGGTGGAGGATGAAGCCACCTGTGAAGGAAGCCAGGTGGACCTCATCCAGCTCCAGGAGGGAAAGATGGGGGGAGGAGCAGACATGGAGAGCCAGTAGGAGGGGAGGTGGACCTCTGGAAGACAGACAGACAAGAGGGGACAACCCTCTGCCCAGCCTGGGCCCACTGTGGCCCCAGAGGTAGAGAGGCTGGGCATGAATCACTCCAAGTAGGGGGTCAGCCAGGACCCGGGTGGGGTGGGGGCTCCTGGCTCCTGCAGAGGCTCTGAGTCCTCTCTGACCCCAGTGGATGGGGGGTGGCTTCCCCAGACTGGCATAAAGCTCCCCTGCCCCACACCCAGCACTCTGCACCTGCAGGTGGGGTCCTCATCTGCCCCCAGACCCTGCCGCCCCTCTGTCCTTGGTCTGGTCTGACTCACGTTCTTGCCCCGGTCCTGGCTGGGCTCCTCTGGGGCCAGCTCACCAATCAGCAGGGGCTTCATGAACTTGCGCACGAAGTCTAGGTCCCGGTGGAAGGCTCGGAAGGCATCCTGGGGAGTAGGGGGTGGGAGGTGAGTGGGAACCCTGACCTCAGCCTGCACCCCTCACCTGTAAACCTCTCTGCGCCTCTCACTTAGGCACTGATGTGGCTTCCCACGCGCTGGCCCCAGATGCTCTTTCAGGCCTCCTCGCCCAGGGCAGATGCCTCAGTGCCTAGCGCCCACTGTGGTGCCACCCGGGCCTCTGCCCAGACGAGGGGCCTCTGAGCTTGTGGAGGGTGGGCATGCAGACACATGGGCTGCCTCTGGTCGAGTCGGAACAGTGCGCCCCTCCAGGGAGAGACACAGGGTGCTGGCACCCGGCTGGGCAGGGCCAGGGAAGGATGTGAGCCTCCTCGCCTCCTCTGCTGGGTGCCTGGGACCCCGCAAGGCAGGCCACCCACAACCTGCACCGCCCCCCCACCCCCCCGCACCCGCACTCAGCCACCAATGAGAGGAACAAGGCTGGAGACTCTACCACTACGTGGAAAATGTGCTCAGGGACAATGTTAAGCCAAAAACAAATGCAGAATTAGGTAAAAGCATTTCTGAAAAAAAAAAAGCTTTTTCCAAGTGTGAAAAAGTATAAAATTAATTATGAAAATGATAAAAAATAATGTTTAGGGAAGGCTCTCTATTACAGGTGAAGGTGGTGGCATTACGACCTGTTTCGTTTTCATTGCCTTCCAAACTTCCTCTAGCATTGCTATGTTGCTTGTAAAATTGAAAAAATGTTAGCCATTTTAATCTTTTTCCAATTACAAAGTAATAATGTGCATAGTGTTGGCAAATTCAGTAAATAAAAGGACAGAACAGATTGGAAAATAAACACCACCTGGAGAGTGACCGCTGTTGCTAGTATTTTAGTGTATTTCCTTGGTTTTTTCTACACGTATTCTGTACATTTCATAAATTAGAACAGACCTGCCTGGGAGATGAAGTGCCACCAGTTCCCCTGACGGGCTCCAGTATAATGTCCCCGTGGTGGACAGTGTTCACCCTGCACAAAACCAAGCTTTGGGTCTTGGCTAGGGCAGAGGAACAAGTCCAAAGTCACGGGAAACAACCAGAAAAATCCGTGGAGTGGGGGAAAAAGTGAGGGTGTGTGTGGGGAGGGGGGTGTCTGGATTAAAAGAGGCTGAATAAAGAGGTGATAAGAAGATATCAAACCTATAATGTTTGATTTGAAAGACTCAATGTGGGGGGACACCCAGCAGTTATACAAGACAATTTTTGGGCGGGGGGTAAATGAGAAAATTCGAATATGGAATGGATATCTGATCATATTAAAGAATTATGCCCTGGCCAGTGTGGCTCAGTGGATTGAGCGCAGGCCTGCGAACCAAAGGGTTGCCAGTTCAATTCCCAGTCAGGGCACCTGCCTGGGTTGTGGGCCAGGTCCCCAGTAGGGGGCGCATGAGAGGCAACCACACATTGATGTTTTTCTCCCTCTCTCTCCTTCTCTTCTCCTCTCTCTAAAAATGAATAAATAAAATCTTTTAAAAAAGAATTATTATTAATTTTATTAAATTTGGTAAAGGCATTATAATTATGTTAGAGAACGTCCCAATTCTTAGGAGAAGACGGTGAAGAATTTAGGACTGAGATGGCATATGACAGTTTATTTTCCTATGATTCAGCAAAAGCAAACTGCACATGCCTAGTGAGGGAGAATGCAAATGTGGCAGAATGTTAAAATTAGTGAATCTCGGTTGAAGCTATACAGGTGTTCGCTTATTTTTAACTGTGCTGTGTGTTTGGAAATGTCCACATTGAAACAAAAGGGAAGAATGGGGACATGCTGACCAGGCACACAGACGTTTCCACCCGCCTCGCCTCCGCCCCCCACTTCCCACCCAAGCACCCGAGAAGGTGATTGTGGGTCTTCCATTTCCTTACTGCGTCCCTGGCACCCAGTCCTTCGCCCGGTCTCTGCTCTGTTTGTGTCTAGAACAGACTCACAAAGCAACACTTGGTGCAGAGGAAAATGGGACCCAGCTTTTTAAAAAAAGTCTGTGTCCCCTAGCTGAGCAGAAAAGGGATGGTGGAAGAGTATCTGATCATGAATATTTTCAGAGAAGAGACCGGCTGCTATTCCAGGGGCCCTGGGCAAGACAGTGAGGAGGCCTGGGATCCAGTACTGACCAGCTGTGCCCACTCTGGGCCAGCTGCCTGCACCCAGCCTCCGCCACCTCCGCAAGCAAGCGAGGTCCCTCCCTACTCCCCTGTTCCAGGGCCCTGGGAAAGGCCCAGCGCGGCTTCCCGAGCTGGCCCAGAGTGCTGGTGGTGTGGCAGTGAGCAGAGCTGCCTCCCCAGGTCAGAGCCGAAAAGAGCCCTTTCATTGGCCCCACTCACATCAGACCACAGCCTTTGAGACGCGAACAGGAAGTCCTTGATAAAGGCAGCTTCCTGAGGAGCAACTGCCTGGTCGGACAATTCAATGGCTACTCTCGACTTTTCGGGAAGAGGTAGAATTCAGTGCAGCAGTCTGCAAGTGTGCCCTCCCCACGTCCAGCTCCCACCGCCCCCACCAGGTCCTGGTCATGCCTCCAGGCCCTTGCCCAGGCTGGGGACCTGGTGGAGCTCTCAGGGGGCCGAGCCAGGATCAAATCCAGGTTCACCTGATTCAGGGGCTGTCTCCCCCCACACCTGCTGCCTCCTGCCAGCTTAGAAAGCTGAGTGTGGCTGGATCCGGCAGCTTTCTGAGCGGGCCTGGTGGGAACCGCCGTGGATTCCACCAAGCTCGCCCCCACACCAGGCCTTTGCTCGGCTCTTCCCCTCTGGAGTCCTGCTCCCACCACGTCCCGTGGCCGGCTGCGTTGGGGATGCACCCCAAAAAGGCTTTTCCCAACCACCCATGGGAAGCAGCCACCCTCCAGCCCCACACTTTCCCGAGACACGTCCTAGCTTATTCACAAGTTATCACGGTCACAGGTGATATTATGTATAGACGCTCCTCGACTTATGACGGGGTTGTTATGCCCCGATAAACCCATCATAGGCTGAAAATATGGAGTTTCAAGGATGCATTTACTACACCTAACCTACTCATCAGGGCTTAGCCCCGCCCACCTTGAAAGTGCTCAGAACACACAGTGGCCCACAGTGGGGCACTAGCATCCCCCACAAAGTCTATGCAGTGATGCAGCGTTCCATACCCCATGCGACTTTCATTGTGCGTGTACTTCCGCAGCACCACAAACTCAGTAAACCCTCAGTCAGACCACCGTTCACTGGGGAGCTTCTGTGCTACTGTGTTATTTATTTATTTACTTTCAGAGAGAGGGGAAGGGAGGGAGAAGGAGAGGAACAGAAGCATCGATTGAGTGCCTCGTGCACACGCCCTCAACTGAGGACCTCACCCGCGACCCAGGCCTCTGCCCTGACTGGGAGTCGAACCAGCAACCTTTTGCTTGGCAGGACGATGCCCAACCCACTGAGCCACACCAGTCAGGGCTGTGCTCACTTCTTTTTCTTTTCTTTTTTTAGTTTTATTATTTTATTATGCACTTGATTAAAAGTCTACACACAAACATCCTCCTCACTCCCCCCAATAAGAAGGGTGTTCACATCTTTCTTAAGGTAGATCTTGCCATATTCCACAGTAAGCCTAATTGGTTTGTATACCCCTAAGGTACTTCTCGCCCCTCAAGTGTCTGTGTCCCAACTACAAAAATGGCGCTGCAAAGGGCGTAGAAAGACAGATGAGACGTTCTTGCTCTGGCTGTAGCCCAGACACTTAAGGTAACTAAGAACTGTGAGGATACAAAGTGGGGGGCAGCACCTGATTAGGGACGGGAATGTCTGATGCCTGTAACAAGTAGCTGAATGGTGTGCTGTGATTAGCACCTCCCCAAAAACAACTAGTGTGTAAGGACGTGGGCACAGAAACCGTGGGGCTGCGTGCGTCAGGCACTTGCTTACGCTTGTTTCCAGAAGGCACGTATTTTCTGCACCCTTCCTTAATAACTAAAAGCAAGTGACAGGAGAACGTATTGCCCGTCTCCATTAGAACATAAACTCCAGCCCTGGCTGGTGTGGCTCAGTGGATTGAGCACTGGCCTGCGAACCACAGGGTCGCCAGTTCGATTCCCAGTCAGGGCACATGCCTGGGTTTCAGGCCAGGTCCCCAGCAGGGGTCGCGCAAGAGGCAACCGCACATCGATGTTTCTTTACCTCTCTCCCTTCCCTTCTCTAAAAATAAATACCTAAAATCTTTGAAAATAAAAAAAGAATGTAAGCTCCACAAGGGAAGGCCACGCCCATCTTGTTTGCTACAACGGAGCCCAACAGGAGGGCTCACGGTGACTGTGGGGACCCCGGACCCCGTGGCTGTGCACCCTCAAATCCCAGGAGACTGTGGCACTCGGCAATCGTGTTTGGACTCTTCTGCCATTTTGCACAACTCGGCTTATCCTTCTGGAACAGCGGAACTCCTCGCCCTCTCCAGCTCCTCCCCATGAGTGGCTGGTAGAAGTGCCGCACACTGAGCTTATGTGGGCTAGCCTCTGAGCCACGGGCTTTATGCACACGAGCCACTGATCTTCACCAAATTCTGAGACAGGTCCTGTTTCAGGGAGATGATGAGAAGAGACCGAGGGAGACAAAGCTACCTGCCCCTGGTCACACTCCAGGTGCGCCTAAACTCTCGAGTCTTCCACTATTAGTACAAAGTCCTCAGTCAAACTGAGCTTCCTGTTCCCTGAGAGCTGATCACAGCCTCTCCCCCTCCAAAGTGTCACAGGTGTGTTGCCCACACTTGGAGAAGTTTCTCAGTGGCTACAGAAGTGACTGCTGGTGGCACAGCCAAGACAGGGACAACCCAAAGGTAGACTTTGAACTAATTGGAACCAGGCTCTATCCCCATCCGACAAGGAAAGAAGCCTAACACTTTCCAGGAAAAGCCCAGATGGGCACAGGTGCAGAGAAAGGAGTGGCAAACAGGTTGAAAGAGCAGTGAGGATCGTATTCCCAGTAGAGTGTGCCCGGGGTAAGGAGGCCAGTCTGCAGGAGGGAGGGCCACAACACGCCAATTCTCAGCTGGAAGACATGTGGATGTCACACTGCCTGGCCTCCACAGTTCCTGCTTCTGCCATCACCCGGCTCCAAGGCCAGCCAACTTCTGCAAGAAGACATACTCCCTGCTGCAGCCCCACTCCAGGCAGAGCTCACAGCTCCTCCCCCTGCACTGAGCACCGGGTGCCACGATCTGTTTCTGGTTGAGTTCACCTTCTCCGCAGAGCAAGACTGAACTCTAAACTAGCTTCGCACATCCGGGCACGGAGCCCGGAACTCAGAAGAGCGGGAGGAGCCAACTCCAGGCATACAGGGCTACAGGCAGCAGCCCTGGGAACCAGGACTCTGGAACACGTGGTTAGAGAGAGAGAAGCAGAGGGACCCTGGGTTCTCAGCCTGGAATCTGCATAAAACACCAGGAATTCTGGGCTAGGTATAGGATCTTCCCTGAGGCTGTAGCCAGCAGGCAGTGGGCTCCTACCCAGATCTAGCTGAGGGGCTGGAGCTGCCCTCCAGGCACAACCAGGAGGAATTTCTATTGCAGTAAAGGGGGTCACTTAGGTTCCCCTTCTTCACATTTTTTTTTCTGGTTTACTGAGCTCCCCGCTGTGCATGTTGGGAACATACACGCGCTAAGGATCCCTCACGCTTGTAGAGCATACTGAAGTTCCAACAGCGACCTCACACACAGCCCACTGAGCCTGGTAATAGCCTTCTCATTTCATAGCTCCGGAAAAGGAAGTTCACGGTAAGTATCTTGCCTAGGAATTCACATTCAGGCCCTCAAACCCCTGTCCTCTGCCTCCTGAGACCCTCTTGCTCTGTCTAAAGGACGACAGGGATCCCTTCCGTTTTCAATCTGTTGCCTTTTCACGAGGACTGTGGGAGCAACTTAAGAGACAGAATGAACCCTGACCTCTTCTCTCCTTCTCTGGGGTTCTCAGAGGGGACAGGGCAGGAAAGTGCTGGACAAAGGGGAAGGGTGGAGCTGGAATCTAGAGGCAGAGGGTCCGCATTCAAGTCCCAGCTTGAGAGGAAGGAGGGAAGCAAACCGAGCAGATGTGGTCACCGTGGGTGGATTACTCATCTTTGTGCCCAGGGCCCAGCTCTGAGCCATGGAGACACTGAAGAACTGTGACGAAATTGTTAGTTGAAGATTAAAAGTCCCCCGGGGAGAAAGCCCTGCAGTGATGGGACTGGGCCAAGAAAAGAGCAGACACCCTGGGGCCCTGGGTGAGGGTCCCTTTTGCCCACAGCAAAGGGAGACCAGAGAGGTGCCAGAGGACCAGAGGGAGAGAGATCAGAGATGAAGGAGGGAGGGCTCTGTGCTGGTAGGTTCTGAGTTTAGGCCCAGGGGCTTCTGCTTGAGCAGGTTTTTAAACCTAAGAGCTGTGAGCAGTCAGAGTCCCAGGCTCAGCTAAATGACATACGTAGGAATGTGGCTTGTAAGCTCAAAAAACGAAGCAGCTTTTATTCTGACAGGCGAGGCCAAGAAGTTCTAACTTCTTTCTTGTTTCTTTCGTTGTTTTCTTTTTTATTTTTCAGTCCAAGGATACGTTTATTGGTTTTACAGAGAGAGAGAGAAACATCGGTGTGAGAGAGAAACATGGATCTGCATGCACCGGGCGGAGAGGACCATGGGTCGAACCCACAGCCTTTGGTGCGCCGGACAATGCTCCAACCAACTGAGCCACCTGGCCAGGACAAGAAGTTCTAACTTCTGCAAAAGGCCCAAATGGCCATTGCCTTTGCCCTTCACTGGGTCATCTTTCTGGGGAAGAGGGAGTAATGAGTTCTGGCGTCTCTCCTTCAGGAACAGGAAAATTCCCTACGGAGAGCTGAATTGTCCAAGAAGAGCTCCCGTGACTTTCAGCCTTGTGTGAGGATCTGACTGCAGGCTGCTGGACTCCAGACAGTGCGTTCAAGTGCTGCAGGGGAGGCCCCCTCCGCTAGCTGATCAGCCCCTCCCCAAGCTTGCTGGGCCCATAATGCTGTCACTCCCCTAACTGAGGAATAAGCCAGTCCATGCTCCAAGGGGCAAAGCACCTACCTGCTCAACAACCTAAACCCAAAACTCTCCAGATTCCTGGCCTGTTTCTGCCTCTTCTCTTCAAGTTCCCTTCCCATACTTCCCGTGGGGAAGGGTGGCCCAGTGGGGTGGGGTTACGGGGGGATAAATATCCAGTTGCTCACTCCACCATTACACTACATTCCTAGTTAGCTCATTTCATGCCCCGAAATTCTGATCTTAGAAGGAAGTAAAGCCTCTGGGATAGGGGTTGAGCAAGAGGAGGGAAGAGCATTCCTGGCTGGGTTTAAAACAGAGGACCATTGAGTTGAACGTCCCAGAGTAACCTCGGGGGCAGCTGAACCTGTTGCCAAACCGGCCTAGAACTGCTAACATCCACGCGGCTCACGACGACACTCAACTTGGGCTTTGCAAGCTCCAGCCCTTTCTCCTTTTCACCAAGTCCCCACCCGAGTCCCCAAGAAGGCCAGTCTTTGGGGTGAGGTGGGTCCTGGGAGTCTTTAAGACCGTGGGAACAGGAGCTCCCTGGCGGTCTCTCCGAGGCAGCCATTGCGGACCTCCTTAGGCCGGACTCCACGCAGGAGCAAGCCCAGGCGGGGAACGAGCTTTCCTTCCCCGCCCCCTAGCCTGGCTGGAGAGCGAGGGACGCCCTCCGGGTCCCACACCTGGCTCCTCTCCTGCTCCGTTCCGCAGCGCTGGGGACGGCCATCTTCCACGCTGGGAGCGCCAAAGCCCTGGTGCCAGAGCGCCCCCTTTGGGGCGTCCCTGGCTCCGGTGAACCCGGTGCAGGAAGCGGACTCGTGGGTCCCAGTGCGCGCGGTAGATCCTGCACGATTCTCCACCGCTCGGATCTTCTCCGCGGCGCTGCTTCCCGGGCTCCCAAATCCGACCCCCACAGCAGGTTGGCCGACCTGTCCCATGGGACAACGATTCGGAGCAGGGATGAGCGCAGTAGATACACCTTCCCTTCTGGGAGCCCCCCAGCTCCATTCGTTTGGCGCCCTGGGATCCAGGGCTCCTGACTCCCGCTTTCGGTAGAGAAAGGTAGCGAGAGAGCTCCCAGACCCTTACCGTGGCATCTTCCCCAGCGTAGTGCCCGATGACCCGATGGCCTCCCGGGTGCCGGCTGGACCATTTGGTGATGTTGTAGACCTTGCGGTCGATGACGAGCCACTTGTCGGTGCGCAGGTTGTGCTTCTGAATCTCCTCCCAGCTGAAGGTGGGCATCGGCGCCTCGCGCTCAGTGGCCCCCTCGCCCTGATTCCCCCCCTTCCCCATGCTGCCTACCGACCGGGGTACCCCGTGTACTGCAGCCAACCGGCGCCGGTGGCCCGAGTGTTCAGCCGGGCACTCCTCGCCTTCGGCTTTTGTCTTCTATCCCTCCTCCCACTGCGCCCCCTCCCCCAACCTCCTTGACTTTGCTTAGGAGTGTGCTGCCAAATATCCCTCGGAATATCCCTGGCTTCCCAGTGCCCCCAAGCAGTTCTCTTCCTCCGCCCCGCCCTCCACCCGCCAGCCCGCGATGGACTTTTGCCACCAGTAAAAACTCTCGGGTGTTCAGAGACTCGACGCCTCCTCTGCCCGCCCCTCTGGCTCCCCCCGTCCGGGGCTCCGCATCCTCCCGCGTTCCCCGCCGCCCGGGTTTCCACAGTGATCAGCAGAGCGCCTGCACCAATCCGGGCGCGTCGCCCCGCCTGCCATTGGCCCAGGAGGATCTTTCGAAGGCCAGCGGGCTGGAGCAGCGGTCCCTGGCTCCCCCGCCCGCCAGGCCGCGCCGAGTCGAGCCCTGCCTCAAGGCCGGCTACGTGTCCGACCTTCTCCCTCCCCCCTGCCTCCGCCCGGGGCACAGGAGGAGAGCCCAGAGGCGCTGGGCGGGCGGGCTAGCGGAGGCGGCAGCCAGGCTCTGCGCGCTCCGGAGCGCGCGCACTCGTCCCGCGCTCCCCGGGTTTGCACCTGATGCCTCACAAAGAGGGCTCGGGCGGCCAGGCGGGTGGGTGGTGCGGAGCCTCCAGGCTGGCGAGCTGCACTTCGGCGCTGGCCTGGCTAGGCGACGGCCTCCCTAGCGCGCTGGAATCGGGACTCCAGTAGCTCCACGTTTACTGCGCTTTCCACATTGGCGCCTTCCTCCACCCTCCCTGGAGGAATGAGCCGGCCTCGGGCTCATCCAGGGCCCTGAACCCTGTAATCAGACGATCTTAGAAAAGAATCGCGTAACCTTTCTTCGCTTTGCTTCCTGGTGCTAAGCACCATGGTCGGGGAGGAGGAAGCTCCGCTGTGGGGGCGTGGGGACACAGTCCTTGCTTTGGGCTCAGGAAGCTCACAACCCAGTTGGGGGAAGAACATGGAAGCATTACAGGACCACACACGATTAACTGGGCAGTGTTGTACAGGCTTCAGGAAATAAAGATGGGGGTGTTGAAAGGATAGGAGGAGGGGCAGGCCCCCAGACCTTAGCCGATGGAGCTGCTTAGATCACTGCCCAGAGGAAGGGGCTGGCAAGGAGCTCTAGATGCAGAGGCTGGCTGAGGACAAGTGGGAAGTAAGGATGAGCAGAGTAGGGTGGGGTGGGGTGGGGTGGGGTGGGGTCGGGTTGAGTGAGGAAAACCTTGGGAATCAGAAGTTAATAAGGGGCCCTCCAATCCCAATGGGATGATTTCTAGGTCCCTGAGAGGTGGCACGCCTTCTGTCAGCCTCTCACTCCCAACCCTGCGAGATGAATAAACCCCATGTTGTTTTGTGTAAACATGGAGGGACAGGTTTAGGAGAAATGAAATGGCCAAATGTACAAGGGACAGAGCTGGGCCCGTTCGGACCTCACACTGCCTCTCCCAACACGGTCAGTGGAAGGCACCACTGCAGAAACTTTGCTGGGGAGCAGCTGGGTGCAGGGGTTGTGGAGGGAAGCTCACCCTGGCCAGCGGGTAGGGACAGGGCAGTGAGGGCCCATTCCGGCAGTGGTGAGCCTGCTCCATAGCACTGTCATAGCGTGCTGGTGTCCGTCCCTGTGTCCTTAATTCATTCTACAAACTCCGGGCAGGAAGAGAACAAGGCCCCTGGTTTCGAAGAGTGGGGAGCAGACATCCAAACAAAAAGCCTCGCACCCGAGCTACGAAAGGGTGAAGCAAGCACGCTGGGGACACTGACTTTGATGCCTGTTAAGGGTTCACGGACATAGAAACCAAGATGGCGATGTTTTCAGAAGGAGGACTAACACAATACATAACTTTAGTGAAAAAAAACGTCAAGGGTGGCGGACCTCATAGGAAGAGGCGCTCTCTGGGAGAGATACCCGGGGAACAGTGCGTGGCCGGGGCCCAGCAGGCTGAGGACAGGGCGTGTGAGAAGGAAGGCATGGGGCCCTGAGAGGCAGCGAGGGTGTTTGGGGTGGTCAAGGAGTGTGGAATGGCCAGGCTGCGGGGCTCCCAGAAGACCCTGGCATACTGCCACACAGAGTGGGCCCTGGGAAACTTTTGCTGACGGTAGGAGTGAACAAATGAATGAATAAAAGAACAGTGAGGAGGGGTTCTGGTGAGCGTTCTGGTGGTACCTGCTGTGAGCAGGGTTCAAAGGCGGGGAAGCCTCACATGTTTTGGTGAGGATGGAGGACTTTATCCTGGAGACCGTGGGGAAATGCATACAGCAGGAATGTGCTAGGACTAGATCTCTGGTGGAGAAGAGGTCTTGGGAGGCAGGCTAGGGCTGGGATGGGGTCTCAGGGAGAGACCCTTGAAACAGCAAGACCAGTTCAGGGGCCATCACATCACTCCAGGCGAGAGAGGAAGAGGGGGTCCAAACTAAGAGGGAACTTGAGAGGGCTGCAGCCCACGGCAGACACTATCTGGTCTCTTTCTGCTCTATTATTTAAAGCTCTCACTACTTGGACGGGCTGATAAAACTGTTCCTTTAGAGAAAACCCCATAGTGTCCAGCTGACCCGAGTCACAAAGGAAAAGAGGTGATCTTAGAGGGGGACGAGGTGTCCATGGCTTCCTCCTGCCCTGCAGAATCCCTCCCCACTGCCTCCAGCAGCGCCAAGGGCCGCAGCTTCCTGGGGCACTTCCTGGAATTCGTTGCCATCATTGTATTTTATCAGCATCTAAAGAGACCAGCCTGTGTGGCTTGGACCCCATGTCCTCTCAGCCAAGTCGGCAAAAGGCTGGGCAGGAGTGGAAAGACAGAGTCTGGAGGCGTGGAGCCCGTGCCACCAGTTCCCAAAGAACAGGTGAAGGGGGCTCCCCACCTTACCCTCACAAGAAGTCTCTCATGTCTGCTGGTAGACAGGCAGGGTCACGGAAGTTCACAGAGGGAGAGAAAGGGTGAAAGTGAAAGACACCTAAAAGAGGGAACGTGATTCAGACGCAGAGTACTGCACAGGGTGGTCGAAGCCGGCTGCTCTTCCTTTCCTCGCGTGATAAATATGATCGAGCTGCCCCTAATCTTTAAAAAGAAAATCTTCAAAGTCAGCTTTTTCTCAGGTCATGGCCCCTCTCTTTCATAGTCCATTCATTGTCAAAGTCTCCGAGTGAATGAGCAGTCAGCCCCGTCTGGGTCTGCTTTCTGTCTCCCATTCGTTTCTTTGAGCACCACCATCTTCTCTAATTCTGATAGGTTAAGGTAGGCAAGGAACTCAAGCAGTGAGCGAGCAGGGCCTGGTACAGAAAAGGGATGCAGTAGGTGGTGGTGCTTATCCTTCACATCAAGGCCAAAGGTAAGTATTAATACTCGTATGTGTACAGGTGAGAACAGATTGGTCAGGGAAATGCCAGGGCTAGCCCTCAGCCAGAAGAAAGTAGACTTGAATTCTAGAATGCAAACTCCAGCCAGGGGTGTCCAACCGGTGGCCCATGGGCCGCCTACAGCCTAGGATGGCTGTGAAGGTGGCACAAAATGGTAAATTTACTTAAAACATTATGAGATTTTTTTGTGTGTGATTATGTATCACAGTATATTTTGAATGTGTAGCCCAAGACAATTCTTCCAGTGTGGCCCAGAGACACCAAAAGGTTGGACACCTGTGCTAGACCTTGCACCCATCAAGCCTTCTAGAACCCTCTCTGAAAGGCCACTAGCAAGTTCAAGACCCCTTGGAGGCATCTGGCAAGCCAACATCCCTTTTGCAATTTCATGCTCCCTCGCTTCTTTAACCCCACATGATCTGATTCTACTCTTGGGCAGCCCCTTTGGTGTTTCCTCCATTTGTTCCTCTCCTTTCTTCTCTCCCTAAATGTTCTTGCCCTTGGCTCACCCACTGTTTTCTCCTGGAGGGACCACATTTGGGATGACTCTGTATTTTGAATCTACATCCACTCACCTCTTACTTGTGCAAAGCTGAACGCCCCCCAGCATCTCCCTGAGTCAATGGACAGGTCTCAGCAGATGTGTTCTTTGGGTCCATCCAGGTCTAACCTTCACTGTTTGGGGTACAAACCTGAATGTGTCATCTTCCCTTCAAACAATCAGCCCTTCCTGTGAACTACTTCATTTCTATTCATGGCACCACTCTTTTTTAACATTAAAAAATAACACCTTTTATTTATTGACAGAAAAAGGGAGAGAGAAAACATCAATTTTTGTTGTTCCATTCATGTATGCATTCATTGGCTGATTCCTGTATGTGCCCTGATGGGGGCGGGGGGTGGGGGTGGAACCTGCAAACCTGGTGTCTCTGGACAATGCTCTAACCAACCGAGCTACCTGGCCGGGGACCACTCTTCTTTCTTAAACTCGATCTCAGAATTTCAGCATGTCTTTTATTTCCCTTCTCCTGTCTCCCACCCTCGCAAAAAAGTTGTGGTCAATAGATCCTACTTCCAACAGCGTGTCCCATCTGCTCCTTTTATTCCACGCCTCCGCCACTGCCCTGGTTCAGGGTCCGCACACTCGGCCATCGCAGTCACTGCCGCGATGCCATTTTACTGAGCCCCGCTCTTACTGGGCTGTTCCTGCCCATGGTTTCTCGTTGCCTACCGAATCAAGCATGGATGGGGGGGAGGAAGAAAAGCACATAGATATTGATAATGTTCCTTGAAGACATTGGCCTTGCCCTAAGCTCCAACCCAGACGGCTAAAAATATATAGCATGTCATCAGAGAGGATGCTGGGAGGAAAGTACCTTATATTTTTACAAAATCATGGTAGGAACACCCTGTGTAGTTCTGATCATGCAGTCAGCTAATGACTAGGGAGATGTATGTCTTACTGCAGAAGGATGCTTTTCATAAGTCCGCAGCCTGAAAGGGGAACAGGAAATAATGAAGGGTGAGCTATGGGGAAATCAGATGACCAGATGCGCTCACTCGATCCTAGAATAACTGAAGGGGAGTCTCCTTGAGACCTGGAGAGGAGAAAGGACTCAACCGCACCTACAAAGAGAAGGCTGACTCTCTAGGAGGGAACCAGTGTCAGAGTGACCGGCTGATGCCTGCTCTAGAATACCTGGGGAACCCAGGCTGGGGGATGGGGCTAATTTTTTTTTTGGATAAGAGAAAGTTTATTTAGAAAGTCACAGAGGTAGCAGAAGTGGGCTTTAGGAAACAAGTTACAGAGGCAAAAGAAGGGTCCTTGGAGCTCAGGAGAGAGGAGGGCAAAGGTAACGTGCCTGGAGGGAAGAAGGAAGGGGGGAGAGAAAGGTAGGGGTGTACTCCCCAGATGATGTCTCTAATCTTTGGTAACCACACCATACAAGGGCATCACGCACACGTGTTTACACTCTGTCTTTCTGTGTCCCAGCCAGGGAAGGGCGATGGCCCCACGGACCATAATCCAGCCCCTACAGAAATAGAAAGCCTGGAATCCAGAACAAGCTCTGGCCCTTAGTGGCTGTGTGACTTTCCTTGGCCAGGCCACTTTATCCCTCGGAGCCTCGGCCTCCTCATCTGTAAAATGGAGGTGATACCTATCTTACAGGATTATAAAGACAAAAATCAGACAAAAGCAATAAGAACTAAAAGCACCTGACAGTTTCTGAAGTTCTCTACCCAGTGCGAGGGATCTACCGTTATTGCTGTGGGTATTGTACAGCAGTGCCAGGTCTCTGGGGCCACTGCCAATGTTTGGGTTGTTCTTGGCCATCAGCTTTGATAATGAACATTCCTTTCCTTTTTTTAAGATTTTATCTATTGAGGGAGGGAGAAAGAGAGGGAGAGAAACAATCAGTCGGTTGCCTCTCGCACACCCCCAACCAGGGTCCTGACCCACAACCCAGGCATGTGCCCTGATTGAGAATCGAACCTGTGACCCTTTGATTTGCAGGATGATGCCCAACCCACTGAGCCAGGCTGGTCAGGGCGATAAGTGACATTTCTTGAGCATTTACCATGCATTGTGTGCAATCTTTTTAATCCATTACCTGTTTTAATCCTCTAAGGATCCTACAAGGACCACTAAGGACACTGAGGCTCAGAGAGGTCGAGCAGTCTGCTCAGGGTCCCCCAGTTTGTAAGCAGAGATGGAATTGTGTGACTGCAGCCCGTGCTCTTCCCACCAGATTGCACCGCCTCGATGACAAGTGTCTCCATGACGAATGGGAAAGCCCACGGCCATTCCCTCATCCCTGCAATGCCAGGGACGTCACGCTAGGCTCAGAGTGGACGAGGCAGGCAGTGTCCACGGGGAGGAAGAGCCGCCCTGCAGATCTTCCATTCTTCTTTCAAGTTCTCTAAGTGCACGCGCTCGTTCCTAACGCCATCAAAGGCTTTGTTACACTGACAAGATGGCCAAGGCCCAGCGAGATGAAGGACTTGATCAAGGCCACGTGGCAAATCAGTGGCGGAACGAAAACCAGAAATTCAGGTTCTCTGACTTAAAGGTCAGTGCTCTTTCATCTGTGATCTAGTTACTGGCAACGGCCAAGACAATTACCGGTGCAGGACCGGATCCAACACCACAAAGCACACCTGCACTTGGGTATGATGCTCATGGCGCCTGAGGATCCCAAAGAGCCTCCGAGCCTGGACTGAAGGTCCCCTGCCCTTGCCCTTTGCCGTGCCTGCGTCCTCTCCCTCACCTTGGGGAGACCCAGGGTTTGGAGGCCCCAGTCCACTTGGTCAGAGACTTGTGGGCCCTGACCAGGCTAATCTCCAGCCCCCTGGCCCCCAGCCTTTGGTTTACCACGCAGCTGGCTCTCAATGCTAGTGCTCAGACGTGGGGTGATTTAAAGGAGGGAAGTTACTAAGAAGCAGACGTGACCTTATTGTCCTATTGTACAGTTGGGAAATCAAGGCTTAGGGAGGGTTATGTAATTGGCAAAACTGGAATTTGTCTTTCAGTTCCAGTTCCAAAGTTCAGGCTCTTTCCAAACTACCATCACCTCAGGCAACTCCTTTAACCCTTCCGATGGTCAGAGTTCCTGTTTGTCAAAAAGAGAAACATACACATCCTGCTTACCTCCCAGGGTTGCTGTTATAAGTGCCTGACGTAATGGGGAGAAAACCACTTTCGGGCTGTTATAAATGCAGCTGAATAAGGCAGATGCTCACCTTTAGAGCTGACATTGACACACACTCAGGAGGCTGGAGGCCACGTCGCATGTAATCGAATCATCCGAGTGTGCCGTGGGTGGTGGCTGAGCCCACGTCCTCTGCTGCCTGTCCCCAGTCTTTGGGAGCTGGCAGAGCTGGGCGAGAACACTGCCGCTGCGCTCCAGTGGTTCTCCCATGTTCACCGTCAGGTCTGTGGGGCCCAGTTTGTGCATGACCAACCTTGCGAGGCTGGGGGGAAGAGGGTAGAGGAAGCACTGCCAGGAAAGGGAGCTGCCAGTGGCCATAGGGCAGAGCTGAACGCACAGGAGGAGTGCAGCCACGGGCCTGGAGCAAGAGTCTGGTTGACCTGCATGGCCCAGGGCGCAGCTGAGGTGCAACAGGGCATAGGATAAAATATAGAAAGTATCACTACAAGGCAGCAGCCATCAATCACGTCAGGTGTGCAAAGGCTGCTCAGACCTTGGATGACATTGGAGCAGCATCCCTAATCCCTTACCACTGGGTCCTGCCCCTGGGGGTGATGACACCCTGCCCTGGCATTGCCCTTTAATGTTCTCAGCCATCTCTATCTGGAAACTGTGCAAAGCGGGGGACAACCAGATAACTGGTGTGCTGTAAGAACACCAAACGGGGGTAAATAGACCCAGGTACATTGTCCTCGCTTTGTGCCTCTCTCCTTTCTTTCCTTTTTTTTTTTTTAACCTCATCCAAGAACATTTTTTTTCACTACTCTTAGAGAGAAAGAAAGGGGGAGAGAGAGAGAGAGAGAGAAACATCGATGTGAGAGAGCAACATCTATCACTTGCCTCCCATGGGCGCCCTGACCAGGGATCAACCCCGAACCCTAGGCATGTGCCCTGGCCGGGGATCAAACCTGCAGCCTTTCCGTTTACAGCATGATACTCCAACCAACTGAGCCACACTGGCCAGGGCTCTCCTTTCTCAGAGAGAAAATGGTTTTGAGTAGATAGTCTTTACCTTCTGTTCTAACCTGTGATTCCACTTTCTCCAGGAGTGACAGGTTACTTCAAGTTAAGGCAGTGCCTCCCCCCGTTTCCAGGCGGCAGAGCGGAGGGGGCTGTCGGGGCCCTGTGAGCAGGGACCAGCCCCTCCCACGTGCTCGTAGCTGGGAGTAATCGCCCACCAGGTTTCAGAGTCATCTGGGGGCCCTGTCTGGACTGGAATCAGCAGACTGGCAACCATTTAGGGCATCATTCATGCCCACAGGAGAGGTTCGCCCTGAAGCAAAAGAAGCTTCCAGTCTGGCCTTACCTCTCCTTACATCCTGCTCTTGGCCCTGACACCAGGTGTGACTCAGGAAGAAGCTTTTTCATCCTTGTCTACCGTTGCTCTGAGCCCCCAGGTTCAAACCTATACCCTCTCACACTCGCAAAGAAGTCCCACGGGTCTTCCAGCAGAACCCGACCTCTAATTGTCCCCACAGCGTATTTCCTGCCCCTTCTCTGCCTCCGCAAGGCACTTTACCAAATCCAGCCATCTTCGTCTCTCTGCCAGGGTTCTAACGCATGAGATGCTGTGTGATCTGGCACCGACCTAACTTCCCTGGCTCATTTTTTCCCCTCCGGTTGGTTGTCTGGCCGGCAGCCATGCAGACGTGCTCAGTGTTCCCCAGCATGGCTGTGACACCCCAATCCTCCTGGCTTTTGATCCAAGCTCATCTCCTGGCCAGAGGGCCCTTCCCCACCCTGTCTGCCTGCAACTCCTACTCGATGTTAAGGTCCCGTTTTCCAGTCACTGCCACTGAGGCAAAGTCAGACGTTCCCTGCCCCGTGCCCCCCAAGTACTTCACATACATGAATCCATGTACAGCATCAAAGTGATTTAAACACCTGCTTCCATCACCAGACCTGTAGGCTTCTGTGGGAAGAGCCTGACTCAGAGTGACGTCCTTGGTGTGGGACACAGGCTGTGTGCCCATTAGACACCAGTGAAAACCCCAGGGAGAGAGCTTCAAGGACAAGACTAGTAAGAGCAGGGGGCTCACATCTGACCAGCAGGGTGTTCCTGCCTTGTGGCCCTACTGCTGGGCTGAGCAGCCTGGTCCTCTCCAGAAGTAAGTGCAGGGTAGTGGGAAGCCATGCCCTGGGGCTGGAAGACCTTCCAGGAGCCAGGCTTTGATGACCTTGAGGCTGTGTCAGCCCAGACTAAGACACCTTGGAGCTCCATCCATCTGTTAGTGCAGCCAAACAACCGTGTTATTTTTCTTCTTTCATCCTGAGGTCAAAGACCTTCTGTGTTGTGTGTGCAAGGGCATGCAGCTTCCACACTGCGCTTCTCAAATATCAGTGACAAAGGACCAGCTTAAGAAAAAGAAATCTAACCCATCACCAATCAACACTTTTATAAAATACAATGAAAACGAATCAGAAAACTGAAAGCCAAAACAAAAAAAACAAAACAAAAAAACCAGTATCCAAGACCAGAGTTTTTATTATTAGGGTGAGTAGGCATACAATTTCTCCATCAGTTTGCTATAAACACTTCTAAAATGCTTACTCTCGATTCCTGTACTTACCTCAGCGTGGACAGGTAACAGACAATTCCAGTCCAGGTGCTGCTGTGAGGCCCCCACTTTGAGTAGGACTGGGCTATGCTGCAGAGACCAGGACGTGGTCCCAACTCCTGGAGGGGCAGGCACTGCTGGGGAGGCTCTGGAGAAAACAGGCCCTGGAACCCCTCACTCTGTGATCTGCTTCACTCCTGAACCTCTTGGTCCCAGGACTCTCATCTGTGAGATGGACTGTTATTAGAACAGTAAGGTGACTTTACATTGTCCAGTGAAGACCAGCTGAGCCCGAGCTGGGATTCAGCTGTGGCTGTGATCTGTAGTGGCTAAAAGCGCTCTTCAAGGCTCAGTGGATTAAGCATCAGCCTGCAAACCAAAAGGTCGCCGGTTCGATTCCCAGTCAGGCCAGGTCCCCAGTTGGGGTGTGCAAGAGTCCACTGATTGACATCTCTTGCACTGATGTTTCCCTCCCTCTCTTTCTCCTTCCCTTCTCCTCTCTCTAAAATAAATAAATAAAATCTTTAATGAAAAAATCTTGCTCTCTCTCTCTCTAAACACGGATATGCATACAGTTCATAAACAGCTGTCTGGGTTATGAAAATTCTAAGAGGGGTTTCAGTTTGGGGAGAAATGTCTAAAATGGCTTCTTAGGGGTAGATTAAAAAAGAAGGATTTGGGGGCGGGCTCCTTACCGAAGAAAATACATGGAGTGGGCTGCTACCCCCTGGCTCAAATGGAAGTGACGTTGAGTTGAATTCTGAAGATGAAGACATGGAGAACCCTGGACTTAACTTACAGGACGATAAAGAAGATGGGACCATTACAAAAACTGAACTTCCCTACAGATGGACCAGAAGCTGAAGCAAAGGCAGATGTAAGTGCATCGTAAGAGTGCCCTTCTGGAATTAAATTTCAAGAATTGCATAGAAAACACTCTGAACAGAAAACCTCAACTTCAAGACTCAAAGGGAAAAGAAGAAAATACTCCAGAAAGGGTAAATTGAAAAATGAAGAAGAGTCTCATAGTGGGCAGTCCTCCAATAAAGCACAGTGGAAGGAACTTAGTATTTTGGAGCCAATGCCAGCTTTGAACCCCCTGTTAAAAAGAAAAAGAAACAACAAAAAACACCTGAGAAGTTCACTTTGAAAAGAGCATAGACCAGCATGGGTGGTCTTGGAATCGACTCGAATGGATGTCCAGGTTTGCTGGCTCATGGGGCTACCTCAAGGGAGAGGCTGTTCCCAGGCAGAGAAGCCTCGAGAAGCCGCAGAGCTGGAGGAGAGCATGAGCTCAGATTGACACACTAGCTTTGAGGGTTCTGTGTGCCTTCCTGGTGATTGCAGCGTTGCCCCTCGCTCTGTGCAGATTGTCAGCAGGAGCTAAGGCCCAGGAGGGTGGTGGAGGTACCAGGCAGCAGTGACTGGCAACACGCCAGAGGAGGCAAGTGGTGACCCTGCCATTTGGATAGTGTGTCACACTTTGTGACACACTTTCACAGACTTCCCATTTGACTTTCACAACCGCCTGTGGTCAGCCAGGCCAGCTGGCTTCGTCCTCATTTTCCAAGGTGATCCCTAGAGATTGACTTGCTTCAAGGTCATCCAGTGAGAGTTAGGGCCCAGGTATCCAGAACCCCCAGCTCTGAGATCTTTGTCCTGTGGCCTGGTGGCCTGTTCCCTCATTCCTCCTGGAGACTCCTCTTTGTGCCTGCCAAAGGGTTCTCTCTCAAAGAGGGTTTTCTGCTAATGCCAGAGTGGTGGTAGAAGGGCAGGGCGAATGATCATCTTTAGTCTGGGAGTTTCCTAGATGAACAAGGCTGTCCTTGGCCTTGGAAAGTCAAGACGTCAAAGTCATCTGGGCACAGTTGCTTCCTGAACTGCCCTTTCTGGGCCGACAGCCAGGACGTAGCCAGGCCTGCCTCTAGCCCCCAGATGACATGCATCCACCACCAAGGTGCCCACCAAGGGTCCTGACAAAGCCAGTAGCACTTGACTCTGCCAAGAGGCCGCAGGACTGCTGCAGAGATCTGGACCGTTTCCTGCGGTTCCCACAGCAAAGCTGCAGACAGAGCAAGCAGATGGGTCTCCGAGGTGTCTGGGGTCCCAGAGGGCAATGTAGCGGGCAGCAAAATGACCCCAAACAGACACAACCTTTGCCCTGAGCTATCTCAGGCTTAGCCTGAATCTTTCAGAGCAGACCCAACAACAGCTGGGCCTTGGTCGTGCCTTTACCTGGCACAGAAAAAGCCAACCTAGAAAGAGTATCGCCTGCGTCCCCCATCTCCACTGTTTGCCTCTCTGAATGGTCCCTAAATTTACCTCTGCTGAAGGGATCAGAGATGAGAGGCTACAGATCCGTAGATTTCAGCCTCTCTCTCCCCTGCTGGGGCACATGGCCCCCAGGAAAGAATGTCCACCTTCTCCCCAACAGGGACTCATGCTGACCTTCAGCCAGACAGGGAGGTCAGTGAGGGGGAGGTTTCCCGCAGCCACAGGCTCTGACACTAATTTGCCGAGTAGCCTTAAGTAGGAGCCCTTCCCTCCGCAAACCTCTCGGTCCTTATCAGGGCAACGAGGCCACTAAGACCCTCTCTGCCTCTGGAATCCTCCAGCCCAGCAGGCTCAGAACAGTCAGCCCTGGGGCATCTGCCGTGCGGGAACGTTGTGCCCACACCCAGGCCTTCATACATCTGCCTTTTTCTGGGCAGGGAACACCACCGTAGGGGAGCAGACATATTACTGATAGCCTGGGGCTCCCAAACCGATCGGACTTTGTCACTGTCATCTGAGAGGGTGAGGGCATCTGGGCTCAAGGCCTGGGCCACCACCCCACCCCCGCCTCACCTGCTCCCTACAAATCACAAAACACACAGATCTCCTCCTGCAGCTTAATGATTAGTACAGGCAGGTGGTTGAGAGCCCCTGGGTCCACGTGGCAGGGGCAGCCAACGACCACTTCCACCTACATGGTCTCCTTTAATCGCCTATCAGAGCTCCGGGGAGGCGCTGTTATTCCTACTTTGACCACATGAAGAAGGAGAGATGAAGACAAGTGTGAACTAGGCAGCACACACACATCCAATACTTGGTAGGCCTGGATCAACAGCTCCCCATTAGGGCTCCTGTCTATACCCAACGCTGTCAGCATCTGTCCCTGGCCCCCGGCCAGGCTGGCTACACTGGGGACCAAGGGCCCGCCTCCCGAGAGGCGGAGTCAAGAGCACAGGAGTCTGCGGTCTCCTCCACTGCTCTTACACAATGACTTGGATCCAGGCCTCTAATATTCTCCTCAGCTCCAACTTTGGCCATCATCAATGGGAGCCTCGTGTCTAGGTTGAAGTCCATCCCACGTGGTAGCGGTTTACATTGGCTGCTGCTGTCCCCCTGGACCGCACACCCCTGGTCTCTTGAATTGCCCAAGTCAGGGTCTTCCTCCCTGAACACACTGTCAGTCACCGCTCCTGGCCTTTGCCCGTACGGCCCATATTCTTCACATGCCGAGCTCTGCAGGACCTCAGGCAGATTGGTAAACCCTACTAATCAGGTCGGGTTTTTAAAAAAACATTACTGTCCATCTCTATTTTATTTATGGCCCTACAGAAGGGAAGTATGCGACCTCATAACAAACACCACAAGCCGAAAAGCTCCCCGGTGATCGGATGCCCAGGCAGATTTAGGAAACTGCTCTCCAGTCTGCAGTTCTCCAGCAGCCTCCCTCTCCAAGTAAGTGAGGCACCACTCACTTACTTACCACTTACCCACTTCCTCCAGTGTGTCCGTCTCCCCGCTCCAGGCCTCTCTGCTTCCCCCACTCCTGAAGCCTGGGACTCTTCCCGGGTAGGCAGCATCATTCTGTCTGTTTTCCCATATGTCTGTTGGCACAGTGTGATCATTCAGGCTGCAGTCCTGGGCTCCCCAGGCCCTGGAAGGAAGGAAGAGGCTGCACTGGGTCAAAGGGCTCTTGAGTGAGGGCCTTGATCCTGTGTTAGCCCAGGTGCGCTCCACAGAGCTCCACTGGCAGCCCAGCTTCCTCTCAGCTCTTGGACCTGGCTGGCTGCCCCTGCCAAGTGCCATGTGCCAACAGGAGCAGCCGGATGCAGCAACCACATCCATGGGGTATAGCTGGCAGGGTGGCAAGGGGCTGCTGGAGGGCGATGGCCTTACCAGGAGAATAAGCAGAGGGGCCATGGGGTAAGGTGGCGTTAATGCCACCCACTGCTACAGACACAGGGCCTGGGCTCCATGAGGCTACATCCTCTGACCCTGCATGACCAGAAGGGAAGCATGTCTGAACAGCCCATTGACACGAGGCTGCCTTGTGCTCAGCCCCACCAACTTGACTTCCTCCTGCCCACAGCTGGCAAGTGCACTGGAGTGTGAGCGACAAGAAGGAGTTGACTGTGCCCCTCAGGAATTCACAGTCTCGTGAAGAAGATAACACGCTGTTGACTCCGGTGCAGCATGACCCAGCCAGGGTGCGGGAGTGCAAGGGGCAGTGACGAGGAGGAGGGTGTCAGCTAGGCCGGTGGGAGGAAGGGCTATTCTAGACAGAGGTCATGTCATGAGCAAGGCACAGGAAGCATCGTGGGACCCACCACCCAAGAATTACCTCGTGAGGGTTCGCTACACAGAAAACTCAAGAGTGGGTTCTGGGGTGGTGACCAAAGAATCAGTTATAGTGGCCCCCCATCCACGGTCTCGCTGTTGAGGTTTCAGTTACCCACGGTCAACCGTGGTCTGAGAACGTTACATGGAAAATTCCAGAAATGAACAATTCCTAAGTTTTGAACTGCATGTTGTTCTGATTAATGTGATTACACTTCTGCTGTCCCTCTCTGTCCCACCCGAGCCGTGAATCGTCCCTCTCTCCAGTGTGTCCACGCTGTGGATGCTCCTGGACCCTTAGCCATTTGGTGGCAGTTTGGGTTCTCAGATCAGCTGTCCCAGTATCACTACACCTGTGTTCAGGTAACCCTGACTTTTTAATGGTTTTAGATTTTACGCATTTGTTTTTAGAGAGAGGGGAAGGGAGGGAGAAAGAGAGGGAGAGAAACATCAATGTGTGGTTGCCTCTCACACACCCCCTACTGGGGACCTGGCCCACAACCCAGGCATGTGCCCTCGCTGGGAATTGAACTGGCAACCCTCTGATTCACAGCCTGTGCTCAGTCCACCGAGCTACACTTGCCAGAGTCCCCCCTTTTTTTGAAGATTTAATTTTTATTGTATATGTTTTTCATGACCAATTAGTCCCCTATATCCAACTCCCCCCAGAAATCCCCACGCTGTTTTCCACATCCATGAGTCCTTTTTCCTTTTTGCTCAGCCCCTCCATCCCCTAATCTCCCCTCCCCCACTAGCTGTCATCTGCTCTCCATCTATGAGTCTGTCTCTGTTTTGCTTGTTAGTTCAGTTTGTTCATTAGATTCCACATATGAGTGAGATCACATGGTACTTGTCTTTCTCTGATTGGCTTATTTCACTTAGCATAATGTTCTCCAGGTCCATCCATACTGTGGCCAAGGGTAAAATTTTCTTCTTTTTTACAGTCAAGTAGAATTCCACTGTGTAAATGTCCCACAGTGGTTTTATCCACTCATCTACTGATGGACACTGGGCTGCTTCCACATCTTGGCGATTGGAAATAACGCTGCAGTGAACATAGGGGTGCATATATTCTTTCAAGGTAGTGTTTTGGGTGCCTTCGAACATATCCCCAGAAGTGGGATCACTGCATAACCCTTATTTTACTTAATAATGTCCCCAAAGCCATTTATATAACTTTTTTAACAGTATATTATTATAATTATTCTATTTTATTATTATTACTGGGCCTAACTCATGAATTAAAGTTTATCAGAGGTATTTATGTAGAGAAAAAACATGATGTATATAAAGGTTCAGTGCTGTCCGTGGCTTCGGGCATCCACTGGGGTCCTTGGAATGTATTGGTCTGGCAGGGAAACAAGTGGAATACAGGTAATTGGGGATGATGGAGCTTTATTTATTTGTTTTTAAAGATTTTATTACTTTATTGTTGTTCATTTACAGCTGTCTGCATTTTCCCCCCCACCACTCCCCCCACCACCCCCACCCCAGGGATGATGGAGCTTTAGTTACAGGTGGAAAGTTTCAGATGCCCTGGCCCAATTTCCTTTCTCTAAACGTGGAGAAATAAGAGGTGGAATGACTCTCCCAAGATAAAAAGCCAGCTGGTGAGAGAGGCTGGATCAGACTCAGATCTTCAGGTTTCTGTCCAAGCTCTTCCCCTGCTCCAGGCACGACTGACAGCGCAGCAGAGCGCTTGAACAGGACGTGAGAACTGGGAGGAGAGTGGGAAGCCTTCTGGCTGGGGGCAGAGTGTGTGGGCAAGGCACCTGGGGCTGGGCCCTGAAAGCAAAGAAGGGCAAAGTGTATGCGTGCTCAGGAAATGGGGTGTCCAGTGACCCTGACTGGGAAGACAGGAGATAATGAGGCCCAAGCAAAGGACTTGTCCTGGCTAGACAGCCCTCAGTCACCACCACTTTGCTGATCATTCTCTCCGGCCATGAACCATGGCTGAAGATTTACAGAGCCATATTTACTCCTTCTGGTACACAGCAAGTAAGGGGTTCCAGAATATCTCCGCGTGGCACATAGGAATAGGTACTATTAGGCCCTTGTACCCATGAGCAGACTGTGGTTCCAGAGGGAAAGTGACTTGCGGTCACCAAGAAGTCGCTGGTAGGTCTGGGGCTGGGGATCCATGTCCTCTTCCTTCTCTATGACTACAGGGGGCTGCGCTAGAGGTCCAGAGGCTGTGCTGGGGCCATCAGACTGACGAGAGCAGGTAGAAACGTCCCTTAAACTGCTTCCAGTGGATCCCAGTGATGCTATGTCTGGTTATCAGCAGTGCTCACTAGGCCCTGGCTGGTGTAGCTCAGTGGATTGAGCATGGGCCTCTGAATCAAAGGGTTACCAGTTCGATTCCCAGTCTAAGACATATGCCTAGGTTGCAGGCCAGGTCCCCAGTGAGGGACGCATGAGAGGTAACCATGCATTGATGTTTCTCTCTTTCTCCCTCCCTTTGCTTCTCTCTAAAAGTGAATAAATAAAATCTTAAAAAAAAAAAAAAAAAGAAATGCTCACTAGGCTTCAGGTTTTCTTTAGAGGCATCCAGCCATCCAGCCAGGCCAGACTGAGCCTGCTATGGGGTTTCCAGGGAACCACTGCCCTCTGCTTTCACACTCTGATTTGCTGACCCTGGTGGTGCCACAAGGGGAGCACCTCGGGAGCCCTGGCCCTGCTGGGGACGGGGCTGCTCATATGTTCCTGGGCTTCCTGCTCATCCAAATCCTCTTTCAGGTAGGCGAGGATGCTAGCCTGAGTGGAGCAAGCCTTTCTGCAGCTCTGGGGACATGAACTTATTCCCCACATCACTCACTGATCTGCAAAGCCAGATAAACAGCCAGGGAGGTCATGAAATGCAGGCCTTGGCTCTAGGCTGTGGGGATTGGGCAAGATGACCTCCCCGCAGTCTGAACATTAGAGTCAGGCCCTGGCTGCTGCCCCTTCCTCAGTGGGATGACCTTGTCAGGCACAGGTGCTTCCATTCCACAAATACCCTTATAGCTCCCTCTGTGGCCTTGGCATTCAAGACCAAGGCAAATCACTGCCAGTCCTTCTGGAGGTTTCCTTTAGAAACAAATCATGACCAGTAATCCCATTCCTAGGTAGATTACAAGAGAAATGAGTGTATGTGCCCCTCAAAAAAAAACCAACAACAAAAAAAACCCAAAACAGGTACAAGAAGGATAAGGGCAGCTTTATTCTTAATAGCCTCTGCCCTGGCTAATGTGACTCTGTGGAGTAAGCACCAGCCTGAGGACCAAAAGGTCACTGGTTCGATTCCCGGTCAGAGTACACGCCTGGGTTGTGGGCCAGGTCATAGCATGCTGTGGGGCAACTTGTGGGGCATGCAAGAGGCAACTGGTCCATGTTTCTCTCCCTCTCTTCTTCCCCCTCTTCCTCTGTCTCTAAAAATAAATTAATTAAAATCTTTTTTTTTTTTTAAAAGCCCCTAACTGGAAGCATGCCCAATGTCCAGCCACAGTAGGAAAATAAACAAATTATGATATTTTTACAACCAAATGCCTCTCAGCAACACGTAAGAGTGAGCTACTGCCACATGCCACAACTTGGGGGAATCTCACAGACATAATGATGAGCAAAAGACGGCAGACATGAGTACTAACTACGCGCTATGTGATTCCATTCTGATGAAGGTCAAGAACAGGCGAAACTAACCGACGGTGGTGGAGGGACCACTGAGAAAGGGCAGAGGGAAATTCTGGGGTATTGGAAAAGCTCCTTGTCTGGGTGGTAGCTGCATAGGGGTGTGTGTGTGTAAAATTGTTCAAGGTGTACGCTTAAGATTTGTGGGCTTTACTATAGGTATGTTATGCCTTGATCTTAAAAAATTAAATACAAATATTAAATGACTAAGTACATTCAAAATGTGTCCTTTAAGGCAGTGGTCCCCAACCTTTTTGGCACCAGGGACCGGTTTCGTGGGAGACAATTTTTCCACGGACCGAGGTGGGGGGATGGTTTCGGGATGATTCAAGTGCATTACATTCAAGCTCACCTCCTGCTGTGTGGCCCAGTTCCTAAGGGGCCCAGACTGGTACCAGTTCACAGCCCAGAGGCTGGGGACCCGTGCTTTACAGTACACATGGTGACTCTCTTCTCCCACCAGTGGGCGCATCCCAGCCATCCCTGCTCGCTTTGCCCACTGGACGCTGGCTTGGACCTAAGTGGCTCTTCAGGGGTTTCCTGCTCTGACATGTGTGGTGTTCTGCGCGGCTTCCCCCACCACCTGCCCCCAGAAGCAGCTCCTTCTCTTTGCCATCAGTCTCCTTAACCACCGTCTTCCCATATAAAGAGACAGGGGAAAAAGTAGAAGGGAAGGATGGGACCTGGGGCAGGGGACGGCTTCACAAAGGGATAAGGAGAGGAGCAGGGCCATGGCGGAAAGAGCCCTGGGAAGATCTCTGTTACACCCAGAACTGTTGTTAACTCTGCAGAGAGAATGACGTTCCTAGTTTACCCCAGGTATTTCTGCAATGAAGTTTTTACGTGAACGTGAATTACCTCTACAGTCACAAACGATGATCGTAGCACATGCTCACAAAACTCATGCAGTCCCACCTTTCCAGTCAAGTGGGGGTAAACGGGGGGAACCAAGGACAAAGTGCTTCGGCCGTGATCACGTGACTGCCTGAGCTTCACCTCCTGACTACCCCCCTGGCCCCGCCCCACATCTGAGCTCCGCCTTCTGTTCCCCCCTACTATTGTCCATGGAGAATCCGGTCCCTGGTGCCAAAAAGGTGGCGGACTGCTGTTGTACTGGACCTGTTCTGGAGTTACAATTGAATGCTCTTGGTTGCTGATAATTTTGTTTTTCCAAGAGAGATTTTCTTGGAGGAAGGCCAGAGCATCTTTCAGGACACATAACATATTAGTTAGCTCAGGCTGCAAGGACAAAATGCCATGACTTGGTGACTTAAATGGCAGAAATTTGTTTTCTCCCAGTTCTGGAGACTGGAAGCCCAAGGTCAGAGTGTCAACCCAATGGAATTCTGGTGAGGGCTCTCTTCCTGGCTTGCAGACGGGGTCACCTTCTCACTGTGCGTTCATAGGGTGTTTCCTCAGGGCCTGTGCACAGGGAGGGAGATCAAGCTCTCTCAGGTGTCTCTTAGAAGGGCACTAATCCCACCAGACCAGGGCCCCATCCTCATGACTTAATTACCACCCAAAGGCCCCACCCCTAATTCCATAATGTAACTGTGGGGGTTAGTGTTTCAACATATGAACTGGGGGGGATGGGGACACAAACATTCAGTCTATCACTGAATCCCTTTCCCAACTTGGGCTCTTTACCCCAGAACTTGATTTAGTTTAATCAACAAATATTTATTAGCACTTCTTATGTTCTAAGTTCTTGAGACACAGCAGGGAGCAAAAATGACAGAGATCCCTGCCCTTGTGGGTTCTCTTTTAATGCTGGGGGAGCTCCAGAGCTCAGGCTTCGGTTCTTTCTCTCTTGTTTTAATCTGCTTTCACTCTCTCAATGATCTCATCCAGTCTCACGGCTGTAGATAACATTTTTATAATAGACTTCCACTTTCTGCTTCCAACTCTAGGCATCTCTGCTGACTCCAGACTCACTGAATCACCTGCCTACTCAACACCTCCGCGTGGTTGACTAATAGGTGCAGTGGGCGCGGTGAGATGCAGCCTACATTTTCCCCTGTATGTGTGAGGCACTCGTTCCCCCAGCTGTCCATAGTGTTGGCTGCTCACAGCTCAGACCTTCCCCAGGAACTGCCCTTGGCTGAAGGGGGCTGCCTCACCCAAGGTTAGGCCCCTCCCTGGGGCAGCCCAAATCCACTGACTAGTTGAGGCAGTGAGACCTCGAATTGAAGGTTGCTTCAATTCCCAGTCAGGGCACATGCCTGGGTTGCAGGTCAGGACCCCAGCAGGGGGTACGCAAGAGTCAACCACCCATTGATGTTTTTCTCCCTGTCTTCCTCCCTTTCCCTATCTCTAAAAATAAATAAAATCTTAAAAAAAAAAAAAAAAGAATCAAAGGCCCACCCCATCAGAGAATTTTTTTTTTTTATTTTAAAGATTTTATTTATTTATTTTTAGACAGAAGGGAAGGGAGAGAAACATCAATGTGTGGTTGCCTCTCATACACCCTCTACTGAGGACCTGGCCCACAACCCAGACATGTGCCCTGACTGGGAATCGAACTGGTGACCCTTTGGTTCGCAGGCCAGCAGTCAGTCCACTGAGCCACACCAGCCAGAGCCCATCAGTGAAATTCTTATGGGTCCTGGAGCACTTTCGAACGTCCTTTTCAAAGTAAAGGACAAAATGCACCTTTTACCACTAAGAAGGAAGCATAATGCCTGGTAGGGTCCTTCATGTCCTGGAAGCTGCATATTCTACACTTGGGAATATGACCACCATTTCCTGTGTGACATGGCGGCATGGCCAGCTTTGAGGAGGGCTCAGCAGAGGGAAAGTTTTCTGCAGTAGGCCCAGGCTGAAGTGCAAGTGCAAGAAGTCGCAGCTGCTTGGGTCGGTCACAGGATCTGGCAGAGCCCTCCACTACCATGACATTAGAGGTATCTGGGCTTGGAAAAGATGTCTGGAGGTTATGTCGCCTCCCACAGTGGGGACCACATCATAAACCCTCAGAGCCCTGAAACAAGGCTATGCCATCTGCAGCAAAAAATCTGGAAGTCACATCCTGGCATGCTTTGGTTCCTGGTAGGAATGGAGTGACTGACCGGTGGGACATCAAATAACCATGTGGCTAGAACTGCCCATCATGAGCCAGCTCCTGTCAGAGCCACTGGGTCATAAAGTCACGTTGGCCCAGCGGCAACCGCTTATAGGACAGGACCAGAGGGCACTAGTAAGCTGAATGAGCCAATTACCCGGGTTCCCAGGTAATCTGGGACTGTGATGCTGGCACACTACAGCTCCACGCTGGGTCCTTTATGACCAGCGGATGGCCTCTTGGATGCTTTTATCGCTGTTGCTCACCTTCTCCTTTTACAAGCTCACTCTTGCCCTGGCTGCCATGACTCTGTATCCCTGGATTTCCTCCTTCCATCTACCTGCCTCTTCTCAGTCCCCTTTGTGGGCTCCCCTTCCTCGGCCCCACACCTCACTGCAACCCTTCCTCAGTACTCCGTCCCAGGATTTCCTTCTCACTCCCCAGTGCCCCAAAGGCGGCCCAGCTGCTCTTGGGCTTTGTTTACCACCTAAGGGCCGAGGGCCCACCCCCAGACCTAGGTCTCTAACCAGAGCTCCCTCTCCAGCTGCTGACCGCACAGCCTGGCCTGGGTATCACACATTTCTCAGATTCAGAATGTCCAAGCCTAAATGCATCATATCCCCTCAGATCCCGCACCCTCTCTCTTCCTTCTCTCAGCCAGGGGCACCACTGTCTGCCCAAGATGAAAAGTCCCTGTTGGTTTCTCTCTGCCTTGCTGGATTCTGTCAGCACGAAGGCCTGTCCATTCATTTCATTCTATTCCACTGCCATTACCACACCCTGACGCCACATTGCAGCCACAGGGCTTACTCCCTCAGGGCAAGTCTGATCGTGCCCCTTTGCTATTTAAAACTGTTCCAGATTTCTCATTTCCGTTAGAAAAAAGTCCGGATCTCTGACCACGTGTCACTGACCTGGGCCCGTTGTATGATTACTTTCTTTGTTATCATTCCCTGTCTTGCCTGCAGCCCTCTCTAATGGCTGTCCTGTCCCAGACTGGGCAGGCTTCCCTTTTCCCACCCACACAGTGCCCTGCTTTCCAGAAGATGGGTCTCATTACATATACCTGCAGGGGAAGCTACCAGAACAAATGCCAAGGCCAACCCACTGTAGGTGAACAGAAAAGCCCCGTGTTTCTCTAGAAGTTCATTGACAGAGAGAGAGAGAGAGAGAGAGAGAGAGAACGTTCTCCTCACTGTAGAAGGTTTAGGGCCATTTCCCCCACACATGAGTCGGCAAACTGAGGCCCACTGGTCACCAGGACTCCTGGCTCACCTTCCTTCTGATCTCCAGAGATTGGCCCAGGGCTTGGGGAGGGATTCCTCAGTCGCTGATGCCCTCTCCCTGCCCCACCCCCGCCCCCTGAATTCATTCTGTAATGCAAAGAGCCATTGCCTTTCAGGAAGACAAATGAGTCATCCATTGGCCATGGCCTACCTGCCAGAAAAGAGTAAGGAGGTTATTGAATTTTGACAAGACTTGGGTGGAACTCTAATACAAGGATAATGCCAAAACGCGTGCTGAAAACGCCCTGACCCTGGATCTAGCCAAGTCTGCCGTACTCCCTCCTCCCCCAGCCCTCAGAAACCCAGCCTGTTCTCCTGGAACTTCTCCAGTCCAGCAAACCATGTCTTCTGAAAAGGTCACAGCAGTGCTGACCCTTGAGGCTTCCCCTCGCTCCAGAACTACATTCCTGGGACTTCACTAACATTGCAGAAACAGGCTTCAGCTCTTCCCGGCTCTTGGAACCTCTCCTCTTGTAAGATCTTGCTTAAGCAGGTTGGGCTATGTCTGACCACTGGGGCTGGAAACAATTGTCCATCTGGCTGCAGGAGTCCCAGACGTGATTACTCCCAGGAGTCCAGGAGACCGAGCCCTTCGCTTGAGTTGGCTGTGCCCAGAAAGGCCTGAAAAATGGGCCGGCTCTGCATTCACCCCAGGACTCTAGAGCTTGTGAGACTAAGTTGCTAGGCGTCCTCCAAAGTTGCTTACTTGCCAAAGACCCCAAAACCCCTGTCAGGTTGCTCCTCTAGCCACAGACCCCAGATCAGATTGTCGCTGGCCTTCAGAATCCACTGACGGAATTCACAGACAACCACCCAGGAAAGCACGGAACCCACAGTGATGTGGAAACTTCACCAACATCACAGAAACAGGCTGCATGCATCCTGACCCCTGGAACCTCTCTTCTGGTTAGGACCTGCTTAGGCGGGTTGGGCTATATCCGACCACTGGGGCTGGAAACAATTATAACAATTATTATGATTGACAAATGCCCACTTGAGTGCCCTGAGAACATGGGAGGGAGCTTTTCTGTGCATCAGGGACTGTCCCCTGTGCCTTTTACGCTGGGGAACCAGGACCTTTGACGACACACTAGGCCACAGGATAAATCTGGCCCATGCCCAGGGTTCCCAGTCTCCCTCCTCTGCCATCGGGATACCCAGTAGAGGAGGGTAAGAGGCAGAGAACTCCAAAGGGGCAATGCTGCTTGCTAACCCTAACAAGGGTATTGCCACCTGTCCTTTTAGGGGGCTATGGACCCCAGAGAACTATTGTTCTGACTCAGACTCAAGTAACACCCAGACTCATCTTCCAACACATCTCCAGAGTGGCCTGAGTAAGGGAAGGACTGCCTCGTGTATCTGCTCGCTGCTGAGTATCTATGAGCCAAACATGGTATTAAGTATTGGAAGTAGAGGCTGATGTCCTGAAATATTCTTTTTCAAAACAAGATTTTATTTATTTATCTTTAGAGAGGGAAGAAGGGAGAGAGGAAGAGAAGGACAGAAACATCAATGTGAGGTTGCCTCTCGTGTGCCCCCTCTTGGGGGACCCAGCCCGCAACCCAGGCCTGTGCCCTGCCTGAGAATCGAACTGGTGATCCTCTGGTTCGAGGGCTGGCACTCAGTCCACTGAGCCACACCAGCCAGGGCTAAATACTCTTGAACACAAGTTCCCAAGGCTTCCCTGCTGCTAACGGCTGATAGGTGGACATCAGGACCAGGTTTAAAACTTCCTGGAGCCCTCCTTGGAGGCCCTGGAGAGTGGAGAGCTGCCCTTTGACATTAACCCGAAGACTAGAAGCCACAACACCTGAGCCTCAATTCTTATGAACGACTTCCCTCCAGATATTTCAACACTAGATGTGATGCACATTTTATGCCAAATTTGAGGCTTAGAGAGATTAGGCAACTAGTTTAGGTCCAAAGAGATAAGTAACAGAGCTGGTACAGAACTTGTCCCCGTCTGACCCTAAAACCCATGCATGCTCCTTCCTCTGTGCGTCAAAGCCCTTGAGAGAAAAAAAAAAAAAAAAAATTCTCAGTGCCAGCCCTGGCATTCAGAAACCTTGAGCATGAAAGGGCTTCTGGCAGGGGCTCAGGATGGGCGGAGACTGCTTACTGGGCAGAGGGTTTCCTTTCGGGCTGATGAAAATGTTTCAGAACTAGATAGAGATGATGGTTGCACAACATTGTGGATGCACTTAGTGCTGCTGAATCTACACTTGAAAGTGGTTAATTTTACGTTACGTTGATCTGACCCCATTTGAAAAAAAAAGATATGAGGACAATAAAGGGGCTTCTCCTTTAAGAGACGGGGCACTGTGGCTCCCGCCCCACTCCAGCCCCACCATCATCCCGTCACTGACATCCTTGCTAAGACAGCAAGGAATTGAGCTTTCCTTAATCGGCTGTCTCTAGAAGTTTCTGGCCCATCAATCTGAAACCTTGGGTCCTAAGTCTTGATGCTCCAGAGTATGGGGGTGGGGGGGGGGTAGCCCAGGCTTGCCTCACTGGCCCTACTGTTGCTACAGGACAAAAAGAAAAAAGAAAACACATGATTCTTCTGGAAAGGTTTGTCTTAAAATATGTTCGTGTGTGCTCCTGTGGCTGGAGTTGCAGGAGTTTCGCCAGGACAGGGCAGAAGGTCAGAGGCCCTTGTGTTGTTACGGCCACAAAGACCACACATGGACAGTCCGCCAGTGGGTTTCAGCTCAGGGGACAATTCCAGCACACGACTCAGACAGGGATGGCTTATAATGCCGTTTTCTGTTGTTTCACCCAAGCCAACAACTTTCAACCTTTTGCATGTCATGGTACACCATAAACTAATTACTAGAATTCTGTAGCACACCCCAAAATATATTCTTTTGTCAATCTAACAAAAAGAAATAGGCATAATTTTCATTCATTCACATCGGACAGCTATTTTTGTGTTGGCTGTTGTCATTTTTTAATCTGACACTCTAAGGCAAAAGAGGTCAGTGCCCCTGACTACACAGTCAGGTATTGCATGCTTTAAAAATTCTTGCTGCACACCGGTTGAAAACCACTGACCTCAGCAATATCATTCAGTTACAATTTTTTCACAAGCCACAGTCTCATTCCTGGAAACCCGCACCTTCTTGCTGAAATGAGAAAGTGAGCAGAGAACCATGAACAGCAAGAGCCATGTCCCAGGGAGCCAGGCCAAGGCCTCTGAGCAGGAAAGGGGAATCACCACCACTGTTTCCATCCTGAACTTGTCTCGACCACGCCGTAGTCCGTGCTGATCAGGAGGAGCTGCAAGGAGAATTGCAGCAGAATCTCCTCCAGCCTTTGGCTCTGCAGTGACCAGAACACGCATGACAAGAAACCGCTTGAGTCCAGGGAAAGAACCACCAGGAAGCCATATGCCAAAAAAACTCCTGCAGCACACACCCAGCAACCAGAGTGACAAGACCTCACAACACACAGGGCAGCCCCTTAGCAGTGGGAATGGATTAGCCCTAGATTAAAGGCTGCTACGGACCCACCCTAACAAAGCTTAAAAGCAAGTCTCGAAAGAATCAAACTGAGTCCAAGTAACTAACTGCATGCTGGAACAAAAGCCAACACTATTAAATGAGCACAACACAACCTATCACCCATCGATACAAACTTGACGGTGTCTGGCAGCCCATCAGACATTACCATGCACGCAAAGAAGCAGCTAATACGGCCCATATTCTGGAAGAAGACCGATGAATAGAAACAGACCCAGTATTGACAGAGATAACGGAATTAGAAGTCAAAGACATAAATAAGCTGTCATAAATATGCCCCATAGGATCAAGAAGCTAGGGGGAAACACAAACAAGATGAGAAGAGACACGGCCACTGTAACAAAAAAGACTCAGAAGGAACTTGTAGAGATGAGAGCCACAGTATCCAAGATGAGAATTACCCTGAATGGGACAAACAGCCGATTAGACACTGCAGAAGAAAAGATCAGTGAATTTGAAGACGTGGCAACAGAAACTGGTCCAAAAATAAAGAATGGAGAGAGAAAAACGACAATAAATGAGCAGAGCACCAGTGACCTCTGGAAACACTGAGCACTCACGTTGTGTGTCAGTGGAGTTGCAGAAGGGGAAGAGAGAAAAAGTAGCTGAAGAGCACTCAGGCCTCTTTCCCGACGAAAACGATTCCATCGTGTTTCATGTGTCCGTGCTCCTTATGTTGACCCACAAGATTCTACCCACCTCACCTGCTTACCTCTCCAATTTCAACACCATCACTCTCTCCTTCACCTACTTCAGCCATGCCGGACTTCTCAGCTCTGCAAACTTCCAAGCCTGGGCTGTTCCACGTGCTGTTCCCTCTACCTGGAAGGCTCTCCCCACTCCTACCCTTCTGACTCCCACTTCTTCTTTGGATCCTAGCCAAATATCATTTCCTCAGAGAAACTCTCCCTGACCTCTCAACCAGGCATGGTCTTCTCCATACCCTGAAGCACCGACACCACTTCTTGGCAGTATCTGGCACATTTGCGATCCATCAGTTATGGCTTGAATGTCTTCTTTGTTAGAGTCTTGCTCATCACCACATTCCCAGTGCTCAGCCTCGTTAGTGCCCGAGCCTCACAGCTAGACAGTGGCAGAGATGAGACTTCAGTGCTTCCAATCCTCTGGCTCTCAAACCATGTCTGTTGTGACAAACGATTCCCTGGCTTGCTTGCTGCCTCCTCAGCATAGAGTGACTCTCTCAACTCCGTCCACGATTGCTTGTCTAATATCTACTGGCAAACACCCTTCTTTCCCATGAGTGACCTTGGAGAGGACTAGAGATGTCCATCTGTATTAGGCAGGGCTCTCCAGAGAAGCAGAATAGGAAGTGTGTGCACATGTGTGTATACTTAGAGAGAGAGAGAGAGAGAGAGAAGGAGAGAGAGATTATTTTCAAGACTTGTGTCACATGATAATGAAGGCTGGCAACTCCACAATCTGCAGGGTGGGCAGGCTGGAGATCCACAGTTCACGTCTGAAGACCATCTCCTGCTGGAATTCCCTCTTGCTCCGGGAAGTCAGTCTGTCCTATTAAAGGCCTTCAACTGAATGGATGAGGCCCACTGATGTTAGGGAGGACAGTCTGCTTTGCTCAAAGTTCATTAATTTAAAGGCTAATCTCATCCATCAACAGCCTCACAGAACCATCCAGACTATTGTTTGACCAAGCAGCTGGGCACTATGGTGCAGCCACGCTAACACATAAAATTAACCACCAAGTCATCTGAGACCCCCTCAGACACACCCTCTCTGTGAAGTCCGCCCCTGAATATGAGTGAGGGGTCGATCTTATGCATTTCTGTGCCCACCCCCCCACCCCCGCCCTGAGAGCAGATGTTCATGCTTAATAAATGTTTCCTCTCTTTACTTCCTCTTTCCTTGTTGAAAGTCTTCCTTCTTAAGAAGTCTGGCCCAGGTTGGAGTGAATGACCAACTTCAGCTCTCTCTACAAGAGTGGTTTGTTCTCTTCCATGCTGTTGGTCTTCATCCTTGCTTGACATTCGACATTTACAAATGAGGGCAAGGTCGATTATTCTAGCAACCAGGGGACATTTCCTCTTTCCCCACAACGCCTCTTTCATGACTGGTTTGCATGTATTGCTTTAGCGTAAGTGAACAAGGAGCTAGCCTTTGGGTTGTGGGAAACCTTAAATGGCAGGCTGGAGAGGGTGCTCCTCTGGGGTGTCAGCACACACTTTAGCTGCGGTTCATTCAGTTTCTTTGGAGAATAATCCTTCAGGATTGTTGGCTAGGGCTCCATGGCTGGTTCCTTACTGGCACAGGCATGGGGTGAAGGGGAGGGGACGGGAGTGTGAGCAGCTGATAGGTGCAGTTGTTCAACAGACAGACTGTCACTAATCTCTGACACAGCCTTCCAGTCCTCCCCACCCTCTGTCAGAGGGACCCTCCTCCCTGGGTTTCTTTCTGCTCAGTAGGATGACTGGATCCTCCAGTGCTTATTCTTGCCCGTGGTCTCCTCCATTCCCTTTCTTCCATACGACATTTTTATCCGCCTTACATCTTCTGGAAATTCATTGAAGCCTCTTATCTGTTTTTTAATCCTCCCTGGAGGGTGTGTTTTTATTGATTTTAGGGAGGGCAGAGAGAGAGAGAGATTGAGGGAGAGAGAGAGAGAGAAAAGCATCGATGTGAGAGAGACATTGACTGGTTGCCTCCCGCACATGTCACAACTGGGGATTGAACCCGCAACTTCTTGGTCTACAGGATGATGTTCCAACCAACGGAGCCACCCAGCCAGGGCAAAATCCCCCATCTTCTGATGGTCCACCCTGTTGTCTTCGGTGCTAGGAGTTTAGTTTTCTCTTTCTTTTTCTAATTTTAATCGAGATCAGGAGGCGAGGAAGACAAATGTATGTGTTCCATTTGCTTTACTGCAAGGGAGCCTAGAGTAACCTTAGAAAAAGCCAACTTTCTTCTTATTACAAGGTTCTGATCCACACCAAAGTTCGTGTCCCAAGAGAGGTGCTCCTTGATTTACGAGCATTGGTGTCCTGGTGTAAGTGAAGGCTGTGAGCACATCTGATTGACAGAACAATGGAGGTCTGTCTGTCTAGGTGTCTTCCATTACATGAGGTGCCGCGCTTACATAACTCACTGAGTCAGCATGGGAATCTAATGCAGGAGGTATTAAAAACGTCCATCTTAAAGATGTGGTAATCGGGGCTTAGAACGGTAATGTGTGGAAATAGTCACTATTTTCACTTACTCAATATTTAGTAAAGGCCTTCTCCCAGAACGACACATGGATGGGTGGTAAGAAAACAAGCAAACACACAAATACAGAGTCTGCCGGGCGGCCACTGTGCCTACCGCAAAGAATAAAGCTGGAAAGAGGAAGGGAAGGCCAGGAGTTGAAGTGGGGGCCTCTTTAAAACTAGGTGGGAAGACCTTCCAGAAAAGGTGACCTTTGAGACCCAAAGGAGAACAATACGAGCCTCCTCTTGGATAAGAGATGACTAAAAAATGAGTCTTCTTTCAAGAAGGGAATCAGCTCTAATTAAATGGAGACTCTGAAGGAAATCCTTGGTCCAAAAAGTACTTTGATTGTTTGGATATGATGTAGGTACTTCTCAGAGCTGACATCCCAACCTGAGAGAACTAGACCAAGACCCCATCAGCCCATGACCCACCTTAGGCAAAAGAACCAACTTTCAGTTTTGTTAAAACTGAAGTCAGCTCTGCTGTCTTCTGTCAGCTACAGATTCCTCCCCTTGATCTTCCTAGTCTTTGGCATAAAGAGATAACAACCCTCTTGTTAAATTGCTTGGCTGCAATCTGTCTTTACCATCTAAAAACATAAACTTTTCTGCCCTGATGGATGTCAAGGTTGGTAAAACAGGTTTTAAATATTTACCAAAAGCCATAACAATTATACTACCATGTAGGTAAAAATAGGAGGAAGTCCATACACACATGCGTGAACACTCATACTCACAAACGCACACTGTGGTGAACTACAAGAAACACCACAAATTCTTCTCTCCTTTGCACGTACGCCCCCTGCAATGCGACTTTATAGCTCTTTCCGTCAAGAAGTGAAGTCTATTTCTCCAGACTCCCTGGATCTGGACTCGGCCACTTGCTCTGGCCAAAGGTTTGTTAGCAAATGTGAGGAAGGCAGAAACTTGAGAAGTGTCTGTGTACTGGGGCATCCCCACTCTCTCGTCTGGGCCATCTTGTCATCCCATGAGTGAGGCTGGGCTAGCCTGCTCACAATGGAAAAGCGTGTGGCTGTCGCACCAGCTGACACAGAGCCGAATTCCAGATGCAGGCAGACTCCCAAGTGCAAAGAGCCTGTCAATTTCCAGGCTTGTGACTGAGGCCATTCTAGACCATCCAGCCCACGGAACAAGCATGGACAAAAACCGCCCATGTAGCCCCTAGAATCCTGAGCAAATACAAACGCTTGTTGTTATAAGCCGCTAAGTCTTGGAGTGACTTGCTGAGCAGCAAAAGCCAGTGTAAACATGCAGAGTGTGGCTGGAAAGACCTCTCTGCCGGCTGCCTAGGGGGCAGGGGGAGCCTGGTTCATGGCACGGAGGGGAGGAAGAAGTCCTTTGGACCTCGTACATGTTGAACCCCGTGAAGGCCCACACCATGCTCTTCAAAAGTAAAGGCAATGGCAAAACCATGACTGGTGGAGAAGAACGTCTCCGTTCATAAATTGTACTTTTTGTGGTAACTTCAGAAGTGACTGAACTGAAAATAAACATATGGGGTTTGTGGTTTGTTTTCCTTCCTCAAGCCGACCGAAGAGCCGTGTCCTCGGGCACAATAGCAGCCCCACTGTACTGTCTGGTGTCTGGGACAACAGCTCAGTCTCTTGTCCCCTCTGCAGTCTGCAGTGGCTTAATAGAAGTGCTTCTGACAGTTTCTAGAGCTCTGACACCGTGAAGAGCTCTTTGTCCACATCTGGTCCGGAACCTCCCTCTGAAGTCCACGTTCTCTCCACTGGGATACAGTGGTGGCTCCTTTCCAGCAAGAAGAGTGTGGTGCTGGGATCGAAGCTTTTCTGGCTGAACGTGGCCAAAACGTGCGCTGGCCCAGGGGAAAGGAGGGGTTTGCTGCCTCGCTAAATTCCAGGAAAAGTGTGACAGTCTAACCACGGGAAGGTGGGTACGAGGGGCCTTGGGGAGAAGGGGACCTAGGGTCTCGAAGGCTGCCAGATTTTTCCCCTCCCTGTTTCCCTCTCTTTGTGGACCGGTCTCCGCGGACAGACGGCCCAGAGTCACTCACACTGAAGTGGGGGGCATGAAGGCAACACCAGGACGCAGGCCTGGGCCAGCCCGTCTTGACTTCAAAGCCCCTGTAGTTTCTGTCCTTGGATTCTGGTTTTCCGCCCAGCATGCTCTTCCTCTGCCTCCCTCCCCCACTCCATCAGGCGGATTACTTGAAATCCACCTTCAGGCCATAGCTGACTCACTTGGGTCTAGAAACTTGATCCAAGAAAGGAGTGCCTGTCAGAGCTCTCCCGCACCTGTTTGAGCGTTACATTCCAACACAACAGGCCGTGGGCTCTAAGCTCAGTCATCGCAGCAGTTTGGTCCCCTCTAGCACCTACCCCATCGGGCTGTTTTTGGGGTTGGTAACAACACCCCTAGCACATTCGGCACAGGCTTCTGCACTGCCACCCCTTCTTCACTGTTCTGCTTGGGACCAGCACTAAGGATATCTACTGTGGAGCTTTCTGCAACACGAAAACCGCTTGTGCATCGAGTCTCAGAATACTAGGGCTGGAAAACGTTTTTTAGCCGGCACAAGCGCTGATCCACAAAGTGGTCTACTTACAGCGCTGTCCCGATACGCCAAGACTGCGGGTGTGATTCCCAGTCAGGGCACAGACGAGAATCAACCAATGAATGCATAAATAAGTGAAACAACAAATCAATGAATGTCTCTCTCTCAATTTTTTTTAAAATAACAAATATTGATATTCTGGCCTAATTTTCTTGTAGCAAACGTTTTTCTTTTTAAGATTTTATTTATTTATTTTTAGAGAGAGGGGAAGGGAGGGAGGAAGAGAGGAAATGAAACATGAGATGTGGTTGCCTCTCGCACACCCCCCACTGGGGACCTGGCCCGCAACCCAGGCAGGTGCCCTGACTGGGAATCGAACCGGTGACCCTTTGGTTCGCAGGCCCACGCTCAGCCCACTGAGCTACATCAGTCAGGGCTAAATATTTTTTTAATCTAATGAAACAGTAACAGTAGATGGTGGAGTTTTAAAAATACTTTTATTTGGCCAAATGAAAAGTTGACAACCCTACATTGATTTTCATTTTTCATTTACTTCTTCCTGAAAAACTCAAAAGAACAAGAACCACTGATCTAACATAACTCTTCATTTTTCTCTTAGAAAATCTACCAAGCCCTCAAGCGGTCCCATGACTTGCTCAGAGTCCTAGAGTTGGAAAGTGGGTATTACAGAGATCGCGTAGCATCTCCAGGTAGGACTGCCTCTCACAGAACAGATGGCTTTTTATTTTTAAGGTCTCTTTCATTGAGCAAAATTGAGCAGAAAGCCCCTGCACACGCACAGCCGCCCCCACCACCAACACCCCCTGCAGTGGTCCATCTGCTATAACTGCCGAACCTATAGTGACACATCAACACTCCCCAAAGTCCATAGTGTGCATCAGGGTTCATTCTACAGGTTTTGACAGACATATAACGACATGCATCTACCATCACAGTATCCTATAGATCAGTCACTGCCCTGAAAGTGCCTTGTGCTCCACCTATTCACCCTCCCTCCCTCCCTCCCTCCCTCCCTACTAAGCCCTGACAACCACTGATCTTTTTACTGTCTTTTCACAATTTTGCCTTTTCCAGAATGTCATGTGATTGGAATCATACAGTATACTAGGTAGTGAATATTTGCGTCTCCCTTCCCCCCAGATTCACGTTGAGACCTACTCCCCAAGGCAATGGTGTTTAGAAATGGGCTCTGGGGTGATGAAGTCATGAGGGTGAAGCCCTCATCAATGAGATTAGTGTCCTTGTGAAAGAGACCCGACAGAGGTCCCTTGACCCTTCCCACACGTGAGGTTAGGGGGAAAGGAGCCACGCAGAAAGTGGACCGGCTCATCAGGCACCCACTCGGCCAGTGCCTTGAGCGTGGACTTCCCAGCCTCCAGAACTATGAGAGATACGCTTTGGTTGTTTGATGAGCTCCCCAGTCTCTGGTGCTCTGCTCCAGCAGCCCGAATGGCTTCTTTCATTTATTTTCAGCACGGGAACGACTGTCATCTGGATGTGCCCATTTGTCCATTCACCTGTGAAGGATATCTTGGTTGCTTCAAGCGTTTGGTGCTTATGAAGAAAGCCAAACATTGGTGTTAACAGTGTAAACATTAGTGGCAGATTTTTGTGTAGACCTCTTATCTATTCAGTTGGGCAAAGAGGTAGTTCAGTTGCTGGCTTGTATGGGAAGACTATGCTTCGCTTTGTAAGAAACTGCCAAAATGTCTTGTCAGGTGGCTGTCCCGTTTTGCACTCCCTCCAACCACGAACAGGACTTCCTGTTGCTCCACCTCCTTGCCAGCGTTTAGCATAATCGGTGTTTTGGGTTTCTACCACCCTAACAGGTATGTGGGGATAGCTCATCGCTGTCTTCAGGGGCAATTCTCTTAACGCACGACGTGGAGCCCCTTTTCACATGCTTATTGTCATCTGCGTAGCTTCTTCGGAGAAGTGCTCTTGACGTCTTTTGCCCATTTTTTAATCCAGTTATTCGTTTTCTAATTTTTTCCAGCTTTGTTGACGTATTTGACATATAACATCGTATATGTTTAAGGTGTACAATGTGATGATTTGACGTAGGTTTTTTGAGTTACATATATGTGTATATATATATGTGCTCCTATGTATTTACCCATGTATCGAATTTTGGTGTGTATATATATGTGTATATAACATATATATCAAAACTATTATCCCAATGAGGTTAGTTAACACATCTATCACCTCACACAGTTACCTTTTTGCGAGGGTATGATGAGAACATCTAAGATCAGCTGCCTTAGTTGGATACTCTCCCACTATGAAATGCATTAGAATAGACACTGATTGCAGCTTGATAACGAAATTATCTGGATGGAACTGAGGGGCATTGGGAGACTCCCAGGAGAGACCCAGAGGGGATTCACGGTGTGTCTAGCGCTCGCAGCGCTGGCAGGGAGGCAGCCGGCCAGGGCGCGGCACAAAGACATTCCTCTCCCGAGCTGGGAAGCAGCTGCGGTGAAACTGAAGAACACACAGTAAGTACTCACTCAATAAATAAACTTTGCTGACAAGCAATTCGGCAACAAGTAACAAGAGCCACAATGTTCTTATTGTTTGATCTGCTAGTTATAGATGTAGAACTTAGCCTTAGAAAATGTTCAACTATAAACTAATATCTAATGTTTTTTCAAGAGTTCATCAGTGCAGATCACGTGCTGCTTGCCAGCGGTGTTGCCTCAGAGATCTTGAGGGCTGGACTTGCAAACGGATCAACATGCCTTTGGCTAGAGATGTACTATCTCCCTCCTTGGAAGAAGAAAAGAAAAAACGTAAAAATAAACGGCAAGTTCAAAGTCAAAATTCTTATTTTATGGCTGTGAAGTGCCCAGGCTGCTACAAGGTCACGGGTTTCAGCCGTGTGTAGGCGGCGGTTCTTTGTGTAGGCTGTTCAAGTGTGGTGCCAGCCGGCGGGAGGGAAGGCTAGGCTGCCCCCTAAGGGTGTGCATTTATCAGAAAGCAGCACTACTGATCCACACAACTTCCGGAATTGGCGTCATATCACGGAAAGCCTTATCACTTCAGCAATTCTTGTGAATCTCCCAAGATAATGTAATTACATTTGATTTTGTAAGTATACAACAGTGATCTCCTATTTTGGTATCAGTTTTTCAATAAAATTTTCATTCTGAGGGGAAAACAAAAAAGTTCGTCACTACGATAGTATACAAGCAAAAACTTCTAAACAAATGTCCGACCCCGGGAAAAGAGATATTAGGGCGTATCTGTGTGATGACTTGCGAGGCGAAGTACACAATCTCTTCTTCCTCACGAGCATTCGAAGCTGAGCCTTTTTGTTTTGTTTCCGACAGAGACCCTTTGCACTGTGAAGCTGCGTGAAAGACCAGCAAAGAGCTGCCGTGGGTGCTGGGGAACCCTGAAGATCGGGGGCCCGCTGCTCAGGCCCACCTCCCCTCACTTTACAGACGCAGGCTTGGTGGCCTGGGAGGAAGGCGGTGCTCCAGAGAAGCTACAACAGCAAAATGACACCGCCACCTCTTCTAGGAGCCCCGGGGGTGGCCTCCAATCAACCCCATTTATTGAACCCACTCTTTAGAGGCTCCTGCAGAGAGGAGCTAAAGGCAGGAATGAGCTCTGGCGTAAACGCCAGCCCCAGACCTCCTATGGCTGCGTGCGGCGGCGGCTGGGTCACTCTGGATCTCAGTCTCCTGACGGAGGGTTCCACGTACCCTCCACAGCCTGCACCGCAACACGACCCCATTAAGGAAACCACACGGGTTCATCCTCCACGCGTCCCTCGCCCCCCACCTGCTGTGTTATTAGAGTGTGGCAAAATGGAAAAAAAAGTTTCTAGTTCTTCCTTGGCCTCTAACACAAGTGTGTGGGCTGTTGGCTTCATTTAAGCAGTTTCATTATAAATTATTTTGTAACAACATGTTACTTGACATTAACCTAGAGAAGGATTGTAGATGATTTTTCTTAAAACAAAGGCTGAGTCAGTTAACTTTATTAGTGCCTACTGTGCGCCAAGCATTGTGCTCACCTTGTCCCCATAAAGCAGCAGTTTCTAAAGTTTTTGGCACTGAGGACCGGTTTTTCCACTGACCGAGGTGGGGGAAGGGGGAAGTCATTCACTTGCTAGCCACTGCTCATCTCTTGCAGTGCGTGCACCCAGTGGGGGGAGGCAGGGGAGGGGGTTGCGGGGCGGCGGGGAGACAGGAGGCTTCTCTCTGGGTCCAGTTCCTAACAGGCCACAGACCCTACCAGTCCATGGTTGGGGACCCCTGCCATAAAGTACCTAATTTCAGAGAAACACAGATACTAGGAAAAATGGCTTTTATCTTTAGTGGCCTGAGGGGCTGTCCAAGGAGGGAAGGCTGCAGCTGGGACTGAGCACAGCTTCTATGCTTCCTCCTGTACCTGGCTGACTTTACAAAGGACCCCGTCCTTCGACTAATATGACCATTGTCAATACAGATCAAAATGTGGACTCACATCCCAGGTTATTCCAACGGTCTTTAGCAATTATGTTACTTAAATATGGTTTGACTGCAATTGGCAATAAGGTCTTAAGCTGATTTCTCCTCTGGCCCCCCAGGAAATGGCTTGTTTACAATTTGCACAACCACTGGGTAGGAGGACAGCGACATTTGCTTAGTGACCTGTGTCCTTGCTAACCTGTATTTTCTTCAGGTTGAAACCATCAGTTCAACATACTTATGGATTCTACACAGAACCTCAAGCTAGGTTACTCTGATTATGTATCAGATAGAAGGGAACAGAATCCACAGTCTCTGCCTCAGGTTACAATCGAGTTAGGGAGGTAGCCAATGTACATGACACTGGCACAGGAACACTTGTAAATTCATGTCCCAACAAATGGCTTATATGTTGCATAATGGAAAAAGATGTAATTTGCCTCTACCCTACTGACCTGTAATCAGTGACTCATCTGCCTTTCTCAGTGGCCTTCAGCTAAGCATGACCCAGATGGTATTGGACTTTGCGTCTGAAGCTCCTCTCAAAATACCTGACAAAGGGCAGACAGTCAACAAATGTTGAAGGAAACACTCAAGGGTCTCAGGGATGTGAGATGAATCGAAGAATCCTCCTCCAAGGGGCATGTTTTTCTAAAAATTAACTTTTTTTCTGACTGTAAAAGTAATACATGTTCATTATATCAAATTCAGAAAGTGCTATAGAAAGAATAAATTACTTTGCTCCACCCATCCAGAAATAATCACTATTACTATTTCTGTCTAGTCTTCTTCTGTAGACTGATTGTCTCCTTGGCCATTAACATTTTATCACATTACTTTTAATGTCTGAGTAATATTCCATTGATGGGCAGATTGTTGCCCTTTTTTTTTTGCTATTATAAATACTGCTTCAATGAATATTTTGTTTGTATTTTTCCAAAAGGATCTCAGACTCTATCCCTAAACATGACATTATTGGGAACATTTTTAAGGTTCTAAATAAAGTTGCCAAACTATTTTTCCAGAAAGGTTAGTCCACTTACATTCCCACGAGAAGTAGAAATGAGGTTCTCTCCCACAATACCACAGGAATAATGGTTTAAGCATGCACTTTCTTTTTCTTTAGTGAGATTAGCAACTTTACAGAAAAAATAACAAGCTTAAGAATGTTTAACTATGAAACGTGCCAATCATGGCAGACTCTTCTGTTAGTGCCTGATCGCTGAGTCCACGCCACTCTGAGTTCTGCTTTTCTCACTGCAGAGTATTTCCTGCCTACCGATCGAGCCCACACCCCGGTAACTTTCAATCTCTCTGTGAGCCCTCCGTGTGCGGAATGCTTTCCTGTTGTCAGGGCTTACAGCCGTTTCCAGTTTTTGCTACTAAATTTGCTATAAACATCTCTGCAGTCTCCCACTCTCCACTTTCCCAGTAGTAAAATTATTTGACTAAAGAGTACAAATAGTTTTATGGTTCGTTACACACTGTTGAGGTACTGGGCAAGGTGTTTGTTTGTTTGCTTGTTTTTTAAAGGAAAGGTGGCTCTACAGAGGAGCAGCTGTGCATGAGCCATCTTTCCTGAGCAAGGTACAGCAGCCTGGCATCTTAACTGGAAGCCAGGTCACCTGTGCTTCCTCATGTGGGGAAGTCCCTTCCCCATTCTCAACCTCAATTTTCATATCTGTAAAATGAGGGATTTGGACTGACTGCATTAAGGTTATTTTCTACTAGAAGGCTGGCCAAATTTCTCCCGGTCTGTTCTGTATCACCCACACTTAGTTCAGAACATGGGACAAAACTCTGCTCCCTACCCCTTGTCTGCAGAATCCCACCCAGGTGACCCCATACTGGTGTAATCAGAGGGGACACAGCAGAGGCTAGGAGTTCAGAGCTCAGGCTGGTGCTAATCAGCCTGCCACCTACTGTGTGACAAAATGCCCTTCCTGGGGGTTCAGTGGCACCATCTGTAAGTGAGGTTAACAATAGTTCCTACCTCACAGGGTTGCTATGAGCATTAAATGAGTTAATGTTTGCAAGACACTAAGAATAGTTGCCCGGCACTAGTAAGTGCTGTATAAAGTGTTGGCTGAGTAAATAAAAGAAAATGTGGCACATAAACTCAGGGTCTCTTCATACTACAATGGCTCCTTGACTGGTGCCCCTAGCTTTTTTTTTTACTGCTTGCTTAAAGCCCAGAACTCTGAGCCCCAAGTCTCTCGATTTAAAGGCCTCATGCAGCCAGGTGCCCCCAGGATGGAGATGCCTCAGATTGAAGACCCAGGCTCTTCACACAGGGCTTTCTGGAAGTCTCTGCCACATCCTTTTATTTAAGGATCTGTTAATTTAAAAGCAGGACAAAAATAAAACCAACAAAAGGCAAACAGGGTTACAAAAATTGAGAGGCATTTTTAACGTTATATTGAACAAAGTAAAGCATTAACACTCCCCAACCACCACCCAGTAAACTGTAATCATGCTGTTCACAGGATAATTGCCAAGGGTTCTCAGTGTTACTTCGGGCCGCACAAGTGGAACAGTGTGCTGAGGAGGCAGGAGTATATCAGGGGCCCCGCTGCACACTGGAGAGAGAGATCATATAAAGATGATGCTCCTAAAAGAGTCGCCGCCACTGGACAGACTCGCGCTGGGACAACCATGGCCGCAGAGACAGCTCCTCTCCATTCCCCTAACCAGGCTCCCTAACCCTGCCAGACTGACCGCCTTCCTCGCCAACCCTCCCTCCGCCGAGCTAACTCCTGCCCTAGAGCTCCAGGGCCGCCCGCGCACTCCAGGACGCCATGCTCAGCCAGCTGGCCCAGCACCTATGCGAGTCTACCGGAACCGTTATCCCGTTTGCAGCGCCTGGGAGTGAAAAGCCGCAAGTCGGGAAGTGGGATCCAGCATCGACCTTCGTACCGAACCCACGAGGGGGCGCACGTATGCGCCAGCCAATGGCTTGCTACCGCCCGCCCTTACAGCAAGGCGGGGGCTCCCCGCGCAAAGCATCTTGACCAATAGGAGCACGCGCAGAGGGGCACAGAGATCCCGGCCTCGGGTGCGGAAAACCGTGCGCGCCAGCGGCTGGCTCCGGGCGCGCGCTAGCAGGCCGCCTCTCCGAACACGCGAGGCCGGTGTGCGCTATCCGTGGGCCCCGAGCACGCGCCTGGTTACTCCTACCCAGCTGGCGCATCACATCGCCAGGCCCCGATGGCCCCCGAGACCCCGGCCCAGGGGCAGACCCTACGCTACTTCACCTGGGACGAGGTGGCACAGCGCTCCGGGCGTGAAAAGGAGCGGTGGCTGGTGATCGAACGGAAGGTGTATAACATAAGCGAGTTCACCCGCCGGCACCCCGGAGGCTCCCGGGTTATCAGCCATTACGCTGGGCAGGATGCTACGGTGAGCCCTGCCAGACTGGGACACGGGAGGAGGCGGCCCCTGGCTCAGTGCGCGAGACAGGAAGTTTGGCGTCCACAGCCAAATACCAACTAATGGAAAGTTGGAGGTTCCTGAGCATACCTGTTGCCCAGCGATTGGGTGTGCTGTGGCCACGGGATACACGGGCCGGAGGGGCTGTGAAAACGAATCTGGGGAGTGGGGAATGGAGGCCGGCGACGCACGTTCATAAACAAAGGGCCGCGCGGCCCTGCATGCATTCCGTCTGCGGCCTCCAGTCCGCAGTCTTCTGGTGTGGGCCGGCCCTCAGCAGGGCTAGGAAGTAGAAGAGCGAGGATGCAGGGTGCCGGCATGGCTCTGCTGCCACGGCCGAGGGAGGCAGAGGTTGTCGAGGGTGCTTGGGAGGGGAGCGCAGCCGCTTCTGGACTGAGCGTTCTAGGCTACACCCGCGAGCGGGAGCAGGAGAGGGGACCACTCGTGGGGTAAGGGATGAGGTGGGAAGCCACCTGGTGCCAATCCATGCATAGGGTGAAGGCAGGAGGGTGGGGAAGGGGCCGCACAGGCCGGAGAGGACTAGCGGCTGCTCTTACACTGGGGGTAATGGGAGTGGCGTGCTCAAGGTTGTGGGGGGAGGTGTATTAACATACATTTGGCGAGGACCCCGGAAAGGTCCTCTAATCCTGCGGGGTGGTCACTCAGCCGCAGGCCAGCGGGGTCTCCAGCTATTCGCTGCAGCAGACAGCTTTTTTGCATTACCGGGCTGTAGTCCCGGGGCGAGATCCTAACCCTCCTCTCTTGGGCTGCCCTAAGGAGTCAGCGCGTGCCCGCCCGCCCGCCCCGGTCCTTCTGCTTCCCTTTCTAGACCATCCGGCTCTCTGAGCTAAAGCACCTGGCTTCTCCCTGCTGGGTTGGAGAGCTGGGGATCCCCTCTGGGACCCAAAGGTTTGGAGCGTTCGCTTGGCCCCATCCCCTTTCCCTGCATCCTTCTCCCACCCCGCGCCCATCGGCTTGACCTCTTTCTGCTGGTCCCACCCTCCGCCCTTGCCATCCTGCAGCGCGCTTGCGCCCATCAAGGTTCCCGTTCTGTCACAGCGGAGCACAGGTGCTTCAAAATGAGGGCCCTTCCCTCTTATGTGGTCGGCCTTGGGGACGAGGCCAGAGCCTGCGCTTGTCACCCGGGGTGACCACTGGGGGAGCCCAGACCGTGGCTGAAGGCCAAGACGTGAACCCGCGCATGCGCCAGAGGAACAGGCATTAAAGCCAGGGCTTTCCGCAGTGTGATTTGGGGCGAGGGCCATCCTGGGGCTGGGACCGCGATTGGTCCGGCTGTGTGGTGCCACCAGCCGCCGGCTCCGCCCTGGTTCCCGCCTCTCCTGTGGATTCCCCACAGGGCCTGGGGCCTCCTGACCTAAAGATGTGTCTTATCACCTAGGACCCCACCTCGAATAACCAAAATTAGCAGCCCTGTGGCATGTGTGGTCAAAGTGCCAGGGGAAATATGGAAAGCCCATCCAGAACAGTGTGCTAAGAGAAGGAAATAGTTCCCCGGTTCTGATATGGGGGGGGGGGTCTCATCACCTATTTCTGAGAACGCTGGCACAGAGAGGGGCTTAAGTCCCACAGAAAAAGACAAGAGAAGTCTCAGCCCCATCCATCCCTTCCGTCACTCACAGAATTACCTAAATTCCTGTGTAAAAGCTGTCCCTAGAACCCCCCAGAGGAAAGGCTAGGAAAGGTCTTTCTGTGATCCCCCTGCCTATGCTTCCTATTGGCTGGTGTGGTTCCCTTCTTACCAGACTACAAGATGGTGGGTGATCCTCAACTGTGGACCCTTAGAAAAGGTATGGGCACCCTCAAAGGGCCTCTGGCTGGAGGGAGGTGGTGTCCCTTTGAACTTTGGTACAGCCTCCTTGCTGGATTAGGAAGATGACCTTTGGTGGGAGCTCTCCAAGAGTCCAGAGGGTCTGGGCTGGCTTCCTCACCATCTCGCCTTCTCTCCATCCTTGCAGGACCCCTTCGTGGCATTCCACATCAACAAGAGCCTTGTGAGGAAGTACATGAACTCTCTCCTGATTGGAGAACTGTCTCCAGAGCAGCCCAGCTTTGAGCCTACCAAGAATGTGAGACCCTGTTTGCTGTTTGGAGACCCTGTGGTTGTTGAGGGGCAGGGGGCAGAGGGAAGGCCTAGACAGGATCATAGGTAACCACAGTCTGAAGTTCTTGGGAGTCTTGAGGTCCCCGATCCTTCTGTATAGTCAGTGGGTCACAGGCCCAAGGGAGCAGGACTTGGAACTCATGGTTCTCACAAGGCCACCACAGTTACCATCATCATCAAACATGAAACCTCTCTTGAGCACTTAACTCTAAGCGTAACCTCATATAACCTTCAAACACTTACAGATGAGAATACTGAGACTCAGAGAAGTTCAGCAAATGTGGTCAAGGATCATAACTGTTGGTAAATGGCAGAGCAGGAACTTGAATCAAGTGTGACTTCCAAAGCCCACGTGCTCCTAGGCATGAGCCCCTAGCACCTCCTCCTGTCGTCCTCAGTCTTGTGGTGTTTTTACCTAGTAGTGGACTTCCCACTGCTACCTCAAGGGATGTCCTTAAGCCCAAGAGGGCCCTCATCACCAGCAGTGTTGGGTTACAGCTGGGAAGAAACAACAGCCTCTCCCTCTCCTCTCTTTCTCAGAAAGAGCTGACCAATGAGTTCCGGGAGCTGCGGGCCACAGTGGAAAAGATGGGGCTTATGAAGGCCAACCACGTGTTCTTCCTGCTGTACCTGCTGCACATCCTGCTGCTGGACGTGGCCGCCTGGCTCACTCTTTGGGTCTTTGGAACGTCCTTTGTGCCCTTCCTCCTTTGTGCGGTGCTGCTCAGCACAGTTCAGGTGAGAGCCCTTGGGTGGTCAAGAGCACAGCAGTGCTCAGCATCCCTAGGGAAAGCTCTTGGTACCCCTCAGGAAGCCAAGGCGCCCTCTCTGGCGGGCAGAGCTGAGGCCCTGCGGGGGAGGCGGTGCAAAGAGAGAACACGTGTTCCGTTGTCTGTGGCTCTCGTCTGCTCGTTAGCTGCTGCTGCACCTTCATTGCTCTCACCGCCTCTCCAGCTGCTTCTCCTAGAGCTCCTTTCGTCCTGTTCAGGTTCTGCCATAGCCCACGTGTGCCGAGAGCCAAGGTTCTGGCTTATCAGCAAAGCTTGGCTTCCTCCCCACAAGACTGCCCAACATGCTAATGATGCTTGGGCTCTAATACTTGGCTGTCTGAATCCATTCGCCAAGCCTCAGAGTTTGTCACTGTCTGTTCTCTTCTGGATGTTTAGTCCATCGTCAGTCACACATCTCCAGAGCCAGGGGAACTCATGGACAGGGAAGCGAAGGGAAGGTGCCTTGACCCAACCTTCATGAGTTAGGGCCCAGACTTTCCTGATGTGCTCAGTTAGGGCCCTGTGGCCATCATGGGCGAGGTGGGTGAGGTCAGTGAGTGGACGCTGGGCTGGTGGGTTGCTCTCAGCTCTAACCTTTCTCACCCAGGCCCAGGCCGGCTGGCTGCAGCATGACTTCGGGCACCTGTCTGTCTTTAGCACTTCTACGTGGAACCACCTGCTACATCATTTTGTGATTGGTCACCTGAAGGTCAGTGGCATGGGGAAGGCCCTTCTGAAACCCTGGCTAATGAAGGACGACTTGGGGAGAAGGGGGCCACTAGGCTCTCATGCTCATGTCTTGACTTTTCTGTAGGGGGCCCCTGCCAGTTGGTGGAACCACATGCACTTCCAGCACCACGCCAAGCCCAACTGCTTCCGCAAAGACCCAGACATCAACATGCACCCCTTCTTCTTTGCCTTGGGGAAGGTCCTCTCTGTGGAGGTGAGCAGAGGTATCAGTGCAAAGGTCTGGGAGGATGCAGACAGGCCAGCACAGAGGGCTGTGCAGGAACTGCTCACGGTGCTGTCAGTGTAGGGTGACACTGGCAGATGGCTGCCCAGCTGTTTGGAAGTTGTGGGAGGCAACGGGCCGTAAACGGGCTGTGGACAGACTCATCCATCCTCTCTGGTGAGTTCGAATCAGGAGAACAGTTACCGAACAAAGGTGTTGTGTGCTGCTGTGGATCCAAAGCATAGCTGGGAGGTTACTGTGCAAACGCCTGCTCGTCCCTGAAGGTGATGGATGGCCCTCCTCGGGTGCTTTTGTGACACCCCTGCCCGGGACAGTTATCCCCCTGCCCCACACTCCGTCTTCCGCTCTCACACTTTGATGTCCTGTTGCGTCAGTCTTCCCTGTCAAGGGCTTGACTGTCTCACCCTTTTTGACACCCAGTGCTTGGAACATTCATTCACCAAATAATTCTTCCCACCCAGCAGATCCCAGTCTCCTTTCCACGGGGGTCAGCGTCGGGGCTGAGCTGTTATCTGGGTTGTGATGCAGCTGCTGAAGGAAGAATGCCTGAGAGTGGAGACCTGGGGCCCTTTCAGTGAGCGCGATGCAGCAGAAGCCTTTGAGTGGCCAGCAGAGTTCTCTGAAAAGTTAATGTAAAGCCCTTTGTCCCCAGGCTCTAGGCTGCAGGCAAAGTTCTGCCAGGTCCCCTTTCACCACTTTATGACATTTCGGCCTGCCAAGAATTAAACTGCCGTTAAAAACGGTCCAGTTCCAGGCACAAGTTCAAGGTGGCCTGGCTTTCCTCTCCCTTCTGGTCATGGGAAGAACTCTGTGGAAAGGCTCTGGCAGCACTGGCTGTCCTGCAGCCAGGAGCCCCCTAGATTGAAGCTGTGTCCCACCTGTCTGTAATGTCCCAATTTTTCCCCCACACAGGGACTTATGTCCTAGAGTCAACAGTGGGGTCAGCAGTGGGGATAGTGAACCAGCCCCAGCCCCTTCCTGGCTCAGATGGCTGCTTTGAGGGTTATTTTTTTCAAAGAGTTTATTGATTTATTTCTAGAGAGGGGGGGAAAGGAGGGAGAGAGGGAGAGAAACATCAATGTGTGGTTGCCTCTCACGTGCCCCATACTGGGGACCTGGCCCTCAACCCAGGCATGTGCCCTGACTGGGAATCGAACTGGCGACCCTTTGGTTCACAGGCTTGTGCTCAATCTACTGAGCTACACCAGCCAGGGCATATTTTCTTGTTTTTAATCTAAACCCACCTTGAGCCCTGTTTACAGATTTTTAGAAAAACATTTTATTTATTTACTCTTAGAGAGGGTGGAAGGGAGGGAGAGATGGACAGAAACAGCAGTGTGTGAGAGATACATCAGTTGCTTCTCGCACGCCCCCAACCGGGGACCTGGCCTGCAACCCAGGCGTGTGCCCTGACCGGGAATCGAACCAGTGACCCTTCGGCTCACAGGCCTGCACTCAGTCCACTGAGCCACACCAGCCAGGGCCATGTTTACAGATTTATCACCAGCTTCCTTCTAGGTTACAAATTCCACGAGGGTAGAGACTTTGTACTGTTCACCTCTGAATCCTCAGCACCTAGAACAGTGCCTGGCACATAGTAAGTGCTCAATAAATACTTGTTGCCTCACTCAGTTAATAGAGAAAGACTGCTTCATTTAGCAGAAGTGCCTTGCACAGAATAAACTCTTAATAAAGTGACCTGTCAAAACAGCAGGTAGACATATGAAAGGAGAATGAGCAGGCATTTTGCTCTGGGTGGAGTACCTCTTTGCCCTGTGGTTGTCTGGCTGCCAGAACTAAGCAGGGCAAGAGGAGCAGAAGCAGCCATCCAGGCAGACAGAAGAGCTCTGCTGTCGGGCGCCTGTGTGCTCGTGCTAGGGGCTGCACACTGGGGGGATGACCTGGCGGCCCCAGCCTGTCTTTTCATCAGCGAGGCTTATGAAATAAGCGCTACCTGCTGGAAAAACCTCGCCATCTTCAAATTGCCAAACTTTGCTTAACTTTCAAGGGGGTTTTATAAAGCTCACGTTGAAGTCAAGAGACCACAGATATTTTGATGGAGAGTTTGGGGGTGGATGTAGAGGGAATATTGATGTGTGCGGAGTAAAAATGGTTTTCCATGGAGACTTTGGTGTCGGGAAAGTACCAGATGGGAGAAAGGAAGGGGAGAAGGTGGAGGGGCCTGGAGACCTTCTGACAAAGGTGTCTTTTGATAAACGTGAGGGCCTGAAGACACTTGTGTTTGCGCTTCATGTGGGCAGGGACCATTGAACTGCATGCCATGCTGTGGCTGGCCCATGTAGCAGATCAAACAAAGCCCAGGGCTTCGTATGCCAGGGGCTGGAGGTAAGACTGGGCCTGCTGGAGCCTTCCAATAATATCAAAAGCTGACAGCCCCTGGAGAAGGCCTAAAATCCTGAGCAGAGAACAGCCAAGGTCCAAGGGGGAGGGGACTGGGTGACTGGTGTGTGCGTGCTGATCTGCATCTGCTTTTCTTCACAGCTTGGGAAGCAGAAGAAGAAGTACATGCCATATAACCACCAGCACAAGTACTTCTTCCTGAGTGAGTGTCCCCGTGCAGTACAGGGAGACTCCCTTGGGAGGGGTCCTGAGGGGATGTGGAGGAGGTGACTCTCCGAGGGATGATGGTATTTTAGGTAAAGGCTGGAGGAAGTCCTCCAGCCCAAAAGGTCACTCCGTGTCTGGGAGCAGTCTGCCATCCCCACTAAGCAGAGTCAGCAGTTAGGTTAATGTTTAGTCAAAAGCCGTTGGTGCTGGGGGCAGACTAGCGCCTCCAGTCCCCCGGCTCCCACAGGAGCACTGAGTGGTCAGGTGGAGCCATCCTGATTAACCTTAAACCCCACCTTGAACCTTGTTAAACAGAGGCCTGGGTCAAGGTGACCCAGTGGGGTGTAGTCCGCCCCCCAAGGACTTGCAGATGGAGGTTTGGCCCCAAAGAGGGGTTGGAGGGGCTTTTGAAAGGAGAAAACATCTCTGTGGTTTTCTTAAGCTCTTTCTGAAGACTGCTATCTGTTCCCGCCTTCAAAAATCTGCTCTATCATGTTTAAACTTTGAGTTTTAAAACTTTAAAAAGTTCAAATTTTTAAAGGAAGGGAGAGAGGGTGATTCCATTGATTCTATTTTCATCCAAAGGAATTTACCCTAACTGCCTATTACCAGCCATCCCTACTGGAGAAAGGGGGATGAGGTTAGGGTGGGGCAGAAGCATCCAGAAGAATGAATGTTCAAATGCAGGACGCCCAAGGATAGAGGAGCCGTGGGTAGACGTTGCAATGTGGGGGTTGTGCAGAGAAGAAAATGGGATAGCACGTTGGTGGGATCCACTTCTTCAATTCCCAGTGCTGACAGAAGCCCTTCTGCCCCTTCCCACAGCCGAACTCTGGGGCTTCGGGCTGGGTGGCATGAACTCATTTCCCACCTCGGAAGGATCAACAGGGCATCCTATCCCCTAACACACTAACACACACACACACACATGCACTTTCCTGCTCCTGTCCCTTTACCTGCATGGTGAAGCAGCCAGGAGCACAGAGTGGATGACTGCAAGGACAGGTGTAGGGTCAGCAGGCAGACGCCTGGCAGGGGCAGGGCTGTGGCCAGGACAACCTGAAGAGCATTAGCCATGCTCTTCTAAAGGCACGAAAGCAGAGCAAGTCCCACATGTGGGGCTTGGATGTCCCTAGCTGCCGTCTTCCACTAGAAAAGATTGCCACCCCACCCCTCACTGTCCTGGCATCCTCTCGAGAGACTCTGCCTTCTTCAGACTTGCATTTATGCCCACCTTCAGTGCCTGCTGGTTCCAATGGATGGTTCCAACAAGAGCAGCTGCAGGGGCAACAGGAGGAGATGGCAGGGATGCGAGGGGCCGTCCATTCAGCACCAACCGGCCCTTTGGTGACCCTCGGTACTCACACCTCCTCCTTGTCTCCATTTCCTCCCCAGTTGGGCCCCCAGCCTTGCTGCCTCTGTACTTCCAGTGGTACATTTTCTATTTTGTCGTCCAGCGGAAGAAGTGGGTGGTGAGTATCCCTGGACCAAGAGTCGCGTCTCCTTTGTCTCCAGTGTCCTGAGGGAGGGGAGAGGGGGTCTCCAGGGGAAATCCACCAAGATCTACTCCAGGCCTACTTTAGAGCAAATAGAAACAGACAGATCTCCCTCCCAGGTGGGATGATGTGGGCTCAGCAGGCAACCTGATTCCCAATGTCCTGTTTCATTCAGTAGTATCTCCTGAGGTTCTTATGCTGGCCATAAAGCCAGGGGTGGGCTGGGGAGTAGGGAAAAGGAGTAGGAGACAGCACCTACTCTCAGGAAGCTTCTGATGAAGCAAAATGTGGTTGACACCAGAGAAGAGGTACAGGCAGAAGGCTCTGACATTCCAAAGGGGCATGACTGCATCAGCTGGATGAGAGACATCAGAAAAGGCTGTTAAGTGACTTTTCTAACTGGCTGTGGAGGACAGACAGAGGTGGGGTGGAGGGATGATGGACAGTAAGAAGGGAAGCTGGGAAGTGAGGGGCGAGCTTTCCACTGGACATTCTGTGGAGGACTCAGGTGTCAGGGGAGGGGTCTGGTGAAGGTGACTGGAGATTTGATCGGGTGCTGGCATGGACTGAGCCATGGTCCTGGAAGGTTCACTTGGCATCATGATGAAGACATGAAGGACTTAGCTGGGTTGGAAGGAGCTGGAGGCAGGGAGGCTCTGCAGGCTGTGGCACCCGTGAAGGAAACAGGCAAGGAGGGCTAGGCTGGAGCACTAGATACCGCAGGACTGGGCAACCAAGAGGGGTGCTGACAGTGACTCGGTGCTCCAGTCTGGGTACACGGGAGAGTGGCCACGCCATGCAGACAGGTGAAGTGAGAGGTGAATCTGCGCCAGTCGTAATGCTTTCTGCCTCTCACTGCAGGACTTGGCCTGGATGATCACCTTCTATGCCCGCATCTTCCTGACTTATGTGCCGCTGTTAGGAATGAAAGGCTTCCTAGGCCTTTTCTTCATTGTCAGGTGGTATCAGATGGAGAGCAGGGTCTGGCAAAGAAATGAGGTCTGGTCTGGGGACTGCACTGTGGCTTTGGGTAGTAGGGGTGTTTCAGGTCCTGGCTCAGGAAGGTGGCCAGGCTGGAGCAGTTACCTAAAGGAGAGTAAGAACTCTGGACTCTGCTTGTCCTGTTTTCATTTGTGTGTTGTACCCACCAGGTTCCTGGAAAGCAACTGGTTTGTGTGGGTGACGCAGATGAACCATATTCCCATGCACATCGATCGTGATCAGAACAGGGACTGGGTTTCCACCCAGGTAAGGGATGGTCTCTTGGAAGACCTAGGCATGACAACTGAGAAAGAGGGTGGGTGGGCAGAGAGGGCAGGCAGGGAGTTTGGGGGAGCAGTGACAATAAAAGTTCCCAGCAGCACTGCCTCATTAACTGGAAGCTTCTCCTACTACAGTGTGGAGAAGGGGGTGACCAGGGACAGTCCCACAGCCCCTCCTCTCAGACAGCTTTACCTAGAGGGGGCTGGCCTGGCCTTTGCATCTGGTATTCAGAGCCTTGCCCCCCACCCCGACCCTGCGCTTTTCCTCCAGCTCCAGGCAACATGCAACGTCCACAAGTCTGCCTTCAATGACTGGTTCAGTGGACATCTCAACTTCCAGATTGAGCACCAGTAAGAAGGGAGATCTGGGAAGCAGAGTCTTGGGCAGGGTCCATGTGTGAGGGGTAGGGGGAGCAGAAAGTAGGAGCCACTGACTGTCCCCTGTTCTCTGAAGTCTTTTCCCCACGATGCCGCGGCACAATTACCACAAAGTGGCTCCCCTGGTGCAGTCCCTGTGTGCCAAACATGGCATAGAGTACCAGTCCAAGCCCCTGCTTTCAGCCTTCGCCGACATTGTGCAGTGAGTATCTGAACCTGGGAAGATGGCTATTAGGGCAGGAAGAGGACAGGGCAGTGGGGTCGGAGCCATGGGAAGGTTTCCCCAATGAAATGGAGGCCACCAATGCAAAAGCAGCACACTCTTGGTCTGGTGGCCTGGTCAGTCCTTTGCTCAGAGCCATGGCCCAAGCTCTTTCTCAAAGGGGTGGAAATTGTTCACATGGAAGGGGGCCTTCCATCATGGAGATGGGCTTCCCCGCTGCATTTCTGGTGGGTGGTTTGGCTTTGGAGCTTGGCTCTTCCCTTCCTCACGGCCTATTGCCATCTTATCTCCGTAGCTCACTGAAGGAGTCTGGGCAACTCTGGCTAGATGCCTATCTTCACCAATAATGACAGCCCCCCATCTGGAAGAGGAGCCCCTGGAGTCAAGCAGAGGGGAACTTGAGGGACAATGCCACTACAGTTCTAACGTTCAGAGGGGACTGGTTTGTGATAAAGGCCCCATTATCTTCAGTAGGCCTTTGATGCAAAGATGGAGGGGATGTGCAGGCCCCTGGAAGAAGGGATGGAGCTGTTAGGGGAGGGGTGTTGAGTTTTGTTTCTCCTTTTTTGTGTGTCAGACGCAGGTGGGCGGTGAGCAGAGAGGGCGCCAGGAAGGTGTTAGAAGAATAGGGAGACCAGCTGAGCCCAGAAATCAAGAGATTTAGCAGTAAAATTCCACCCAGTGCCTGGGAGCTTCGCTCACTTTAGGGCTGTGACCTGTTTGCCTCAGGCTACTGGAGAAGCAAGTGCTCCATTTTTAGAAGTGGGGAGGGCAAGGGCTAGGACTGTGGTGACATCTGCCCCCACCCCTAAGGACACTGCCACTACCAATTTTGGTTCCATGTTCCATCCAAAGTACCAAGGGAGCATTAGGCCCTGGGTCTTGCCAAAATGGCCAGCAGAGAGTTACTGGCCATCAAAACTCCCTTCAGCTTTTGATTCACCTCTCCTAACCAGCACGTGAGCAGCAAAAAACTCCTAGGACAGGGAGTCCACTTCTTGCTCCATAAACAAATGAGCTGATAGGCAACTTAATTTTCTCCTCCTTGGAAAACAAATGAGGGCCCCCCTAATGGTTCTCTTAGCTTCCCTACCTCTAATTCCAAGTTTAACACAATAGCAGCCAGTGAGCACAGTGACCAAGCTGGGAGATACTGAATTACCAGTCCTGAGAACACAAGTATGCTCATAAGGATGTAAGGGCTGTGGTAAGTTTTCTTAACATAAATTACTTACAGCATTACTTTAGACCAGGAGCAACGGAGTGGAATGTAATCACTTCATAGTTCTAAACCAGGAACAGGAAGACACAGAAGTTTGTGAGCACCTATTGCTGTCTTAGGCACTTACTCTTGTCAGCTCTGTTCAAGGATCTTTCTCTGCTGGAGACCAGGGAGGGATTTAGGATAATCTCTTACCAGTCTCATATTGAAAGGCAATTCTTCAAAGATCTCGGTTTTTAAAAGATAAAAACAGTTTGACCTACCCCCAGAGTACATAGGAATGTGCCCCAGGAGTCCCACCTTAACTCCAGGGTTTGCCATCAGCACGCACCCCCCACCCACAGCCATGGCCGTTCAGTCCAGCTGAGAGGGTTATTTGCCTGTTCAACGACACCCACCACAGGCGCATTGAGCATGTGGGACACCGGGAGGAGGGGCCTCAACCGGGAAAAACACACAGAACCCTGGAAGAGTTGCGTTTAGTGCTGGGAGAGAAAGGCAGCCAGGGCGATGAAGGGGCCTAAGGCATGTTGGGGTAGGACTAGAGGGACCACCTATGGAATGGGTGTAGTGATTACGCAGAGTTTTGTCAAAACAAAAATTAAACAGATAGATGGGGGAGAACAGGTTGCAGAGGAGTTCAGATCTTTTTCATTTCAGCAGAACCTCATTTAAATTAGAACTGCAGAGTTCTACTCTCACTGGCTTCCTCATCCAGAAAAGGTGCTGATCCTTCCCCATCTCTCCATCCCAGGTACTAAGGTTTGGGTGTGGTATCATGAGCCTGTGAAGCTCTCTGGCTTAGGGCCAGGCTGAGCAAGCCCAGTGAGGCTCATTACGCCCAAGTCCAGATCCTCACAGAACCTCTAACATGTGGCCTTCTTTCCTTGGCCTAGACCAGTGTGGTCTCACGTGGCCAAAAAGCAACACACCAGTGACAAAAGGCTCAGACTGCACGAGTGATATCAGATCTAATGACGAGAAAACAGGCTTAGGACAAGTCACAGATCGAGGCAGAACTAATATTTGAATTCACTTTTGAAAAACTCCAACTAATGTGTTTGTCCTTGTTACTTTTTTCCTACCACTTGGCCAGAGGCATTTTCTTAAGCCCAGTATCATTGTCTTTTCTGTATATGCCAATTTTGTTAACACATTTCAATGAAGTCAAGCTGAAAAATAAAGTTAATTTTGACCCATGCAGGCCATTCACTTGTACTCCACAGTACTCCTCTGCACACGTCAACAGGACTGCCTGTCCCTGTGCTTAAGTTGCTGCCCACCTCTGTGGCTCTGACTTCTCTCTGAACACGAGTCCCCGCACAGCCTCCCCTTTGCATAAGCCCCTTCCTTGGGCAGAGGAAGGTGCATCGGGCCTCCAGAAAACACCAGGACACAGGTGGACTATGCCAAGGACAAGAAAAGCCAACCCCTTCCCACGACACCCACATTCAAACCCTAGATCCACTTGCCAGGTCTGACGTGCATTACACTACCTCCATCCTACCAGAACAGCAATCTTTGAGCAAGAATATTAGAACATGCTTAAAATTTTGCAACAGAATAGATTTTCCCTGCAGTGTGCAGTAGTTAATAAACATCCAGAAAAAACCAGGCAATTCAACGTCAAAAAGCAAGAGGAAAGCAAACCACTCGACATGTTTCTCCACCACAGGGTACAAGCCCTTAACTAGAGCTATTGCTGAGGCAGTCATTCCCTGGAGCCGGGGAGAAAAACTTGCCTCTGCCCTCAAGGTTGTCCTGGCTGGTCTAATCAAACAGACGTGAGATTAGCAAGAGAAAATAACCAAATTTAACAAGAATGCATGAGAACTCCGCATACATGAGACACTCCACAGGCACTAGAGGTTCAGAGATAAAAAGGGAACATGGGTATACAAGACATTCTGAGCGAGGAATCAGGTTAGGTGCCTTGGGGTTCAAAGGGTTGCTGCAGAAAAGCAGAAGGAAGTAAGAAGTTTGTCCTGTCCTACACAGGTAAGAAGAGGTGGTCTCTGATCATGTCTACCGCCTCTGAGACCGTCACCACTACCACAGGCTTAGAATCAAATTATGTGACTCAGAAAATGGAGCCCAAATTAAGGGTGTGGGTTGGCTTAATCTGGGGAAAATTGGTTTTATTCATCAACTGGAAATGGCAACGAACAAAACAGTCCTGCCCTCAGGACAGGACTTTCTGTCCACACCAGTGGTTTTCAGAGTCCCCTACTTACAGCTGCCCTATTCGTACTTCAACCAGAGGAGCTCTCATATCCTGAGATTCCACGTAAGGTTTTCATTTGAAAAACAGGTTTGCTCCATTAAAACCTGAAAACCACTAACTAATCTTTGGTCTTCTACCTGCTTAATCTGTCAAAACATCAACTTAAGTTTCAGACCACTTAATGCCCTTGTTAACTTCAAATGGCAGTGACAGGAATGCTAATAAGTTAGAAACTCAAACAGGACAGCTCCCCACCAAGTTTTACGAAGACTTTGCAAAGTACAAAAACGTCCCATCTCTCTGAGAAACAGCAATCTAAATGTGACGTCCAAAAAAGAAGTGGTTTTTGAATGGCAGCTTTCACAACTTACAAACTGGCAAACGCATGAATGCTATACTGTAGTTGGTCTAAACTGTGAGGTTTCCTCAAAGGAGTTCCTTTATTTCACACAGTAGATGTAAAACTGGGAAGTCCACTCCTAACAAGATAAACTTGCGTTGCCTCCTCCGAAGGGCTGAAGCACCACCCAAGCTGCTTAGGCCATTCAGTGGGGCATGGCTCCACCTTGTGGCCACACTCTAACCACCAGTTGATAGGGTGCAAATCCAGCATGTTATTTTAGAGTGAAAATACTACATTCTGCCCACGTTTATAATTTTATTGACTCTTCTCACACATTTAAAACAAAAACAGCACATGACAATAGCAACAAATCCCAACTCAGTTGATTGCTTCAGAGAGGCCATGAGAACTAAGCCACTTGATACCTCTGAATAACTACTTTAAAGATTCAAGTTACAGAACAAGTTCAAGTTTCTGCCACCCCAGGACACACAGCCAGTTGTCAAACCCATGTTTCCCAGTCCGGGAACTCCAGCTCTCCATCTGTCTCACTCCTCAGCAGCTTTTCCGATGGATGCAAGACTGACTTCCTGCTCGCTATCCTGCAGGGCAGGTCGAGGCTGAACCAGGGAGAGAAGTGCAGTCAAGTCCCAGCATCACCGGCGACAGCCCATAGTCTTCTGTCTTCACCATTTATCTTCCTCTCCCTGCTCCAAAACTTATTGCTGTCACTCTTATGTAACAACGGACTCGGCGTCTATTAAACTGACTGAATGTGGTTCAACCTGACATGCTTTCCTGAGCTAAAGAAGAAAACAAAGCAGCTCTGCGGCCCATCAAGTAAAAAAGGGAAACACACTGAGAGAGGCGGAGCTGGAGAAGCAATGCAGCCCCTCCCTGCCCCCATGGAGGTTTCTCTAGTGCTAGCTCTTGAGGGTACAAGGTAGACACACTGGGGTCAAGGAGGTACAATGAAGGGAAACATTTACTTCCCCCTTTTAAACTTCCCTGCGGCCCCAGTCTTTGCTTTTTTCTTCGCAGATCCCTTGGGTTCTGGCTCCTTGCGCTTAGCTGAAGAGAGAGAGCCGGTGACCTTGAAGAAATCTTCCAGGCGGCCCTGGGTGCTGCCTTGGCGGCTCTTGCTCAGCCGCTTGACCCCACTGCGAATCCGCTCCTCAGAGAACTGCTTCTCGCCACACATGAATTTGACGAGCTCCTCTTCCTTGGGCTCACTCCACTTCAGCTCCACAGATTCCGGGTCAAGCACCTCGGGCTCTAGGAAGAGCTGCTGGGCCTCCTTGTGGAGCCAGTTTTCTGGCACAGGGTACTTGGTGGGGTCCAGTCGGCGCACAATCTCCTCGATGCTCTTGTGCTTCTGGATGAGGTCCACAGCCCGCTTGGGCCCGATGCCTCGGATACTCTCACAGTAGTCACTGCCCAGCAGGATGCACAGGTCCACAAACTGCTCCTGGTTCAGGCCCAGCTCCTGCAGGATCCGGCTCAGGTGAAATTCCTGGATGGGTAGCTTCTTGGCCTCACTGGCAGTCAGGTGCCGCATTAGCACAGGGCTGCCAAAGGTCAGGCAGTCCATGTCCTCTGTTGCTGCCGCATAGACTTTGCCAGCCTTCACCAGGGCCGCACAGCTGGCCTCTGCCTCACTGGGTGCATCGAGGTATGGGACGCCCATGAGGCTCAGTAGGTGCTTGCACTCATCATTGTGTTGCTTGGTGACCTTCACCAGCCGCTTAGCATACTTCTCTACGTCCTCCTCGGCCCCAACATCCTGAGCCTGCTGCAGCTGCTTCTCGGCCTCGGCCCGCCGCTCACTGCGTTTGGCCAGCTCACCTGACTTCAGCTGTGGAGGCTTGCCGTCAAAGACGTACACGGGCTTGATGCCATTCTCTATCATGCGGATGGTGCGGTAGAACATGCCCATCAGGTGGCTGGTGGTCTCACCCTCCTCGTTCTGCAGCACATCCCCACCGTGGCGAACAGCAATCAGGAACTGATAGATACTCATGGAGGCATCGATTGCCACCTTACGGCCAAAGTAGCTCTTGATGTCATGCTCCCGGATGGCACTGGGGGCCACATCAGCAATCAGTTTGGCCAGGCCTTGAATACCCATAGCAATACAGAGGAGGGACAGCTAAAAAAGAAAGGCAAGTAAGACAAGGAGGAACGTTAAGGATACAAAAAAAAAAAGTTGTAACTGGTGCTGTCTCACCAACTTCATGCCTTCAGCTCAATAAACAGCACAACAAAAAGCACATCACGTCAGCAACGCAGAAAATGAAAAGAACAAGACAAGGTTTCCATTGCCAAGAAATTGCCAGTATAGCAAGGAACTCCACTCAATCACTAAGGCTTCCTGAGTGAAACTGAACTGGGCACTGAGAGGAATAAGGCACCGTTGATGTCCCTCAGGGGGCAAGAGGGCTGGCAGGCAGTAGGGGCTACGTCTTCATCAAGGATCATGCGAATCCAGAGTGTGCCTGTCCCAGCTCAAGGAGCCCAGGGATCACAAAGGCAGAACGGAGCCCCGAAGGGCAGGCAAATACCAGTTAGACAGAGGTGAGATGTGACAGATACCAAAGCAGCCACAGGACACAACTAAATGTGTAAAGCAGCAAAATAAACATGACACCTGTCTCCTTGCCAATACCTGAAAACTACATTTGCTCCTCCCCAGCACACTCTTCCACCTCGCCCCCCCAAGCAGTTGTGGTTCCTCTTCTGTGCCAACTTGGCTAGGCCGTGGTTCCAGGTATTTACCTAAACACTAATCCAGGTGTGGCTGTGATGTACTTTGTAGACATGAATAACATCTATAATCAGCTGACCTTCAGTAAAGGAGACTGGTTTCCATAATGGGGGAGGGCCTCATACAAATGATCTGAACAACCTTGGCCGCAAAAATAGGTTTCCTGAAGAAATTCTGCCTCAAGACTGCAGCATAAAAAAAAAACAAAAACAAAACAAAGAAACCCTGTAGCACCAACTCCTGCCTGAGTTCCCAGCTTGCCAATCCGCCCTGTGGTTTTCAAATTAGCCAGCTCCTACAATCACCTGAGCCAATTCCTTAAAGTAAGTCCCCCAGAGTCAATCTCCTGCATATCTGTGTGCCGATTCTCTGAGGAACGCTGACTGGTACAGCAGTCGTGACGAAGGGGCGTGCCACGGCTTTCTCACACACAGTGCGTAATCTCCCTCCCGCAGTCCCTCAGCACACCCGAGTTCCTGCTTCTGCCACGGTGTCGCCAGTTCTAAGTCCTTCCCACGGTGTCGCCAGTTCTAAGTCCTTCCCCTGCACGTTCTCTCCATCACCCACCACGAAGCCTTAGGTGTGAGATCCCGGGCTCCTACCCCAGCCCGGGGCCTCATCTCGTGTCACTTGGGCCAGCCTTGCACGCCTGTGGTTCGGGCCCCTTAACGCGGGTTTCCTAGGGCAGTGTTCCCCAAACTTCCGCCAGGCCCAAACCCCACTCATGTGTTTTGCTGCTGCCACCAGAACCTGTACTTTGTCACTTACAATTTTCGTGAAATGGACACCACTGTTAAAAACTAAGGCAGCCTGCCCTGCCCAGTGTGGCTCAGTTGGTTGGAACGCTCTCCTGCATCTGAAGGACCGCGGGTTCGATGCCCCGGCCGGTGCGCACGATCCTCACCCGGCAGGCAACGCTTCTCTCCCTCCCCACCTCTCTCAATTTTGTCTCTCTCCAAAAATCAGTGGGAAAATGTCCTTGGCTAAGGACAAAAAAATAAAATAAAAACTAAGACAACTTGAAAAAGAGAACGCATCTTAAGCGATGTCTGTTACATCAGTTATGTATAAGAATTAAACAGGACGCTCAGAGTCGCCGTGGACCCACTACGCGGGGCGTCCCCAACACTATGAAATACTGCACTAGGCCTTCTCGCTGTCCCCATTCTTCCTCCACGCGGTCCTTTTCAAATAAAGCGAAGTGATCCTGTTACCTGCCTCCTCCTAATTAATTAAGCTCAAACACCTCTCAGCACGGCATCAAGACCCTCCGTTCCCCGGTTCCCCACCTACCTTCAGTCTGGGTGGGACCCAGTGCACAAAGCGGGGCACAAGGCCTGGCTTTTCTCCCTTTTGCTCAGCTGTGCTCTCCACCCACCATCCTCTGCTAGGCCCTTCTTCAAGGTCGCCCTCCTCCTATTCGTTCCCCAGTGAATGGCAACGGCCTGGAATGTAGGCGCCAGCGTCTACCGCCTGTGTGGTGTCACCAAGGCACTTCGTGCGTGACATTACTGAGCCACCTAAGTTTGGTTTTCCTCACCTACAAAATGAGATGAACACCACGCCCATCTTGCAGAAGTACTGCCAGGGTCGCTGACACAATAGCGGAACGCTCCCGACACGCACCAGGCGCTCTGCGAACGTTCCCGCTCCCGCACCCACGCAAGGCTTTCACGCACGCCGCGAACTGGCTGCTTTGCCGGAACGCGTGCGGGGAGGCCAAGGCCGCGTTACCCGGTCATCCTGCCACAGCATCCAACAGCGGGCTCTGAACGAATGAAGTTCGAAACTGTTTCTCATCAGGTAAAAATACATCACGACCCCGTGAGGTGGAGCTATCATCCCCTTTCTACAAACGAATAAAGAAGCTCGGAAGTTAAGCGACTAGCCCCAGGCCCGCAGCGGCAAAGTGGCGGTAGAGCATTCGCGCCCCCGCCCCGCGCAGCAGCCGGCCCCCGAGAGCCCCCAGCGCAAAGCAGGCCCGGCCGCTCTCGGAGACGCTGTCCATGGGGTCTCACCTGGCCTTAGGAGCGCGGGGTCTCAGCAGCTAACGTTTGGTCCACTATCGCCCAGGAAAGGTTTCAGCCCGGCTCCTGCCTGAGATCGCCGGAGGGTCTTCTTTCGCTCCACCGCCTTCCAAAGCCCGCGCTCCCGTCACGTGACGCGCGGCTGCGCACAGCCTCCTGGGAAGTGTAGTGCCGGCCCGCCCCCTCGTCCGGCGCTCTCAAGGCACACAGTCCCGGCAAGGCGAACGCACGCTCTCAGTGAGCCTACAAGTCCCACAATGCCACTTGCGCGGGTGCCACTTCCTCTTCCGGCCGAACGGCGCGCCGGCTCCTGCCGACGTGTTTTTCCGGTGGAGGAGCCGCGGCTCACCCTGTCCCGGGCAAAATGGTGAGATGGTGGAGGGGATCTTGCAACAGGGTGGGGAGGACCCTTCAGGGCCCGTCCCACACTCCCTTACTCTCGCTGAGGCCTCGGGCGCCCGTGATCCAGACCGCGGAGGCTCCAATATCCTCCGACTTGGGCCGAGGGGCGGAGAAGGGAAGCCCCTTTCCCTGGACGCCTTAGGCTGTTTGGATCTCTCCAGTTTTAAGGGGGGGGGCGGGGCGTGAGGTGCATTTTTAATGTCTTGGAGCTTTTATCTCTCTTACTTGTGATCAAGCTGTTCTCTCTGTCTCGACATTTCTTCCCCCTGCGGAACTGGTACTTATTCTACAAGGCCTTGGGCAAATGTCATCTTCCTGGTGAAGCATTTCTAACTCTTTCCGGCAGTTGGCCTCTCCCGGGAGCTCCCACAGCCTCTGTACAGACCGCTTTCTTGCCACGTGTCCTGGACTTCATTGTTACCTGCCACGCCTCCCAGTGACCACCATCTGACGTGCCTCTAGTCCTGAAATGATGTCTATTCATCTTTGTATTCCGAAACACAGGGCCTGCAATAGGAGGCTCAGTAAATGGCAGTGATTGTCTGTCATTTGGGGGATGGGGGATAAATGTTTACCGAATCGAATTCCAGTGTCTCTTAGAACAATGGGGTCGGTTGACTTCTCTAGAGTTGTTGTGTTCAGGGTTTTCGAAGCATTGGCTGGTGGGTGACAATGGAAGTTAACATTTGTCCAGGACTGTATGTTTACAGCCCTCTTTCACAGGCATGACCTCATAAATCTTCCCTAACTTTGGGAAGGAAACAAACACCTATTGAGTAACTATTGCCGGGCAGTAGCCAGATGCTTTGACGTTCGTCATCTTTCTGAAATCATACATCAACCCCGTGAGATGTTATAAATTGACCGAGACTCATGTTATTCACTAAAGCCAGAATTTGAACTGATGCCATTTGCCTGTAAGTTCTGAGATTCCATAATAGCATCGTGAGAATAATACAGAATTAGAAGTTGAGATCTAGGTACTGGCCCATAAAGCTCCTAAAATTATAGGCGGGCTTCTTCTTGGGCAGAGAGTCCATACTTTTCACTACATTTTTTTCAAAGTGGCCAGTAGCCTCAGAAAATATTAAGGGCCCTTGATCTATAGCTAATTAGTTGCCTTTTGTGTTCTAGCCTCTGACTCTCAGCTGCCCTTCTTGTCTCACATTGAAAAGACAGAGTGCTACCTTAGTTTCAGATGTTCCTTGTGGTCATTCCCAAAGTGCATCACTTGATGTGGGTTCTGAAGGATTTCCATATTTCCTAGGCTGAAACAGGCCTTAAGCAGTCACAGCAGCATGAGGTTCCTTAATAACCCCTTAATCTACCAGGTTAACGTGTTGGGATTCTTTCACGGCTCTGATCTCATGCCTTCCCCTAGGAGCTCGAGGCCATGAGCAGATACACCAGCCCAGTGAACCCAGCTGTCTTCCCCCATCTGACCGTGGTCCTGTTGGCCATTGGCATGTTCTTCACCGCCTGGTTCTTCGTGTATCCTTCCGCTGAGCAGTGAGTGGGCTAGAATTACTGGTGTGGGAAACTGAGGCAGAAACCATGTTGGGCATACACACTCTGCCCATTTGTCCTGGTGTGGGATTGGAAGAAGGTAAAGAGGCTGTTGATGTTCAGGGTCAGGTTGTGGCCTCATTTTTCAAGTTCAGGTGAGCTCAAGTTTGCTCTTCAGACTTCTAGAACAGTGAGCTGAAGGCCTGGCTGGACTGGAGGCTGGGGGTAGATCTGAAGTTGAAAAAATGGTATAAGGGGGGATGCCCTCTGGTGTCAGGAGATTTGAGGACTAGTCTGGCTCCACCATCCATTAGCTGTGACCTGGGGCAAGTGACCGAACCCCTCTGGGCCTCATTTTCTTTCTGGGTAGTAGAGGGGTAGTATGGAGTGACAGAGTCTAGGTCATCTGTTGGGCCTCTCTGCCTGGCTGCACCAAGCCACACAAACCCCCCAGAAAGCCCGTAGCCCGTATCTTTCTCCTGGAGTCACAGTGGCCATGCTTCCTGCCCTGTGCAGTCCATCCCTTTGCTTCTCCTTAACCGTCTTGCCAGTTATGAGGTCACCTCCACCAAGTACACTCGCGACATCTACAAAGAGCTCCTCATCTCCTTGGTGGCCTCGCTCTTCATGGGCTTTGGGGTCCTCTTCCTGCTGCTCTGGGTCGGGATCTACGTGTGAGCTCCCAAGGGTAAGCGCTGTGGCAGGGTGGGACACTGCAAAACTTCCCACACCTGTATCAGTGTGGTCCTCAGGCCCGCACGACCACTTGGTTAATGGAGACACCCTGCGGAGTGGATAGGGACACCAGACACATGTACCTCCTTCCCTGTTCCTAATGGGGGATTGAGCCAAGTGTGACCTATTTTGTCCGTTCTAAATTCTGTGCACTGCCCCGGGCCTTAGTCTGGCTTTGGGATGTATTGCATAGGGCTGTGGATGCAGGCTTCTCGTTACGCATTTGTGTTCTTATATGTCACACATCAGTAACTTGGACAGGCTGCTGGGGAGTGGGCCAGAAGGGGGTCAGGGACTGGTACTTAAAATTTGCTGCAAGGAGTACTGTTTTGATTAGTCTGAATGTTTTCGGCCATTGAAATAAATGTTGACTAAGTGATAAAAGTAAAACAAAAAACTGCAGCAGATAATCCATCAAACAGGTCACGAGAATTGGCTCGGGTGGCTTAGCTTCAAAGGAGTGCGTCTGTCAGCCCTTGCCCCGGGACACAGGGGCTCAGTAAGAAAAGCTGGTGGAAAGGAGGATCTTTGGTCTCATTTGGATACCCTTCTCCTCTTTCAGGTTCCAACCAGGCAGCTTCACTGAATACCTGCTTTTGTAAATTAATTTTTTTTACTATTGCTGGAATTGTCCTACCTGCTGCTCACAATAAAGGCAAATGTGTGACCATCTTGTCTGGTGCCCAGTCTCAGCTCTTCCTGCTTTTCTGGTTGTCAGATGGTTCCTGCTGCTGGGATGCCTGCTCTGTACGTTTGAGGGCAACGGGGTTGTGGGAGGGGTGTCTTGTCCTTGTCATTGAAGGCCTACGCTCTTCTGTTGTTTCTAGAGCAGACTTCTCTAGGAGCCCTCATCAATCAAGTCTTCCCTGGGCCAGTCCTCTGCTCCAAATGTAGCCACCCTCCTCTGGGTTGGGAAACCTGGCAAGGTTCAGCTTGTCCTCCACAAAGGCTTTTCCTTGGGATGGCTACTTTTAACCCAGGTAGGGCAGCAGTAGGTCCCTGGGGTGTGATGAGGGGAGGGGCTGCTGAGTCCTGTTCCCAAGCCTAGTATGAAGCTAAGAAGGATAATGGGGTATACAGCATCCATCTGGCTTAGGCACCCCCGATTCCAGGAGGTCCGCGCCCCACAGGCAACTCCATCTCCCACCAGAACAATCTCAAGAAGAGATGGGGAGGCAAGCTCGGATACAAAGCCGTATTTATACATTTATTTATATATGTGTATTTACTTCAGAAGAAAAGAACAGTTCAGGGGACAGGGAGCAAACAGGCCCAGGGCTGCTTCCCTCTGCCCACTCCTGAGTCCGAGTTGGTACACGATAAATATGAGTCAGAGCTCAGGGACGGGAGCTGGGAGTTAACGGGGAGGGAGGGGCGCTCTATACACATGCAGGTTTTTACAGGAGATACAGTGAGGGCGGGGGTCTTGTGCATTGCGAGGCCCTATGTACAGCTTGAAGCTTGGGGGAGATTAGCCCAGAGGCTATAGGAGTAAATGCCAAAAGGGGAGAGAAAGGAAGAGTTGGCTGCTGGACCCTGGGTACGGCATGGAGCCAAGACATCCACTTTCCAGCCCCAGCCCGGCAGCTGTCAGCCTCCAGCAGGCGGCCCATTCACCTTCCCTGAGGTCCTTTTACCTTATTGGGCTTAACGCAACTTTGGTCCAAGGTTGACCCCCCTCGAGCAGCTTGGAGCCCATGCTTGGCCCCAGCCCCTGCTCTGAGACCCTCACCCCAGGCTTGGAAACAGCCAGCTGCTAACCAGATTGGGGCTCTGCTGTCCAGATGGGCCCCAGGGGGCAGTGGAAGGTCACTTTCCAGTTAAGGACAGAGGGGCTGTAGTCCGAGGACAAATACCCCACTGAAGAAGTCTCAGAATCCTATTACAAGGAGGGGGGATTCAGCAGTTTTAAGGCATTTAGGGAGGTTCCCCTCACCCTGCCATGCTGTGGGAAGAGAGAACGCAGAGTAGTCCTAAGTAAGTCTGGGCCCCCTGCATGGTATGAGAGCCATGTTATTCCTATGTCAGAGTGAGGGAGTGGAGCCACACTGGGGAGGGGGCTGAGTGGCCAGGTATCCCCGTGAGCCCCTCTCCCCCTGGTGTCTCCCCATCCTGGGTAAGTGCTTTGAGATCCACAGCAGAAGAGGGCCCGCAGTTCCTAGGCTTTTTCAAGATTCAGCACCCCTACGGAAAGGCCTCCCACTCAGAGCTGAGAATGAGACATAAGAGGGGCAAGGCCTGGTTCCCAAAGGTGGCAGACCATCACAGAGCAAGGACATGTGGGAAGTCCTGTCCCCACATCTAAACCCATGGCAGACATGGCTCAAGGATTGCCACACTCCTTCCATGAGCCAGATGTGGCCGCAGAATGCTGCAGGCACCCACTAAGGACAAGTTAACATCGGCACTTGAGATAAGACTTCTACCCTAACATAAGCCCACCCCACCCCACAGAGGAGTGAGCAGAGATGGGGCCTCCAGCAGACAAGAACAGAGGAAGAGGCCAGAGTCTTCGTGGTCGGGAGTGGGATGGGTGTCTCAAGGCTCCCTGGGACAGATCAGAACCAGGGCCCTGTCTTTGCAAGTGTCATCCCAGGGTTCTGGCCCACTCTGGGTTTTCTATCGCCACCCTTCCACTCTTGTCCTGGTTTAAGTGCATTTTAGTTATTCATTAATAACAGCAAATGCTATCTGTATCCACCCATCAGCTAAGATGGCCTGCTGCCTTGCAAGGATTCCTGCTCCTCTGCTCAGAGAATGATGGGTCACCGGCACCTCTGTGAGCTCTAGCAGCTCCCTGGAGCCCAAGCCTTGGAGCTGCACCACCGGGAAGCTCATAGGGAACTTCCCTTCCAGGATACTCCAGGTTCAAGGGTCCCAGGCTTACCTGGCCCGCTGGCCCCACTGGTTCGGCCAGGCACTAAGTGTACATAAGGCACGTGGTCAGTCTCTCCAACCCATTCCGGGCTGGCTTCAGTTGCCCTGGGAGCTTTTGGAGACAAGCTCTCCCAGGGAGAGGAGACCTCCTGGGCCACACCTTAAAGCTTTGAAGTGCAAGTCCAGTGTAACAGTCAAACCCTAAAAGTCCACCACCTCACCACCCATCAGGGCGCAGCTTCGAGGCTGAGAGCTGCCTGCCCTCCACTGATGCGTGGTTCCAGCCAAGTCTCAGGGCTCCCGTCAAGCCCCCGCTGATCTCAAAGGCAGGCAGGTCCTCTCTGAGGGCCAAAAGGTAGCTCTCAGTCTCAAAAGGGGAGGCAGGGAGGGTGGGCTCTGGAGAGAGTCCCAGGCTTCCCCTTGCCTCCAGGGCATCTGAAGCCAGCCCTCCAACCACTGCAGCTGGACAGATGTGAACTGGTCCTGTCCTGGCCCCAGGAGGTCTCTGGTTCCCTTTGGGGTGGGAGGAGTGACCAGCAGGAACAGCAGCTCCAGTGTGTGGACCTCCGGTTTCACCTGGCGGGGAGGGCCAGGCCCAGCTCAGCCCCTGGGGGAGTGCCAGTGAAGGGTGGAGAGCTGGTGTCGCAGGCTCCAGTGTAACCACTGCATCCAGTGTAGAAAGGGCACTGGCCGGGCCCTGGTGTGGTGCTGCCTTGGGGAGGGCAGCTCAGTCACACAGGCGGTAGAAGCGGAAGTAGTAGTCTGTGGCCGGCCGGACCAGGGCCTCTGCGCTGCAGTTGGCCTGACCCTGAGTGGAAGGGCAGTGGGACTGGGTGAGGTGGCTTAGGAGTTGCAGGGCAGGAGGTGCTCCCCCTGAAGACATTTCCTGACACTGCCCCAACTCCTGCCCCGAGCTCTGCGGGTGCCCTCCTCCCCACTCCTCCCCGAAGACCGACACAGATACAGGTGCTGTGCTCACCAGGAAGGCCACCTGGAAGTGGTAGGTAAATTCACGGAAGGACAGGATGGTTACTGGCCACTGGTGGGAAGTGCCCTGGAGAGAGAGTGGAGAGGGGTCAGGACAGTCCCCTGCTGGTCCTGATCAGAATTCCTCTCACAGGCCATGGCAGCCCTGGGCTCTGCAGTGAGTTTGAGGGAGAGGGATGGGACGGAGCAGGTTCTGCTTTGGGGAGCAACGGCAGCCCCCCTCAATGCAGACTGTGCCAAGTCCACAGCAGCCCTCACCTGGTGCCTGCCTCTCTTCCCCGTCTTGTCTACCTTCCCTCTCATCCACTGCGCCCTGGGCATGTGGAGTATTCCATTAACACCATCTTCGCTGCAACCCAATGAGGTGGTGCTGCTTATAGACAAGGAAACAGTTCCTTGCCTAAAACCACACGGTGACACGTGGCAGAGCTGGACTTCAAACCCAGGTCTGTCATGCTCTCTCCCTGACAGGGCGGCGTGAGGCCCCGCGCAGGCAGCCTGCCCACCTCCTACCTGAGGCTCCGGCTTTGCCTCTAGTGCGTGAGCTCAGGCCTGAGCTCCACACTGAATGAGCACCTTGCAGGCTCCCCCGGCCCCCGTCTCTGGGGCCACAGGGCCTGGGCTCTTGGGGCTCTCCCTCACACCGTCCTCTACGCAGGTCACTTCCTGCCCGCCTTTCCCCCTGGCTAGGGCCCTGTGGGAAGGCAAGGCCTGTGCTCACCGCACTTGTCTCCCCACGGCCGGGCCTGACACGGCCTGCGACCGAGTTCCCAGTGAAGATTTTTTTTATTATTATTTATTGATTTTAGAGAGAGGAAGGGAGAGAAACATTGCTTTGTTTTTCCACCTATTTATGCACTCATTGCTCATCTCTTGCACGGGCCTGATGGGGGATCAAACCTACAGCCTTGGCGTATCAGGACAACGCTCCAACTGAGCAGCTGGCTGGGCCTGTGAGCACTTGGTGACTTAAACACATGAAGGGTGAACAGAAATCTCCTTAACTTGTGCTGAGAGTCACAACTTCAGGTCACAGCCAGTGAAGAGCTAGACAGTGACGGAATCCCAGCCACTTGGTTCCCAGAGCAGGAAGTGGCCCTCTACATGCGGCCAGAGGCGTCCTCCAAAAATGCACACGTAACTGTGCCACCTCCCCAGCGTGCGCCTGAGGCCCGGGCTCCCAGCCCGCTGGCCTCCTGACTCAGCCCCCACCATGTTTCCTGCCCTGTCATCATGCCACGCTGTCCCTGGCCTCCAGGTCTCTGCACGTGCTGTTCCCCTACTCCTGGGACACGGTCCCCCAATTGTCCTTCAGGTCTCATCTTAACTACACAGGACTTTTGTCAGTGGCTGTCCTGACCCTGAGACCAGACAAGGTTAGCTGTGCCTGCCGTGGGCTCCCAGAACTCCCTGTCCCCACCACTGCTTTCAAGTTAGTCCTTGTGGGACCATTTTCTTCCCCAGGGCCCTGTCAGGGCAGGAACAGGGATGGGACAGAGCAGGCACAGGGACAGGAGATGCTCAGCAGTGAATGGTGCACATATAGCCCCCACTACCCTGGGGCACAGAGGCCCAGGCCCCAAAGCCCTGGCTCCCTCTCCTCACCCATTGGGGACCCACTGTGCTCTGGGACCTGGTTGGTTCACAGCTTCCCTATTGTCCTTTACCTGGGTGTCCTGGTGGGTGTGGAGGCTCCTCCGAAGGCCCCCTTCCTCACACGGCTCTTCCGACATCAGGCTGCACAGCACCACGGACACGGGGAACGAGGAGCTGGGGAAGGCCCAGTTAGCAGGGAGTTGGGGCTCCGAGTTCCTCCACCCCAGCCTCCTCCCAGCCAGCACTCCACTCCACCTCCCCCGCCCCACTGACACACGCCACTGAATCCACACACAGCCTGAAAACGATGCCTAATAGTCCCGGCCCTCGACACCCGTTCCCATCCGCCACCCCACACGGCCGAGGCCCCTGGGGGCAGCAGCCCATTCTACGGATGAGGCACTGAAGCCCACAGACGGCCGGGGTCACCGCCAGTGAAGCACAGAGCAGGCACCTAGCATCCCTGCTCAGCCCCGGGACCACCGCGTCTCTCCCCTGCCCCACGCTGCACTCACTTCATCTGCAGGGTCAGGCCGAGGTGCAGTGGGGTGCTGCTGCTGACAGGGATGTGGTAGGTGAAGTTCCCAGGCCTGAAGGTGCAAAGCTGGCTCCTCAGCCCAAGGTCACCCCCCCAGACCCCACCCCAACGATTCCTCAGCCCTCGGGCTATAATGGAACCCTCAAGGGGTCTAGAAAGGGACCGTTCCATCTTGTGGGGGAAGTCCCTCTCTAAGGGGGCCAAGGTCTGGGCATCTCTACTGCCTGGGCTCATGTCACCTGAGGGAGCCTGTCCCTGGAGTGAAGGGAGGGAGCCAAGCCCACCTGCAGGCACCCCCTGGAGCGCAGTACTGGGAAGTGATGGGCATCGAGTTCTCCAGCACCTGGATGGAGGTCAGGGAGGGGGCTGCGTCTGCAAGGAAAGAAGCTGTTGGGATGAGGAGGAGGAGGGTGACAAGGCAGGACACAAATGAGGAGCAGCCAAACTTTTCTTGCCAGATGTGGATCAGCCACTCACACCTTAGTATGAGTAAGCTTCATGTTACTCTTTCCAGTTCCCGACAATGGCTGGAGGCACACCATCCTCTTCCCAACAACCCCAGGACTAGCCGGTTCCCATGCGCCTGAGGACTGTCTCCTTGACAGAACCAGAACACCCAGGAGCGGGGATGGTCTTCCCTGCCCCTTGCCGAGGTGGGGGGTGGGGGGTGGGGGCGTGGTGGGAGGGGAAATGGGCCGCTAACCCACCTGGGTGCAGACGTCTCTAACCCACCTGCAGACATCTCTAACCCACCTGGGTGCAGTCAAGCGGGTGGGAGGGGAAATGGGCTGCTCTCTAGGCCTCTGCTCCTGACTGCAGACGTCTCTAACCCACCTGGGTGCGGTCAAGCGGGTGGCTTGAAATCAGCTCCGGTGGGAGGGCTTACACAAATCGGGGCTCCCCTCCACCCCGAGAGCCACTTGTGAGCTGTGCCCCAGCCCACCACTGTCTGTGGGCCTCTAAACAAGCCCACCAGGGACAGGCTGGCTGCCTGGGGTGGGGGGAAACAAGGCTTTCTTGTTCACCTCAGTTCATCCCCAGGCTTGCTGCTGCCTGACCATCTGCCCAGGCAGGGGGAGCTGGGGCCACTAGCCACTGACCACTTGCTGGGCCTATGACATTTTCTGCTCTATGAGGCACCCAAGGAACCCAACAGGACCCAGAATGCCCTGAGGGGTCATGGATAGGCATCAGGTAAGGACATTATGGACAGTACCCTTGAACTTCTTCTGGGCAGACTCCCACTGTCCTTCAGAGACCCAATTCCAATGCTCCCTGCCTGATCCTTCCCTGATCACCTCCCCACCTTGGCCTGCACTGAGTGCCCTCTTCAGCCACCGAGCCACCTGTCAGAGCCTCATCATACTGCTGTGTTTTTGTGTCTGTGAGCTCTCTGGGGACAGAGCAGGTCTCTCCCCAGTGCCCCGAACAGAGCCAGCCCTAGAGCAGGGCCCAGGAAACGGCTGTCTGGTGAGCACGTTCCCCCATGTGGCTTCCCCATCACTGTGAACTTCAGTCTCAGCTTCTCAGCTTTGTCGTTTCTTTAAAGCTGCAATACCCATCAAATGAAAGTCGATGAGGAGGCCCAATACCTAGAGCAGAGCTACCTGGTTGAAGCCAGGAAGGCTCTTGACCTCCCCTTCAACCTCCAGGGCAGCCCTCAGGGCACCATGGAGGACTCTGGCTTGAAAACCTCTGTGAGAAAGGATTTTTCTGTGAAATCAAGGGTTTGAGGTTTGGAAAAACCCAGGAGGAGCCAGGCCCCGGAGTCAGGCAGACTTGGTATCAAATTCCAGCCCTGCCGCTGATGGGTTATAGGACCCTTGACAAGTCACTTCACTTGTGGTCTACGTCTCTGTTTCCTCATCAGAAAAATGGGGACCATTCCTTTTGGCAGGAATGCTGCAAAGATTAAATGAGGCACTCTCTGTAAAGCTCCTGGCCTCATTTCCAGTTACCACTGATGGACGGTTCTGCACCCAGGCACTCAGGCGACTGGGCTGAAATGGGCCCCAGCCAGGGAGCTTTGCTGGGCTGGGCTGAGAAGTGGAGGGGGGCAGAGCAAGTACCTGGTGGGCCCCAGGTCTGAGTGGGGCCCAGGCCAGGCTGGGGTGCCCCTCGGCGGGCCCGGCCATGGATTCGGAGGCTGGGGCTGTTCTTGGTTTTGCCCTGCACCCCAGGGAAGGGGACTGCAGGACTGGCCACAGGCTCCAAGCTCTTTGGATGCTTGAAGTGGCCAATGCCATTGGCTGACAGGCCCCAGGACTTGGCTCTGATGTTGGTGACTGGCAGCAGGGCCATCTGGCTAGGGTCTGTGGATAGAACCAGGGACAGGCTAAGTAGAGGGAACTGGCTGCCTCCTACCCAGCTGTCTCTGGGGCTCTCTAGACTCTGGGTGACCCCCATTTCTCTTGTCTCCACCGAGGTGGCCCCCAATCCCTTCCAGAGCCTCATTCTGGGCTCCAGGAGACCCTCCCACCAATGAGTCTTTTGCGGGGTGAGGTCATCCTCTGGACTCAGGTGAAAAATATTTTTAAAAACCCCAACCCCAGCCCTGGCCCCCAAATAGCCACACCTGAGCGGTTCGTGGAGGGGCTGGGACTGGGGCTGAGACCACGGCTGGGGTTGAAGCTGGAGCCAAGACCAGAGTCAGTGGAAGGCCTTGGAGTGGGTGAGGGACAGCAGACAACAGGGCAGGGGTGGCTGGAGCACAGGTCTAAGGTGCGGAGGGCTGGTCCGGGGGCCGAGCTGGTCAGGCTGGTGGTAACTGAGGAAGCCGGAGGCTGCATGAGCCGTAGGAGGGCAGGAGAGCCCCCACCCAGCATACAGCCACCTCTCCCTGATCCCATTGCTCCAGACCCACCCCAGGCACGCACCCAGCAGCAAAGAGGGCTGTGTGCCCAGCAGCCCAGTGGTCACAGGGGACTGTCGGAGCTGAGTGGTCCCAAAGTTCTGGCTGGACCTGCTGGGGAAGGGTGGACTAAGCTCAGAGAGGCTGGGACAGCCTGAGCAGCAGAACCTGGGAGTCCCAGAGAAGCAGGAGGGGCATGAGGAGAGGGACAGGGAAGGTGGAAAGGAGGCAGGAGCCAGAGGCAGGAGGGAGGGGCTTGACCCAGACACGTACCATGGGCACATGGCCTCACTCCCCCCAGGGTGCTGGGGCCGGAGCAGGGCCAGGAGACAGGAAGTGGACACAGCAAAAGAGCTAAGGGGCAGCAGAGAGGAAAAGGGGGAGACAGGCACAGGGGAGGAGAGAGAAGACACAGTCAGAGGTGGCTCCAGAGGCTGAAGGTGGCAGTGGGCAGACAGAGCCCAAGGTCCCACCCTGGCCCTCCTTCCCTCCACCCCAGTCCAGCCTGGGCCCCTCAGGTGCCTCTGACTCTCAGAGGCCCAGATACCTGGAGGAGCACCGAGTAGCCAGAGAGAAACATCGGCTCCTGCAGGGACTAGAAAACAGCTGCCTCCCTCCAGAGAGACCCTCCCACCCACCCTCACAAGCCCCCAGCAGGCTGAAAGCCTAAGGCAGAAGCCCCGTTAGAGTGGACAGCCTCCATGGCTCCTCTGACCCTGGGCTGCCCACCAAAGCCCTGCCCGACCTGGCGGCTCAGCGGGCAGCCAGGCCTCCAGAGACATACCCATCCGTCTCCACCAGGTCCTCCTCGGTGCGCAGGCTCAGCACATACAGTGTGGACATGGACACCACGCTGGGAACCACAGGAAAGGGCCGCGGTTAACACCGGAGCCACCGTCTAGTGCCCTCTCCAGGGCAGGGCCGGGGCTCCCAGGTGATGCCTGTGACGGGTCTCCCAGCCCCTGGGGGACGAGACAGAACAAGGCAGCCCATCTCCTTCCCCAGGACCTGTGGGGCTCTCCTAGGCCACGACCGCCTCCTCCCCCAGGCCTAGACCCATGGGCAGCTCAGCTCCCCCGGCCGCCACCCCAGAGCCTGTGGGACAAATCACCTGAAGGCCATGACCACCACCAGGGCAATGATGGTTCCCTGAAGGAAGCGCTGGCTGGTACAGGCCTGGTCTGGGACCACGGACGATGGCTGAGGACCGAGAGAAAAAGGGAAGAAGCAGGAAAGGCCCAGACTTAGGGAGCCCGTGGTCTTACCCACTGTGGGCTTTGCTGGAGGCCGGGGTGCCAAGGCTGGCTCGTTCCCACGGAGGGCAGAGGGAGAGGAAGGACAAACAGGGCTGGGGGGTGGTGCTAGAGGGTCAGGACAGGAAGGGAAGCAGTGAGTGGGATCAGTGAGCTTGGGGAGGGGCAAGCTGCAAAGGAGAGCCATGGGGGATGGGGAGGGCCCGGTCCACCTACCTCCCACCCCAGCCACCCTTACCTTGCTGGCCACCTTGGGGGGCCTCTTTTTGTGGGGGACGCTGCCCACCCGGCTGAACTGGCTCCCTGTGTGGCTGCAGCAAGAAGGTCAGGGTCAGAGGTGCCTCTGGGAAGCGGGTCTTGCCCTCCCTCGCCCTGCGCCCCCACCTGAAGGCGCCTGAGCTGCCAGTGGACTTGAAGCTGTCCAGCCGCCGCAGCTTGGCCAGCTTGTGGCTCCAGCGCTCCAGCTCATCGATGCGCGTCTCCAGGTTGTCGGTCAGCTTACACAGCTCCTTCACGGCACCCACGTTCTCCATGAAGATGCGCTCCTGACACAGCCCACAGGCCAATGTTGAGGGCACAGTCTGCTCCTGGGAGCCCCAGGCTACAGGCTCGTTGGGGAGCAGGAAGGGAGCTCCTCAAAGCTCCCCAATCCAAGCCAGCCTTGCCTCTAGTCCAGTCTCAGCTCCCACGCTCCCCGTGCCTGCCCCCAAACAGCACCCCCATGCCGCATCCTGCCGGCCTGAAGAGCCCTTCCCACGGCGGCCAAAACGTATTACAGCGCAGCCTCACAGCAGGTAAGTTACAAACCCCATCCTCACAGTAAACCGCGTGTTTAAGCTTTGCAAAAGCTACGTGAGGATGTCTAGCAGTTACTATTGTTGCCCTCCTTTGGCAGGGGAGGAAAGTGACCCTCAGCAAGGTTCCTCTTGCCCTTATCACACAGCCATAGAGTGGCCAAGTCCCCGCCTCCCCCCTGAAGCTCACCCCCTTTCCTGTGGGGTGGGAAGGGCAGTCTGGAGGCAGCACCCTCTCCTCCCACCCCATCTCTCTGAAGGAGTGAATGCCATCCACCAGGCCCGCCCCTCTGTCCCTTGGGCTCTCTCTAGTTCCGCCTTGGTACAAACCTTGTTCACCACCAGAAAATTCTCTATGGTATTCCCGTTGGCAAAGACCACGTCTCCAGTGTCCTTCACAGCCTCAGGCAGGATCTCCTTCACCTCCTGGGCGATGACACCTGGGGACAGGCCGAGTGTGTGTGGAAGGAGAGGGTGGCCACCCTCAGTACCTAAGGTAAGGAGGGGGCAGGGACTGGAGAGGGTCAGGTTCTGGGGGCCAGATATTTGGGTTCCAAGGAGCCTTGAAGTGGGGGGCTCCATGTGCAAGTGTCCACAGGGTCACAGTCCCAGGGGTCAAGGTGTGGGGTTCCCCTGGCCTGGGGAAGGGATGGATTCCTGGGAGTAAAAATCCCAGAAGCAGAGGGCGGGGATCTAGGAGGATAAACGCAGGTTCCATGCATGGGCAGAGGGGCAAGGATCCATGGACAGGATTCGAGGACTTCTAGGGTCAGAGCGTAATTTCCCATGGGCTGAGGGGTGGGACTGGTAGAGGGCAGGGTTCCTGGGGGCAGAGTTCCAGGAGTCAAAGGGAGGGGTTCCCGGAAGTGGGGTTTCCAGAGGATGGGAGCAGGGTTATTGGATTCCCAGACTCCAGCCCCCATCCTTACCTGTCTCTGGTGCCGAGGCCTCGATGCCGGCGGTGGCAGCAAACTCTGGCTTGTATCTGTAGTGCACCAGCCTCATGCGAGAGATCCTCTTCAGCTGCTCCGTGGTGTCCACCTGCGTGGGGGCCTCTCCTAAGCCTGAACCACTCCCCTCCTGGCCAGTCCAGAGCAGGACTAGAGCCCAGGAAGGCAGCAGCCCAGGGGCTGCAGCAGGGAGGGGAGACCCTGCTCTGGGGATCCCAGCCTCCCCCCTTCTTCCTTCCCCTGCCATCAGCCCCGCTTGCTGGTAGCTCAGTTGCCCCCACCTCTTGCACATGCTCCTTGGCCCGAAGGTCCGACGGGTGCATGAGCGAGCCCATGACCTTGACGTTGCCATGCACGACCAGTGCCTCATCAGGCCGGTCTGTGTTGATGCCCACACGGCCATGGTGGAAGACTGTGTCGGGCACCTGAGCCCGCTGCCACAGCACGTCGCTGTCACTCTCAAACTGGCCTGGGTTGGAGGCCTAGCGCAAGTTGGGGTTGGATGGATCAGTCCCTGGGGATGGGAGACCTGCAGAGCCCTGGGAAAGGGGGGGACCCTGCCCGCAGCTGCTCCTCCAGCTCCAGCCAGGGCTCCTCACCCCACCATGCATAACTTAAACTATTCCTCCCATTGTGGCCATTTTCAGTCACTTGTAGGATTTCAGAAAGCTACCAGGCCCTGTCCACCTCAATGCTATATGGTGAAGGAGACACTGAGGCCCAGAGAGGATGGAGCCTTGCCCCAGGCCACACAGCTATACCCAGCAGGATCAGCACTCCAGCCCTTGATGCCCCAGCACCCCGGCATTTCTCCTGGGTGCTTTCCTCCCAGCTCTGGGGAGGACTCTTCAGCCCCTGGGCAGAGGTGGCCCTCACCCGCACGATGATGCGCTCTGAGATCTGGGCAGCCAGTGTGTAGTTCTGATTTTGTGCGTGGGCCTGGAGGGCCACCACCAGCATGAAGTACCTGGGGCACACAGGGGTCTTAGAGGCACCCAGGGTCCCACCCCACCTGCCCTTGCCCACCCCCAACCCCCACAACCCTTCCCAGGTCAGATGCATAGTGCACAAAACTGCCTGCTCAGTCTCCCCTCGCAGGTTCCCAGGGCCCCAAGAAGTGGGCATGGACATCCACCCTGCACAGGAGGAACCTGAGCCTCCACTAGGGGGCGGAAATTCCCCAGGGCCCACAGCTCCGCCACAGAGGAGTTCCTTAATCCAGAAGCCGGGCTTCTGCTCTCCCATCCCTAAGTCAACTAAGGGTCTGAGTTTTAGGTTTCTCATCTGTAAAATGGGTCAGTCTGTGGGGCTCTGTGCCTGGTGTGCTACACGGGGTGTCATCTTCCTGGCCCCCCTCTCCAGAAATGGTGGGACTCCCGGGCAGGGGTCCAGCCTGCTCACCTCTGGTCAGGGTTAGGCTTGCCCTTCTTGCGCATGTTGTTGGCGGTGGTCTCGCTGAAGTGCAACCGCCCCACTGTCACCTTCGTGACCTGCTCAGGGGGCAGACTGACCCTGTGGTGGAGGGTTGGGCAGCGGCAGGATACTCAGGGAGCAGGCACTGGGGGCTGTGGCGAGCCCCCCAGGGGGTACCCAGGTATGGGAAGTGGACATTGTGGGCGTCTGCCTACCCCCCTCAGCTCCCGAGCCATCCCCGGCATCAGCCCTCCCAGATGCCACCCCCAAGGGGTCGGATGCTCACGTGACGGGGTTGAAGGGCCGCTTGCTGCGGTCTGACTGAGACTGCTCGATGTTGATGCACTGGTTCAGGGCCTCCAGCTGGGGGAGGAGCAGAGCCCACGGGTAACTCAGGGCCTGGTGGCTCCCCTGGCCCCGGCCCCCTGCAGCCTCTCAGCCCAGACCTGGCCCAGCTGGAGCTCATGAGGGACGAAGGCACCAGCCTCCCCTCAGCAGCACTTCCCCATAAACTTGAGTGCCTTCTCCTACACAGCCGCACACCCCACAGACCACACCTGCCCCCATTCCCTCACCTCTGTGCGCACGCGCGAGCATGCACACACTCCAAGGTCACCCTCGCTGCCCCCAATCCACACCCACACTCCCCCAGCCTGTGTACACGCCCAAAACCGGCCTCCACAAACACCCATCCACACCCACTCACCCCCAGTGTCCCCTCAACCTCTCCACATGACACTGAAGGAGACATACCCTGCCACACCCCCTGGCTCAAAATCAAGGTCCACTAATGTTGTGCTGGGGGGGGGGTCATAGGGGCAAGGCTTCTAAGTCTGGATGGGCCTCAGGGCAGGTGTCCCCAAGGGCTACAGCAGTGTGGACAGTGAAGGTCAAGGAGCTGTCAGCCAGGAGAGAAGGGATGGAGTGGGAGTTTGGAGGACGTCCTGGGAAATGGAAGCAGCTGAGGAAAGGCCGGGGCTGTGGACAGGCACAGCAGTCTGGGCAGAGCCAATGGTGGGGCTGGACCCCGAAGGCCTTGGTGGGCTAAGCTCGGAGGTTGGGGCTTTGCCAGGAGGGCAGGGGGAGCCGTGGGAGAACAGGGAGTGTCATGTCCACCTGGGTCTCAGGTGGGACTCAGAGTGGAAGCTGCTGTGGATGTTCAGACAAGGAGAGGGGTGGCCTTGTCCAGGTAGAGGGGTCAGAAGTGCCTGGTGCATGATGAAGTGAGGGCAAGTGGGCCCCAGATTTACGGCCTGAGTGACCAGGGCCCTGGAGTCCTGCTCCCGAGAAGGGGACCCTAGGGGAGGGGCACTTCACAGGAAGTTCATTTTGGGATGTGAAGCTGAGAGAGCAGTCAGGAAAGGGTGGTCCTGGCTGGAGATACAGACTTGGGGTCAGGATGGAGGACACGAGGAGCCTGATGGTTAAGGGGCATCACAGGGAGAAAAGATGGGGGGCTGGGTGGCAGGGGGCACTCAGCCGTGAGGAACTTCCACCTAGAGCCCTCCGGGCACCCTGGCCGCCCCTCCTTGCCAAGCCCCCCAACCTGCCTTCACTCCATGCAGCTTCAGGTAGAAGCAGTCGAGGGGCTTGAGGCCTTCGGGTGTCTTGACGTACTTGGGCTCGCCTAGCACGCCAATGTACACCGTCACCTGGAAGTGGTTCTTCTTCTGGCACACGAAGGCATCGTCCCCCACCGAGAAGTTGAAGCCCTTGTCGGCGTCCACGCGGTAGGTGAGCGTGGGCCTGGGGGCAGAGGAGGGCACACACTGGAGCCCCCCAGCCGGGCCTGTGCACCAGTTTCCTACCCTGAACCCCTGATCATGGGGCTGCCCCACTTCTCAGAAGCGGAAACTGAGTCCCCAGAGGACTTGGGCTCAGGTCGGCCATCTCCTCAGTCACTATTCTTTCCTCTACATGCCTGGGACCCACCACCCTGCCCTGGGGATGGGGGGAATGGGGCAAGAGACCCGAGGCCCACCAGGTGGGATGGTAGTCCCGAGAAGGGGGCGTGATGGCCCCTCACCATACTTGGCTCCTTCCCAGAACACTGCCTGAAGGGCCCCCCCAATGGGATATGGGGTTAGAGGGGATGGTCTGCAGAGCCTCACTGTGCCTGACAGCTGGTTGCCATGGAAACGGTGGAACCAGGCGCTGGCTCTGAGCTGGCCCAGCCCCGGCTCATAGGCTCCCCCAAGACCCCAAACATCCTCATTCCGACTCCTCCGTATGCCTGGGTGGGGACGGGGTGCTCTGGGCAGCTGGACTCAGCCTCAGTTTGCCCATCTGTGGCTGAGAGACTGTTCCGAGTCTGTACCCCTGTAGAGCTTGGCCCGCCCCCACCCGGGTCCCCCCTGCACAAGCAGTGCTGCCGATGCCCCATGCCCTGTGCCTGCCTGGAGGAAGCTGGGCAGGGACAATGCATCTAAACTTGTGAGGAGAGGACTCTGGGCCTGGCCAATGTCTACAGCAAGGCCCAGGGACTACCACCTCTCCCTCCCGAGACTCCGCCCACCTGCCTGCGCCAGAGAAACACCCAGGAAGTGCCTGGGCCACACCGGAGGCCTCAGCTGCCAGCTGGCTGGCCTTGGGGCCTGAGGTGGCAAGGATGGCCCCAAAAGAATGGTGGGAAGTCCTCACCTAGCCATTGAGGCTGGACCCCCAAAGACCTCTCTCCAACCCTGGTGGGGCCTCAAGGGACCCTTCAGCCACTGAGGCAGCTGGAATCCCCCGCACCGTCCTGATGGCTTCTCGTTAAGAATCCCACAGAGCCCAGGGTGCCCAACTCCAGGAGGCTGGTTTCAGCTGTGAGAGGGCCCAAGTGCAGCCACCCTGCCCAGGCCTGGCAATGTCCAAGGTGAACTGAGAGGAGCCACACTCTCCCCACTCACCGCCTTCTGTGGGAGTGAGGGGAGTGGTCCCACAGTGGTCCTGGCCAGGCCAGGAAGCTGAAACCAGGTGGGTGTTGAGGAAGTGCTGGGAAGGCCAGGCAGCCTCTGACCCAGTTCTCCCCCACCCGCTTGGCCCCCTCCTCCAGGGAGGGGGCTGCTGGAAGGGCCTTGCTAACACTCAGCTTCCTGCTACCTTCCTGGAATGCAGAAGGAGGAGGGGAGGAGGCAACAGGGAAGGAGAAGCCAGAAAACACCTACCCACACACTTCTCCCTGACCTGGCCTCCACTGGCCCCTCCCTGGCAGATACCACCTTCTTAAGGAGGCTTTGGGCGGGCCCAGGAGTCAGAAACCCTGAGCCCCAGTCTGCACTCTGCCCTGAGCCAGTCCACTCCTCTGTAAAACAGGCCATCTGGCACCCAGTGTGCTCCCAGGCCCTGCTCTAGGACCCTGATGCCAGGGCTGAGGGGCCCCAGGTGGGTGGCCAGGAGGGTGGGGAGCGGCACCAGTCACTCACAGCTCTTTGTAGTTCGCATCACACAGTGTCGCCCACTTGTTCTGCTGATGTGGCTGCCACTTGATGGACTGGTAGTTGGGGTCCAGGTAGGAGCCACTGAGGCTGTCATTGTCCTGCAGGAGACCTGGAGGGAGGGAATGCCTATGTGGGTCCTGGGCTTTGCTCCCCAATGTGAAGAAGGGTTGGCCCCTTGTGGGGTCCAGCAGGCCAGTTACGTACCTGGTGAGGGTGCACCCGGGGGGTGCCAAGGAGGCGTCTGCACCCGGGCGATGCTGAGGGGCAAGGAGCCAGGGCCTGGTGAGAGTGGGCCCTGGGGAGGCCAGGGTGGGGATGGGGCTCGAGGAGGGTGTGGTGGCAGGGCTGTCACGGTCCCGGGCTCCTGTTTGATCATTCCGTTCAGCATCTGGGCATTGAGGGTGTTGGGGGGTGATTCGGAGTGCTTCCTCTTCTTAGAGGGGTGTGTGGGGAGCCTGGGTGGACAGAGGTATGTACCATGGGGGGCTGGCTCCCCCTTAGCCCCCCTCCCCTGAGCAGTACCCCCCTCCCTGTTTCTGTAGGATGTGTCCAGCCTGGAGGACACCTCCTGCAGGAAGCCCCTGGGCTTTGCCTCCTGAGAGTCCCCCCATCACTGTTTCTGTCACTCAGTTACCCCCAAACTGTGGAATCCAGGAGGGCAGGAGCCACACCTGACTTGTCTGTGTGTCCCCATCACAGCCGGCAATGGGCCTGGCACGCAGGGCGCTCAGAGTTGTTGGCGCAGGGAGCGAGTCCGCCCCCTCCCTGGGCTGTCACTCTCAGCAGCCCCCTCACAGTGGAGGCTCCCAGGAGAGCCGCCTCCACGGCCAGAACCAGCCACAGAGGGCCACCAAGGCAGGAGGAGCATTTCTTGGGAAAAGGGCTGAGATTTGGGGGGCTGCAGAGTACCCCTTTTCCTTCTGGCTGACAAGAAGTTGGGGCAGTGGAATCTTTCCTTGAACCAAATCTTTCATGAAACCTCCACATGTAAGACACAGAAAGACAATTCTGCAGGTTGGAGTCAGACCTGGGAGTTTGGGTCTACACCCGGGACCTCCTCAGAAACCTAAGGACTCCACGAGATGGCTGGAAAGTCACTAGGGTTTGGTGACAGCATAGCCCAGGTTCAAATCTTGACTCCGTCCTTCTGAATTCCATGACCTGGGCCAGCATTTCCTCTCTTGGAACCCCGGTTTACCCACGTAGGCAGTGGGGGCGGCCATGCCACCAAACAAGGCAGGCAGGAGCGCTTGGCTGTGGCTGGAAACCCCTGCTGCCATGCTGGGCACATGAAGACACATATGCTGACCCTGTGTCCTGGGGCCAGAGCCTTCCGCCCTTCCTGGGTTCACGCCTGTCCCCACCTGTACTCTGTCCTGCCGGCTGCTCCCTGACTGCCCACCTCACCTTCCCACCCCGGACGGCTGCCCAGTCTTACTCGGCTCCATGTTGCTGCAGCAGCTGGTGCAGCATCTGCGATTGCTGGGTGTGGTGCAGCTCGGCGGGCACCAACCCCTGCCCCATGGCCGTGTAGGGGGGCATCGGGGGCTCGGCCTTCATGTACAGGTCCCGCTGCAGGACGGGGTAGTGAGGCGGGGGTGGCGGGGGGCCTGGCAGGTGGGCTGGAGGTGGGGGCAGGTGCTCCAGGCGGGAGGGCCCTCCCACATGGCACAGGGTGTCAGGAGTTATGGTGTGCAGGAGGTGGGGGTCTGCGGGAGAGAAGGGGGTGGGCATCAGAGACCTGCCCTGGGCACTACTAGCTCTCCCCTGGCCTGCCTCTGCAGGGTCTTCTGGTTCCCACCCCTCCAGGGCCAAGCCTGGGGGCTGCCCCCCCAATCAATCCCATGTGGGAGGAGAGTGGGACAGCCTTTCACCCCATTTTTGCCAGCTCCTGCCCCTGGGCTGGGCTGGGAAGGTGCTCCCTGGGACCCCACTGTGCCAGATTCTCCAGAGCGCCTCTCAGGCCTGATCCTTCCCTGGGCCTCAGGAAGGAGCCTACTGAGACCCCCCAGTGTGGTCCTGTGGCAGCATCCTCTCTCTGGCAGCCCCTCACCGAGGCTCCCAGGGGCCAGCCCCCAAGCCTAAGAGGGGAGGCCCAGCTCCCTTTGTTCCCCAGGAGGCATTCCAGAGATGTTTTTGGTAAGATAAACAGAACTCTTGACCCCTCTGTGCTGTGGGGAGGCTGCTGCCCCGTGATCCTTTTGCTCTTGGCCACCTGGCGGCCGCAGCACCCCTGAGCACCCCCCAAGGTGAGGGGGGCCTGGCAGCTGGTGAGGCCTGGGCCCAGGCTGCGGCCACGGCCTCCCCAACCATCCACTTACCACCGAAGGACGCATCCATGATGGCGCAGGCGGGCAGGCGGGTGGCATCGCCGGCAGGGACACTTGCTCGGAGGCAGGGCCAGGCTCCCCACCCGCCCATGGGGAAACAATAGCCAGCGCCAGGGAGTATTTGACCAGCGATAATCAGGGCCTGTTGGGCAGCCACTGGCCCCCTCCTTCCCTCGCTCCCTCCCTCCTTGATAAGGCCGCCCCAGCCACTTGCCCAAACCCCAGAGCGGGAGGGTGGTGCCCGCTGGACTCACCATTCACCTGCTGTGGGGAATAGGCCTCCGAGCCTGAGTCTGGGGGAGAGTCGGGCAGTGTGCTGCAGGAGAGGAGGGAGGGGCAGCTGTGAGGGCAGTTGCTCGGCAGGGCAGGGCCCAGAGCCCCCAGAGGTGGGGGGCATCGAAGTCTCCTCACTCCCACCCTTGCGGTCTTTCTCTGTACCCAGTCACCTTGGGGTGCCTGGCAGTTGTTGTGGGGAGCCTTGGGCTCCTGCCCAGCATCCCCTCAGACCTACTGGGCACTTGGGGGCCAGTGACCAGTGCCCCTGATGATGGCGCAGGTGTTCACAGGCTCGCTCCCCTGTCCGAGGGCCTAGGCCTGCTCCTCCCTTCCTGCACCCACTGCAGCCCCCACTTCCTGGAAACGTGGGGTCGAGGGGGCTGGGCGGGTCCACGGGGGCCTGCCCCACCAGGGGCAGGTGTGGACTGGGCTGGGAGCCAGCTCGGCTGGGCCTGGGTTTGTTTTTTTCTTGCAGGGTATCAGTGGTTCAAGCAAAAGAACAAATTGAACCCTGAGAGGTCAACGTGTCCCGCAGGAACGCAGCACTTGTCCAGTGAGGGGGACAATGTGGCCGCATGGGGTCCCCCACATCTTGAGAGACTGCCCACTTCTGCGCCGACCACCATGGACACAGCCTGGGGCTGATCCCAGGGAGCCCGTGCTTCCCTAGACGAGCCTGCACCTAGCCCCACGGGCGGTGGGAGGGTGACAGAGAAAGTGTCGAGTGACAGGGACTGAACCCACGCTGCCAACCAGGCCTCTCCAGCTCCCATCTGCTCCCCGCACCTCACCAACAGTGGCCTTGGGTTTCCCTAGTCCTTGGGCTTCCCTAGTGTGTCTTTCACACCCTCTGATGATCCCTGCCATGAAATGCCCCAAGTCCACGGGGCCTCTGTTCCTTCCTCCTAACCCCTCGGGGTGCTCGTCAGCCCTGTGGCAAGCTACTGACTGATGACTCCCTCCCTAACCAGACAGCAGGGCCCGCTGCAGGGGCCGAGTCTCTCTCATTTACCACACAGGACAGGGCCTGGCCGGGGTGGGGCGGTGAGAGGCCCAGGCCGCAGGGTCCCTGTGTGGTATGGACGAGCCCCTCTGCACAGTGACCCGTGTGCCATCAGAACACCCCTGGGACGACCAGCAGAGCTTCCCTCTGGGGACAGCTGACGAACTCGCACAGAGGCGTGGGGTGCAGCAGGGACACCCAGCAGGCACTTGTCTTCCCTCCTGCCTTCCCTTTGGGGTCTGTGGCTTCGGGACAGCCTCTCAGCCTCAAGCCCTCAAGCAAAGGTCTGCCCCGCTCACCCCTGACATCCCCACTCGCCTCCGTTGCCCAAGCCCTGTAAGCCAGGAGACAGCTACACCCTGCCCTCAGTGCCCCAGCACTTCCGCCTTTATTTCCCCAACACCTGGAGGAGAAGCATCTGGGTCTCCCTTTACAGAGAAGATGCCGAGACCCTGACCGAGGTGGTGGTCACGACGCTGGAGGCCTGGCCGCAGTGGGGCCGTGGATGAAACCAGCCTGTGCGAACAGTGTCATGCTCCCAGCCCTTGACTATCCTTCTACCCAGAGACAGGACCCCTGTCCCCACTGAGGAACCTGGACATTTCTGCAAGTCCCTGTGCAGAGCCCAGTGTCCCTGGCTCTCCCATGAGTGTGTGTCCGTGGGTTGCCCTGGAGTCTGGCTGGCTGGGCTGGAAGCCACCTGGAACCTTTGGTCACAGCCAGATGCAGGATGAACCCTTAAGGCAGGCCATTGGAGTGGGCTCCTCGAATGTCAGGGGAGCGCCTGGGAGGCTGGCTTGGGCGTGGGGGTAAAACATCAGGTGCCACGCCTGCGCCGTTAGCCAGCTCCCTGTGACCACAGTGAAGAGTGGCTACATGTGCGGCTGCGTGGGTGGAGCTGGTGCAACAAAGGGGGTCTGTGTGCCCGTGGACATGCACACGTGTGCTGGGGGTCCTGTGCACGTTAATGGTTGTGGCTTACAGGGTCACCCCGTCTGGTCCACTCCCCACACAGCTCTCAGAGATCTTCCAGCACTGCCGTCAGCCCTCATCGCCATCCCCGCCTCAGAACACAGCTGCATGGCCCTCCATAGCCTGGCCCCGGCTCTACCCACCTCGCCTGCCCACCGGGCAGCCTGATCACCACCGCCTGGCCTTGGCCAGCTCCTCCCAGGCCCACGGCCATTGGCCCTGCACCGTGCCTGCCGCTGGGCCCTGCGTCTGACCTGCCCACCGTGATCCCTGCCCTCACTCACCCTGGGGCATAGGGAGCCTTGGGCTCTGCCTTGATGGGGGGCCCAGAGCCCCCCAGGAAGGGCTTGGGGGCGGCACCCATGCCATTGTTGTTGTTGCAGTTGAGTGGGGCGCTGTAGCTCGGGGGTGGGTGGGGGCCGTGGCGCCCCGGGGAGGGTCCACCCCCAGGGGGGCTCAGGTGGTGGACCCCGCTGGAGCCGGGGATCGCTGGCTGCCCGTGGGCGTAGGCGGCGGCGCTGGCTGGAGCAGAGATGTCAGGGAAGCAGCTGTGGAGAAGGGGGAAGCTCAGCGCCAGCCAGGACCCCAGCTCCTCCCTGGGCCCCCACCCAAAGGGCAGACGGCAAGGCATAGGGGTCAGTTGTGGGAAAGGACCAGTAGCTGCTTTCAGAGGTGGGGCCCTCACACCTCCCAGGTGACAGGTGGAGGCCGGGCCTGGGGCTGAGGCTGTCCTGGGGTCACTCACAGGTCGGAGGCATCCTCCTTGCTGATGTATTCCTCCAGGATGCTGGTGTCGATGTTGGAGGGCTCCAGGGCACCATTGATGTCATGGCCTGCAGGAGAGGGACAGGTGTCAGCCCAGGCAGGGGAGGGGCGCAACTCCTGGAGACAGCATGGCCTCTGGGCCACCCCTCCAACTGTCCCCAGGCAAGGCCACCCAAAACAGTGCCCTGGGCTCCCCACTATCTGCATCTCCATCCATCGTCCACTACCTGACTCTCCCCCCCACTAAGGAGGCATTGACCTCTCCCTGCCCATAAGCCCCCTTGGAGTCTCCAATGAGGAGAGGGGACCAGAGCACACATCTGGGACAGACAAGCCACTTCTTGCCCTTCATACCCCATTCTAGCTTCCTCACATGAGCAAGTCCCTTCCTCTCATCTATAAAATGGGTATGTGACCCCCGGTCTTGTAGGGCACTGTGAGGAGCAAATGAGGTGCTTTACTGGGTCGAATGCCCAGTGGATGCCTGCCACCCTCGATGACTCTGTCCTGCCCTGTTCATTAGTCAGTTCCAGACGGCCCAGCTGGTGGGCACCCAGGAGCACAAGGCCTGGGTGGGCTGGACAATAATACATCCTGGGGGTGGCATGGGCTGGGGGAATCTCCTGCACCCCAGGCCCCAGATGGAGAGGGCATGGGGACCGGGACTAGGTGTGCTCAGCCCGCTCCCTCTTACTGCACGTGGTTGTAACAGGGCTGGGTGCTCAGCCCTGGTTCTGCAGAGGTGAGAGACCTGGAGAGGTAAGGGCTGGCCTTGGCTTCAAGCAGGGAAATGATGGCAGGCGGGGCTCTGCTCCTCCGCCCCCACCCTCTCCTGGGCCCTCTTTGTCGGCCCCAGCCCTATGGAAGGGAGGGACCCACAGGAAAGGCGGCCCAGCGCTCTTGGGCATCAGGAGGAGAGAGGGGGAGGCACTGACCTTTCCCCTCCCAGGGTCACCTTGCGGGGGGAGCTGGAGGGCGGGGTGATAAGGGGGCTGACGTGGGAGATGCGTCAACCCCGATAATGGAGGACGGCCCCACCCACACTGCTGACCTGGACCAGCCAGCCCCACTGAGGCAGGAGGCACTCACCCACAGGCCCCTGGGGCCTGAGTCTGGGGTCTGCCCCTCCCCTGGCAAGCCCTGGGAACAGCTCAGACAGGTCTAGGAACAAATCCTAGCTCACCTACTCCCTGCTGTGTGATGCTGGGCAGGTCACTACCCTCTCTGAGCCTCAGTCTCCTCATGAGTAAAATGGGGTTATAAACAACTAATACTTTGTAGGCTCACTGTGAGTATGAAGCCAGTTAAGGTGTGTAAGGTGCCTGGCACGGAGTGGGCGCTCAGGAAACAGAGTGGCTGACCTCACTTCCCAGTCCTCAGAGCCTGGGGTCCCCAGGAGCCCCCCGCCCAGGCCCCTCCCTGGCCCTGGCTGGCATTTCAAGAATGCTGAGCCCCGCTTAGGTGATTAATGAGGGCTAAGCCCTCCTAGGAGTCACGCGCTGCCTGGGACAGGCCCTCCTGCGGCCCCCACCCCTGGCTCACCCAGCCAGGAACAAGAGACACCCACCAAGCATGGCCAATGGCGGTCCAGGGCCCCATGTGGCCAGGGCAAGGGGAGCGTCTCGAGCCGGGAATGGCCAGTCTGCATGCTGAGGCTCTAAAACCCCTGTCTACACCCTGGCCCCTACCCCTGTTAACTGTAGGTCCTGTTTGCTGAGTGCCTACTGTGTGCCAGGCACTTTTGGAGCCAAGCACATAAATAATCACAGGACCTTACTAGATGCGAGGCATCCCGCAGGCTCCTCACGTGCAGTGTGACAATAATGGCGATTACGATGGTGACAGTGGTGACAATGACGTCTCATTCTGCCTGCCTGCCTGCCAGGCCCACACCATTCTAAGTGCTTTATGGGTTTCCCTCCCAATCACCCCTGGAGACTTGGTGTTATGAGCATCACTCCCTTGTTCAGAGAGGTCAAGTCTCTTGCCCACGGCAACACAGCAAGGAAAAGTCAAACCCAGCAGCAGGGGCCTGATGACAAGGGGGAAGACGGGGTTACAGAGACCTCCAGGCCATCCTGGGCTGGCCCAGGGGCGGGGGGCTTCTGAGGAAGGAGCGGGCCCAGGAGATGGAGAGGAAGGGGCGCCGGAGGCGCAGCCCAGCCCTGGCTGCTGAAGCTGCAGGTTTTAGAGACTGAACTTGGAATCCACAGTGAATGATGGGGTGACGGAGTCATGGTGTTGCTATTTATAACAGGCCAGGGCCCTCTTTCCCTCCTCCTTCTCCCCTGGCCAGGAGTGTTCCTAATCACCCCTAATCCTCTTGCCCACCTCCCCCAGGATAGGGGGGCCTCAGGCGGAGGCATCCTGGGAGACCCTAACAAGAACCAGATGTGGTTGGGGGGAGGACAGACCCTCCCGTGCCAGGGGCCGGTGACGGAGGAGGGAGGAGGGAGCCACTGGGGCAGGGTGGGGATGGGCTAAGGGGTGCGTGAGGAGTTGGAGGTTCGGGGGCTGGGGGCCTCCTGAAGGACACTGACCCCACACCTTCTCCTCTGAGAGCCCTTGAGGCCAGCCTAAAGGGTCGAGGCACCAGCCAGATGCCCCCAGCCTGCCCTCTGAACAACACTGCAGATTTGGAACCAAACATTCTGGGAGGACAGGGTGGGGGTCGGGGCTTGTGGGAACCCAGGGATTCCTGAGGCTGGGGCAGAGCCCCCAGGAAGCCAGGAGGAAGGCAGGGCCTCTAGGCATATTCTTGGGGGCCCCCCTCCCCCACAGCTCCCGAGAGAACCCTGGAACATCCTTGCGCCAACAACAGATACCTGTCAGCAGGAAATGCGTCTCCTGCTGATCTTCAAGACCTCCCTGGGAGGTGGGGAGGCTGCCTGAGGTCCCACACCAGAACGTGGTACCACCAGCTCACGGGCCAGCATCCCTGCCCCCCCTTCCTCAAACCCTTCAACAACTTCCCACGCTCAGGATGACCAGCGCCCTCCGTGGTCCCAGGCCTGGCGAGGTCGGGCCCCCTGCCTGCCCCCTCAGCCTTCTCTTCTGCCCCACTTCTTCCCGTAACTCTCCATGGTCCAGCCCCTGCCTCATTCCGTCCCCAGACAAACAGCCCCGCCCCGCCCCACCCTGCCGGGAACATCAGGGCCTTTTCAGGGCCCTGCCGGACAAAGCCCATTCCTACCTAGGCTTCTTTAGGTTTTGGTTTAAATGTAAGTTCCTCCAAGAGGCCGTCTCTGACTCTCCCGTTATCCTAAGTGGTGGCCTCCTCCCCTGCTTCCTCATCAGGCTCTCTGCTCTCCTGCCCGGAGCTCACAGGCGGGTGGAGGGCCTGTCCACTGCCCGAGTGGCCGTTCTGTGCCCGACGCCACGACACACACTTTATGGGGCTCACACTTAAGTCTCGTAACAAGCCTGTGGGGCAGGCAGTTTTCTCCATCTCCAGCTTACAGATGAGGAAGCGGGCTCAGAGGGGACCAACACCTTGCCCCAGCTGGCAGATGGGGGGCCGGGCGCAGCCCCACTCTGTTCTGTCTCTGGGATCTCAGCACCTGAGCCTACGGAAGCCTCTCAGGAAACACTCGTGGAACGTGGAACGAATGAGCGAAGTGGCAAGTGGGACACCAGAACCAGGCCTGCCTGGGTCTGGGGCCACCGCTAGACAGGGCCCCTCCAGGTACTGTCCCTGTCCTGCTGAGCTGTGTGCCCCAGCTGCTTCTCATTAATTAGGTCCTTTATTATCTGCTTTTAACAGGATCCAGACACTGCCCCTTCCCAGGCGGGCTGGGATCAGGGCTGCGGGAAGGAAGCCCCCTCCCCACCTCTCTCCTCCTTCCTTTAAGGCCACTCAGCAGGGCAGAAGGGAGCCGAGGGGACATGAGCCAGGTGCAGGATGAGGGCGGGTGGGGGCCCAGGTGGTCATCCACCCTGGTCCCTCCCTTTCCTCCTCCTCGTGCTCATGCCCACTCCCTCCCCAACAGCTGTGGCCACTGGCTGAGTCTCGGCCATTGTCCTGGGGGACGGGGGAGGGTGGGGACCCGGCACAGTGGGTGGCTTGTGCCCTGCCCACACCCTCCCCCCTGCCCGTCAATGGGGTACTTGTCAATTCATGCGCCAAACATGGCGGAAATCCCGTCAACCACGTGGCTGTGGGCAGGGCAGGGTAGGCCAAGGCCTGAGAATGCTGACCAGGCCTCGCTGATCCGAGCCTGGGGCTGACGGGGCACGAGGCCCACACCTGTTCCCCTGCTGCGCTGAGTGTCCACCCCAGGTGTTGGAATCTGGCTCCAAGCAATGGCAGGGGGCCAGGGTAGTAGCGGTCAGGGATGGCCCCCTTGGCAGCCCCATGATGCCCTAAGGGACCCCTGGGGTCAAAGAGGCCTGGCTGCTAATGTAGTGGCAACCCCCTTCATTGCTGTGTGACCCTCAGCAAGTAGCTGCCCTCCGCAGGCCTGGCTCCCTTTTCCATCCGTGGAGCAGGGACCCCAGACCTTCTGTGAGATGGTGGGGGGAGTAACCTCACCCCCTGGAGGCCATTTCTCCATCAGCGGGAACTGCTCTGTTCCCATCTCTCCTGGGACCCCATCTCCTTTCCTGCCCAGCTGTCCCACTGCCCCCAAGCCTCTTGACCTTACCATGTGTTGGCTCCAGAGAGCCTCCGAAGGGGCCTCGCACCTTCTCCCAAGTCCCTCTGAGGCATGACCAGTACCATTCCGTTATTCCAGTCTCCAGGCCTTGGCTCTAGCCATCCCCACCCCCAGCCCAGGGGTCAGCCTTCTGTGACTGCCTGACTGCCCCAGCAACCCCTCCTCAATCACCTGGTCACAGAGGGCCCCCAGTGCTGTGGCTCCCAGTATCAACTGAGCTCATCGACATGCCCCAAACTAGTTCACTCTGGGACAGGGCACAGTGGTCTCTCACCTCCTTTGGCTTAGACTTTCTATCTTTAGTAATAAGACCTGTGATTAAATGATAACTGCTAGCTCTCCTTGCTTCAGGCTCCTACTTGTGACCAGAGTCTTCTCACTTAAAATGCCTTCATGTCAGATCCTTGATTTTGTAAGCCACCCCTTGCATCTCTGCCACAAACCCCTTTAGCCTAGAGCTGAATGACAAGGATGTGGCTCTTGAGTCTTGGCCATCAGGTGCTTAGATCTGAGCCACAGGTGTCTCTGTTCCCTCTCAATGTCTTGCTAAAAATGCAGAAGACTCCCGTGTTCTGCCTGCACAGACCCGTCTCCTCCCAGGGGCCTGGGACCTTTGGCTGCCTTTGGGCCATAGCTCTGTCCTCCTCCAGTCCCCGTGCAGCTGCCACCCTGTCCTCTGGTCTATGCAAAGCTGAATGCACAGGTCCTCCCACGCCAGGTCCGACAGAACTGAGCCCAGCAGCGGTGACCTGTTCTCAGGGACCCACATGAGCCCCCAGGGGCATCTGCTCTGGTCTAGGGACCCCCAGCCCTGACTCCACAGGGACCAGGGCAGGCAGGCCAGGGGAAGGACCCCTCACACAGGCAGAGTAAAGATGCTGCAGCCTGGGGAAGGGGCAGGTCTCCTCTAGGGTCACCTGTGTCCATACACCAGCATGGCCCGCACACATGTGTACACATGCAGTGTACTCCGGGCCCGTACCCACTGGCATGCACATGGCTGGGAACCACAAACATATACTCAGTGGCACACCCTCCCACACTGGCACATACCAGTATGCCCCATACGTGCTCATTCATTCCACTATTTACTGAGCGTCCACTCCATGTCGGGGGCAACGCTAGGCTCTGGTGATACAGCAATAAACGAAACAAGACCCCCTGCCCACGTGGAGCTGCCATTCCAGAGGCAGAGGAGACAGAGGCAGAGCACTTTAGAAGGTGACAAATGCCATGAAGAAAACAAAGCAGGGAAAGGGGGTGGGGGTGCCAGGAGAGCGGGGAGAAACCGCAGCAGGATGGTCAGGGCAGGCCTCGATGAGCAGAGGCGCATAGAGGAGGTGAGCCCCATGGCCATCTGGGAAGAGCATCCCAGGGGGTGGGGAGCCAGTGCAAAGGCCCTGAGGCACGGCGTGCTCATACGTGTTCATACCTCAGCACACGTCACAGACGCGTACACTCGAGCACACAAATGCTCACTGCCCCGAAGGCAGGCCCAGGCCAATGCGACTCCCCATTAGCTCCAGCTAGAGCCAGCTCTCACTGAGCAAACTCACTGTCAAGACCCCCAAGTGCCCTGACAAAGGTAGCTCCCTCCAAGCTAGAAGGCAGGGGTAGGGATCCCCTCCCTCCTCCCCAGGGCCGAGGAGGGAGGACCACGGAGGGAGAAGCAGCACAGGGAAGGAAAGGGGGCTCCGGGGCCGGGGCTGAGATGGAGGCTGTGGTTCTGCATGATGGTGGCTAGAGGGACCCAGGTCAGACGGAGGGAGGACTCCCCCACTGGTGGCAGCCTGCAGGCAGGGGGAAGGCAGGACACCCTGGAGCCCCCGGTCCATAGTCCAGGCCAGTGCGGGCTCTGGGCCTAACTGCCCGGGCCCGGGGCTTTGCCCTTCCTTCTCTTCCCACCCCAGGCCCTGGCACTCTCAGGGTCTCACTGCTCCTATCGTACAACCTTGACCACCTGAGTGAAGGGTCTGAGGCCCAGAGGTTAAGGGCTGGATGGAAGTCACCGAGCACAGCCATCAGCGGTGACAGGACCCTCAGTGCCCAGGGCAGAGAGGCCCTCTCCCTGCTTCGGTGCAGGCTGGCACCCAGCAGGGAGTGGCTGAAGGTCAGGAGGCCTAGGACCCTGTCCCAGCTCTGCCATGGCCACCCTGAGTGAGCCTGACACGTCGCCTTCACCCCCTGACCCGGTACCCCGTTTCAGAAATGGGGGGACACCGCCTGCCCCTCCGCCGAGCTCCAGGGTTCCTAGGAGACGACACAGGCCGAAGCCACTGACCGAGCATGGCACATAGAGACAAGGGACAGTTGAGCCCACTCCCCCAGCCTGCCTGCCCACCACCATGTTCCAAATCTCCCAGGTGCAGGGTCGGGTGGGCCAAGCTGGAGGTGCCAGGAGCCGGGATGGGTCAGGGCCAGACCAGTCAGGGGCTCAACAAAGCTGAGAGTTTCCGCTCATTGTTAGAATAAGTAGCCCAGAGAGGGTGAGGGGCTTTCCCAAGGCACACAGCGCCAGCCAAAGGCCCCAGTCCAAGTCTGGGGGCACCAATCTACCCTGTGGACCAATAAGTCCTCAAAGTGAGGACATAACACCTGCCGTGAGCCTGCCCTGTGGGCTCATACTTGAGATCCCGCCTGGCTGTGCAGTGTTACTGGGCCCCTCCCAGGCCCCCGTGTACCCCCAGGCACCCTGAGAGGTAGGCACTGCGACTGCACCTGTATTCCCATTTCACAGAGGGGACAATGGAGGCACAAAGAGGTGCGGTGCTAGGCCCAGGGAGGGACTGTGGGTGAGCAGCCGAGCTGGGAGCGGACCCCGCAGCACGCCAGTTGAGGGCATCCCGTCCCTGACCCCAACCGAGGGGCTACCTGCACCCAGTGGCAGCGGGGGCTGGAGACTTTGAGGTGGGAGAGGAGGCGTCCTGTACGCGCATAGGCTGGGAGGGAAACTGAGGCCCAGAGGAGGGGGTAGTGAGGGGGAAGAAGGTGGAAAAGACGGGCAGGCGGCCCCGGTGGGGCGGGGCCTCCCCATTAATGATTCAGTTAATGATTTCTGCTCCCCGTCCTTATCAGGAGGGCAAAGTCCAAGGGCAGCAGCCAATCAGGGGCCCCATTGAGCTGTTACCCAGCAGTCTCTGCTGCCAGGGCCCCCCAAGTCCTATAAGCCCTTAGAAGTCAGGGAGTGGGGGCCAGGTTCCCAGGATGAGGCCATTCTGCCCAGAGTGGCCTGTCGTCCTCCCAAATACCCTACTTGGCCCTGCTTAAGACCCAAAGGGGCCCTTTGCCCATGCCCCCAGACTCAGGAGAGGCCCAGAAACCAGCAGGTGGGGAACAGCCTGCTCCTTTCCCCTCTGGGGTGCCCCCAACCCCTCTCCGTTCCCATAGCCATTATTGCCTCCATTGACCCAGAGAACATTTCCTGCCCCCTCCCCCACCCCTCCGTGTAGTGCTATGTGTTGGGGACAAGAGGATGAGTCAGCGCCACCCCCCGCCCCCCACACACACCATTTCTCTTCCGGCTGGACTCAGGTCCTAGGGAGGTGGGGCTGGGACAGGAGCCCTCCCAGGGACTCTGGGTAGACCCTGGATCAGACAGACAGGTTGGCATGGGGCACAGGGCCAGCCATCACACACCCAAACTCAGCCTCAGCCTATCGTCCACACAGGGTCCCCTCCTCCAGTCATTAGGGGGCCTCCTCTTGAGGCCTCCTCCTGCCCTCAGGAGGCAGAGATGCTGGTCCCCATAGGAAGGCCACCCTCCCTCCCCCAAGGCCCCGGTGGCAGTGGAAAGAGCAGGAGGCTAGGCGTCATCTCTGGCACACACCAGCTAATTCCCTTCTCTGCACAGGGAGCCCTGGTCTTGGCCCTTGGGAAAAGGGGAGCAAGGTACTCCCCATCCCAGAGGTGGGTGAAGGGTGGCTTTCTAACCAGGAGCCTGGTGCTCTGGGGAACTGTGGGGTCCCAGGCCGTTGGGTCCAGTGTATATATCTCATTGAGAGGCCAAAGACAATAGCGTTTGTCTTTGTTTGGTGGCTGAAAAGAATCCCATGGGAAGTCCCATCTCTGGTCCAACTCACCTGCCTTCCCCAGGAGGGGACATGAGGCCAGAGAAGAGAAGTAACCAGCCCAAGCCAGCCATCAGGTCTGGAAGGAGTGAAACCTCAGCCTCCCACCTCCAGCCCTGGTGGGGCTCTGGAGGCTGCGTGGGGGACCCCTAACTTCTCAGCGCCCTTTCCAGTACCTGTTAGAAGCCCCGTTCCCCTCAGTCTCTAAGGTTCCTCCACATCTGCCTGCTTTCTGGGGGTGCTGGCTGCTCACCCAAGGCCCGTGTGCCCCTGGAGTCAGGGCCCAGCACCCTGCCCCTTCCATGGTCCTTCCTGGGGCCAAGACAGGGCTCATCAGAGCTGGAGGCATCATCAGGACCTTCTGTGACACTCCCTGCTCAGAGAAGGGTCCAGAGAGGGCAAGAGCTCTGCACAGGGTCACATGGCCCTCGGTGGCTGAGCCGTCACCAGAACGTCTAAGGTCCTGTTGAGGTCCTCTGTGCTGCCTTTCCCCTGTCCCCAACCAGGCTCTGAGAGTTCGAGGCCCCAGCCAGTCAAAGCGATGAGTGCACCTGCTTCCGCGACCCTGTTACCTGCCGGGAACCAGTGCATCCTGCCGGAGGGTCCCCTCTCTGCAGGCCCTGTGCCCGCTGAGCTGGGCGACAGTAGCCTCCCTCCAGGGGATTAGCAGGGACGTCACGGGGGCCCGGCTGTACCAGCCTCGAGGGGATGGCCCTGTCCCAGCCTCCCACCTGAGGCCCAAAGCGCCTTAGCCCTCAGCCCACTGCCCTGGGGTGGGCACAGCTTGGCCCACCCACACAGGGCAAGACCAGGACATACCTGGTGTGCCTACAGAGTGGACCATGTCAGACAAGGGACCATGATGCTCCCCAGAGCAGAAGGCACAGCCCCTGCCTCCTAGACTGACTGTCCAGAAGGAGCGACCAAGGCTGAGCAGGGACCAGATGAGAAGTCGGGTGTCCTCGGCCTCAAGTGCGAAGATACACACAGTCCTCACACACTCAGCAACACATCCACCTGCACAAAAAGCAATCTCCCACCCCCTGGCACTTCCGTAGTACACTTGTGAGCACTCTCAGACCCTGCCACTCCCAGCAGCTCCCTAACGCCCACACTGGGTCATACACTGCCCACCCGATTCCCTGCCAGGCCGTCCCCTCCCACGTGGCCCCAGAGATCCTTGCCCCCAGTGCCCACCCCGCCTTGCCCCCATCTCAGGCTCTGGGAGTACTTCTCCAGCCCCTGGCTCCCTCTGGGCCCTCCTCAGTGGGCAGCCCCACACCACCCCCTGCTCCCCACAGACATTCTTGAGCCTCCTCTTATCTCTCTGGAGGAGCAGCTCAGCCTCCCCGCCAGGCCAGCCGCATGGCTGAGCTGTGGCGTCAGCCCCCACCCCCCACCCTTGGCCAAGAGGGAAAGTTTGGCTCAGGAGACAGGGAGCCCAGGCCAGCCAGGCCCATCCCTCCGCCAGGGCCCAGGGTTCTGGGGGAGGAGGCATGGGGATATGTGCAGGAAGCTAGGGGGCCTGGCCCACAGGTCATCTGGGGTACTAGCAGGTTCAGGGCACCCCCAAAAGCCAGGACTAGCCTCCTCTTCCCACCTCCCCAGGGGTCCCCAACCCCCATAAGGCCCCTCGAAGGCTCCTGAAGGGTGAACAGTATCTGGGGAATGAGAACCCCTGAGACTGATAGGGGCTGCCTAGGACTCTCAAATAACCCAACATGCCCACTGAATCTGGTTCAGATCTGATCTCTTGGGGCCCAGGCCTGCCGGAATGCCCAGAATTCTAGCATGGGGAGGCCTGAGGCTTGGGGATGCCCTTCCCTGGGCTGCTCAGCAAGCATGAGCGGACAGAGGTACCCACCCCCAAGTCACAGGGAGAAACTGAGGCACAGAAGGACCTTCTCTGTCCTGGGACCTGGGCTATGGGCACTGGGCTTGAAACTGGGCCCTGACTCGAGACCCTATTGTCCAATAGTCCCAGCCCAGTGCTCCATGGGTCAACCCCAGCCTCCCAGGAGCAGGTTCACACCAATGGAAGTTTCTGGATCACTGAATTCTGGGTTCTAAATGCACTGAGGAGCAGGATGTGGGCTTAGGGACTGGGGAGAGGGTAGGGCAGAGGCTGGGCTCCTGAAGTTGGCGGAGAGGGGCACAAACGGAGCCAGAGGATCTGGCTAGATGGACCGCCACCGCCACTGAGGGTCTGAGCAGCAGCGTAGGGTGGGATGCATCAGACTGCACCTCTGCCTCCCCCTCCCACACTGTCCCATCCCTCTTGAATCCAGCACCTGGGAGGAAGGGGACAGTCCTGGAGGAGGGGCAGCAGCTACTCTGGAAGGGAAAGGGGAGTTGGTCAGATGTAGGAGACCTCCAAAACCGTTGTGTGTGTAAGGAAGGGGGAGGGAGTAGAAGAATATGTTGTAAGGTGTGTGTAGATCCCAGACCTGGGGAGGGTCCTTACAGGACCAAGGTGAGGGGCTGAGGTCACTCCTGGAGTGGGAGTGGGGGTGGGAGGGAGCACAGCCAGAGGAAGCAAAGCTCCAGGGACAGGTGTGAGCAATAGAGCCCTGAAGAGCCTCAGAGGGCTGGCAGAATGCCCTTCATAGCTTTGGGAGGGTCTGCGTTTGGAGGTGGTTGGGATGCCAACTTCAAGGAGGTTCTGGCCCAAGGAGGGCTTTCCTGGGTAGGGGGTGGGGGTGGAGGGACCCAGCCCACTGAGGGGAGGGATAGCTGCTTCAAGAGGAATTGCAGCCTTGGGGGAGGGGGCATCCTTGCAGAAGGTGGATGACAGTCTTGAATGGGGTCCCAGTCTCAAGGAAGCCCAATGGGAAGTTCCTGGCTCCCGTGTCAGGCTCGGGGGTGGGGCGGGGCGGGGAAGGGTGCAAACCGGAAAGGCACGCCAGGGGCCTGGGTCTCTAGGCTGTGGTCCCTGACCCTGGGGGGACCACTGGGGGCAAGGTGCTAGCCTAAGAGTCAGGAAAGATTCCAGCAAGAGTGCTGGGGGTTGGGGCCTGAGTAGGATTCCATAGAATCACAGTAGAGGGTCCTCAGACTCTGGAAGTGGGAAATGTGCTGGGTGTGGGAGGTGTTAGAATTTAGGGGAGTGTGTGTGTGTTTGGGGCGGGGGCGGGGGGGAGCTGCAGGTCCTGGAAGGCGTGAAGGAGGACTGAGCATGGATGTGGACGCACCTTCAAAGAAGTTGTGTGTTGGGGGACCGGGAGCCGGGAGACCAACTTTAAAGGAAGTGGGGAGTGACCCGCGGGAGACTCCCAGCCCTGGGAACCAGCACCGCGGGCTGGCTGGTGCCAGCCTGAAGGAGAGCCCCAGCCTAGAGGAGGCGTCCCGGGGGATCCCGGCGTGGTGAAAGCACAGTCGAGCGTCCCCGTCCCCGTCCCCGTCCCCGCGGAGGGCAGAGAGGGATCCCCAGCGCGAGAGGTTCGCCGGCCCGCCGTTACTCACCTTCGAAGAAGCGCTGCAGCGCCTCCGTCTCGTCCACCACCTCCATGTCCGGCTCGCCCGGCGCGCACTCGGTCCCGGCCCCGCTACAGCCCGGCCCGGGGGCGCGGCATCGCCGGCGCGGCCCGCGCGACAGTCCCGGCTCGGCTCCCGCTGCCGTCCCGCCCGCTCGCCGCCTCGCTCGCCCCCAGCGCGGCCCTGGCCCGGCCCCCGTCCGCCCCAAGCGCCCCGCCCGCCGCGCTCTGCGCCCCCTGCCGGCCGGCCGCGCTGCAGCCCCACGGCGGGCGGGACGCGCGGCTCCTCCTGGGGCGCTGGCGCAGGGTCCTTCCCGAGTTGGGAGAGGCGCGGGACCTGGCCCCGAGCGGGGAGGGGAGGGCGTGCAGGCTAGGCTGGGGTCGCTGGAGCTGGGGTCAGCGGCCACTCCCTGTCGCGCAGTCCTCGCCCTCCGCTTGGGCAGGGGGAAGATCGCAGGATTCTGAATCTGACATTTTCAGAGACATCCCCCACTTCTCCTTACCCACTCCCATCTCAGCAGTAATAATAATAACCAGCATGTCGTGAATGCTTGTTATGTGCCGGCCCACGGAGCACTTTGCAGGGGTTACCTCATTTAGACCTCAGGGTACCCTACCCAGGAGACACTTTTCTGGGCGTCTTAGAGATGAGGAAACTGAGGCTCAGTGATAGTGTGTCCTGTGTGAGGAAGTGCTGTCGGGTATAATTTCCTATGGTGTCCACATGTTCCCTGCGTTGTCCACATGTGGCTACTGAGCCCTTGAAATAGGGCTATTGGAAGACCGAGGAACCGACTTTCCCGTGTTGTTTGAATTGGTTCGGATTTAAGTAGTCATGTGTGGCTATGGTACCCGACAGCCCAGGTCTAAGCGTTTCAAGGTAAGCAGGGTCAAAACCCGCATTCACAGCCAGATCCTGGCTAACCTAGGAAGATGCCCTCTCTCGCACTGCTTCTCTGGGTGGTGGGGTGAGCCCTGAAGGTTTTCCCACCAGCTGAATCACCCCCACCCCCCATCCCTCTGCCTCCACTCTTGGAGTGCCTCCTCTCCTCTGTCCTGCCCAGCTGCACAGCCTCACGACTCACTGATCCCTACAGTCCTTCCAAATCACTTTCTAAAAAACGTCAATCACACATGTCGTTACTTTGTAAAACCTGTGGTTTTGCCTGGCACTCAGTGGAAACCACAGGCTTTAGCCAAGGAATGATATGTGAACCCCTTGTCCTGGTTCCCAAGGCCTTGTATGATCTGCCTCTGTCTGGACCACTGACCTCAGCTGCTACTTTTCTCTCCGTTGCTCAGGAAGTCACAGCCACCAAGCATGCTGGGCACCAACACTTCAACATGCGGGGCACATGCTGGTCCATCTGCTGCTCATGCTTGTCCCCACATAGCTGGTTCCTTCTCAGCAGTCAGCTCTCAGCTCCCACATCACCTCTCTGACACCCTCCCTAAAGCGGTTGTCCCTGCCCAGGTCTTTTTCCCCCCAAAAGAGTTTCATTTAGGGCTTGTCATTGTCCCTCTCACTCTAGAAAGGAAGCCGTATGCGGGTAAGAGATTCTTCTGGCTTGGTCATCGCTGTAGCTTCAGCACCAAGTGCACTACCTGGCATATAATAATAGGTGCTCAATAAATATGTGTTGAATGAATAGACAATGGAATTTTCTTTCTTTTTTTAAAAAAGATTTTATTTATTTTTAGAGAGAGGGGAAGGGAGGGTGAAAGAGAGGGAGAGAAACATCAGTCGGTTGCCTCTTGTAGGCACCCAGGAATCAAACTGACAACCTTTCACTTTGTGGGATGACACCCAATCAGCTGAGCCACCCCATCAGGGCCAGGACAATGGTATTTTCAAACTGTGAAATCCTCAACCTCTGAAATCTTGGAAGCAGGGAATTCTGGGATCCCAGAGCCAGTGAATTGTCTCACTACAGAATGGTTCGACTCACAGCCTCTCGGGGCCCAGCAAGCGAGAGTGGGAAAAGCCTGCCCCACCTCACCGCTGCTGGACACCCAGCAAGCGGAGCAGTGGGAGGACCCACAAGCAGATCCACATGCCAGCCTGGAGCTCTCAGCTCTGCCAGTCAGTGGCCCCCAGAGGAGGAGAGTAGGCACAAGCTGGGCTGCCCGGTGGGGCTGGGGTGAGAACCTGCAAAGCTGCTCCCACCCAGGCTGCCCTCCCCCTCCTCAGTGGCCAGCCATGGGGGAGGGGTGGCCGGTGTCCGAGCCCCAGATGTGGCCCAGTCAGCAGGCCCGTGGGGGCCCTCCGAGGAGGGTCAATGCCATGACAGTTCTGGGGCTGGGGGAGGGGGTGCCCGGGCTGGCGGGTGCCTCACAATGAGGTTTTGTGCCCCGGGGGCCTCGAGCTGTTGCTCTTAGATATATAGAACGGGATGCTGCTGGAGGCCCCAGCTGTGTGCGAGCTCCCCCCACCCCCCACCCCAGGGCCAGGGCTGAGAGGGGGGAGAGGGCCACACTGAGGCGCCTATTCTTTTCCAGCTGATACACCCCAGAGGTTTTTCTCCCTCTGCAGCCTCCCTTAAGACAATTGTTATTCTCTGCTCTGCCTCGCCCCCACCCGGGTCAGGCTTGCCTGTGGACAAAGTAGACACCCACCTACACCATGTGATTTTTAAAAATGAATTTATTTTAGGAGTTGCCCGGGACCAATCGGAAAACAAGCCTCCCCAACCCACAGGTCTTTCAGTCCTATCCCACGTGGTGCCAAACGGCCCATCACTCAAGGGCCAGCCCCAGGAGCTAAGCCTCACCCTTTTCTCAGTCATCAAAGGGTGGGGTGGGGAGGTGCACACATTTCATCCCCACCATCCAACCCCTCAGGCTGCGCTATTAAGTCTCTGGGTAGCCTCGAAATTGGATGGGGCAGGAGGGAGCCTCCTGGTAATCTTGTGGGACCTGGCCTGGCTAGGGGTACAGGCCCTGCCATCTCCTCTGACTCCACGAGGCCACTGAGCAAACTGTCGCCAGGGATTTTCATCTCTGGGCTGGGGGAAAGAGGTGGCTGAAGTGGCCCAGACTCTCGGCCCAGCCAAGAGTTAAGGCTGCCGTTCTCCAGTTCACCCAGCTGGGGCAGAGCCTGGGGGCTGCAGGGCAGTGGCTAGGGCTGGTGAGGGAACCCCAGAGAGCCTTGCATCACCAGGACCTCGAGGGACCCATCCATGGAGAGGAGTCGCCATGTGCACCCCCTCCCTACCAAGACACAATGAATGGGGACCAAGAACTCAGCCCAGGCCCAGAAGACGTGGCTGTCCACTGTGGCTGGCTAAGCCTTTAGCCAAGGCCTGCCCTCTGGTCCTTAGAAGCCTCACCTGTGGATCAGCCTGTTATTCTCCCCTCGTAGTGTAGGCCAGTGCCAGGGAACTGACCAGTAAGTGCTGCTTTCTACGACTCCAGGTCCGTTCCCAGCATCCAGTGCTGGCCTGTAAGTAGCAGTAGGGCCAGGAGGAGGTGGCAGGACAGAAGGTACCTCTGGGGAAAGGGAGGCAGGGACTTAAGGGTCAATGATTAACTGGCTGGAGAGCAGCCCAGGGGAGGGTGGGGCTCAGTTGACTGGCCAGGCCTCCCTAGCGAGGGACTCCTGGCCTCCCATGGGCCCCCACAGCCCTGGCGTCCACCCATTTTACTGAGGAAGCCCAAAGGGTGGTGACTGGGAACCCAGGGAGACACTGAGGCCAGGGGCACAGCTGCCCTTGACTAGGGTGAGGGCACCCCTGGGTCTGGCGGTCCTCAATCTCCCTCCCACCTTCCTCCCAGCTGAGACGGAGGGGCCACCCGAGCGTCCTGAGTGGGCACTGGGAGACAGAGTGCACTCTGGCCTCTCCCGGACGTGTCCTCATGAGAGTCCCTTCTCATTCCACACTCTGGCTGTGGGACCTCGGGCACGTCATAGACCTCTCGGCCATCAGCTGCTTCTACCTCTGCTCCACTAATTACCCTGTCCTGTTGGACTACAGGGTGGGCAGAGCCTCTGAAAACCATTAGGTGAGGGTGAAGGCCAGAGCCCTAGGCTGAGGGGGGTCTGGATTCTGGTTCTAGATCGGTCAATACCACCCGAGTGACCTTCAGCAGGTCTTCACCCTCACCTAGCCTTAGTTTCCTCTTCTGTCCAGAGAGGCCTTGAGTGAAGGCAGGCACTGTTCTATCACCCTCCCCAACACCTCACCGAGTAGGGTCACTCTGGACTCACGGCTGGAAGGTGGGAGGTGGGCCGTATAGAGAAATGGAGAAGGTCAAGGTTAGGTCAAAGCTTGGCTGGGTCAGTGCCTGGGCCAGACCGCCCATCAGGGTGGGACTGGCTGGAGGAACAGCACCACCTGGTGTGTGGAGAGGGCAGGCCCAGACATGGGGCTGGAAGGAGGCCCAGGTGCCTACCCACCCCAGCCCCGCAGCTGCTCCCCAGGTCCTACTGTCCTGGAGCCAGGTTGGGTGGGGTCCCCTGGGCCTGGCCAGGGATTTTGCACACTCCTAGGAAAGCCCTCAAAAAAGATTTCCAGTGGTCCCTGCATCGCCGATGGGAGGGTTTAGTGGAGTCCTCCCCTCCTGCCCTAGCTCTTGTTGTGGGGGGTGGGTGGGCACTATCAGACTAGCTTGGTCTTTTCTTAAAGGTTTGTTGTTGATTTTTAGATTTTATTTATTTATTTTTAGAGAGATGGGAAGGGAGGGAAAAAGAGAAGGAGAGACATTGACCAGTTGCCTCTCTCATGCCCCCATCTGGGGACCTGGCCTGCAAGCCAGGCCCGTGTCCTAACTAGGGATTGAACCGGTGACCTTTCAGTGTGCAGGCTGGTGTGCAATCCACTGAGCCACACCTGCCAGGGCCAGACCAGCCTGGGCTTGAGCAGTTGACTTACGCTCTTTGAGTCCTAGGCCCCTCAGGGAGGAGAAAGAGGGGGCTAACAAGACCCCTCTTCCAAGACCCTAAAGAGGTCGGCAAGACCCCTGGCATGCATCTTGCACCGGCAGAGCCCTCTGGTGGCCCTGCCACTCGAGGTGTGGGCCTGGACCAGGGCTTTGACAGCAGCAAGAGCTGGGCTCAGATGTCCCCTCCCGCCACTCTACCACTGACCTCAGCAGCAAGCCCGCCTCCCCACCTGCAGGGAAGAGAGGTCACTCAAGGCAGCCAGCGTGCTTCTACATCCAGTTTATACACAGCTCTGTACAATATACAGAAACCTCTATATACAGATATATTTATAGAATAAGCTATATTAATTTGTCTCTCCTTTTTACAGCAATATTAGTTTGGATCTTTCATACATTAAGTACAAAACGTCATTGGGGAATGGCACGTGGAGTGCTCAGGTGTCTGTGGGGCCGGCTGCTCACTGTCAATTGCATATGGAGGCCACCCAGGCCCTGGGTGGACAGGCTGGTGCACGGCTGGGAGAGCCTGTGCCACGGGTCTGTGGGACAGAGTGGGGGTACAGCTGAGCCGAGCTGGGCAGAGGGAGGTGGCTCAGACCCCCCCAAGTGGGAGGCGGGAGGAGGGGAGAGACATGCAGCAGGCCCACCCATCAGGTGGGGGCAGGTCAGGGGTGGGCGGACCCTGGGGCACCCAGGACTGAGTCCAAGTCTGCCCTGGCCCTGAGCCTGTAACCCTAGGCGGCTACAGCCTTGGGCTGGGGCATCTGTCCCTGATGGCTCAGTCCCGGGCATGGGCGGGCCCACGTCCCCTTGGAGGCCTCTGGCCCACCTCAGCAGAGGGATTAAAAGGCTAGGCCGAAAGTCTCCCTGCTACTGGCCAGGTTGCTCATTGGAACATTACTGACTCATACATGATTTGTCTTTTCTAAACTCCAAGAGCCACCGATTTGTCCTGCTTCTATGCCAGCAGCAGGCCCTCAGCAGGGGCAGGGTCTGGAGCCTGGTGAGGAGCGCATGTCACAGAGGGAGGGAGCCCAGCTCCCAGGCCTCTGTGCCCATCTGTCAGGGTGGGCAGGGATCCCAGGGCAGGGTCTGGTCCCAGCTGTGTGTGGGGTTGAGGTCGGGACGTAGGCCACAGGTACCAGTGATGGTGAGATGGGGGTCTTGGCCAGGGGAGCCCCGCTGACCCAGGGAGGCCATGGGCAGGGCCAGAGTCGGGGGAGCTTGCCTCCGAGGAGATGAAGGCACAAGCGGACGGTCAACGCCTCAGCACACACGTTTTCCAAAACGGGTCAGAGCGGCAGGTGAGACAAGAACAGGTGATGTCTGAAACTGAGCTCGCCCTGTGGCCCCCGGGGCCACATCATGGTCATTGGCTATTTTCTTGTCGGGCTGGGGAGGGGGACACAGGCAGGCTGGTAGAGTGGGTGCCCCAGCAGCCCCTTCCTCAGGAACAGTGCACACCCATGCACATGCACACACACGCCCCACGCGAGCATGCACGACCTCCCCCCCTTGGCTCCGGGTCAAAGGCCCGGTCTCCACCTCCCCACTGCTCCCCCCAACCCGACAGGGAAAGAACCCTTCACGTGGGGGCCCCAGGCCGGGCCAGGCCTGCCCCAGAGCCCCTGACTCTCCTGCACCCCTGACCCCCAGCAGTGAGCACGGGATTGCTAGCCAGGTGCCACAACGTCCCACTCTCGGCCTGACTTCCCGTCAAGAAAACATTGGGGACTAGGAGGAGGAAAAGCCCAGGGGAGAGCCCAGGCCAGTGAGGAGGGGACAGAGGGAGTGGGGCTGTGTTTAGTTTCAGAGCCCAGGGCCTGGGGCTGCCCAGGCATGGGTAGAGGTGGTGTGAAGGGGTTAACGGGGCCCTCGAAGGAAGAGGGATTTGGGCATCCTCTGTCCCAGGGCACTGACTCTGCAGCCAGGGGTGGTCATGCCTGTGCCCTCTGTCCTTTGATTGACCAGGATCCCCAGGGGGAGCAGACGAGACAGGAGGTTATGGGCAGGTGCAGGTGCCCAGCACCCACTGACAGAGGGGTCGACGTGAGGGACACCAAGCAGAGAAGGGGCGGTCCGGACGCCAGCCTCCTCCAGGCTCTTCAGGCCCCTGCCCTGCTCAGAGGGGAGCTACTGAACACGTGACGGGCGGTGGGGGGCTTGCAAGCCCAGGGTACATCCTGAGCCCAGCTCGGCAGCTTCTGTAAACATACACAACACTGCGGGCCCCCTTGGTGGGGGGTCGCCCCAGGGGCTGGCCAGCAGGCACCGGATCTGGGGGAGTGGTCAGGACAGACGCCAGCCACAGATGAGAGTATGTGGGGAAGGGTCCGCTCTTCCTCTTGGTCCTGGGAGAGCAGCCAGAGCGCAGTGAAGGGGAGTCAGTATGCCCACTGCCTACCCTGGAATAGGGGGCGCCAGGATGCCTCTGGGTGGTGGTCAGGTTGGCAGGCTGCCCCAGGCTCTTCCCCACCCTTCCCCTATCTAGAGGGCCCAGATCCCAGCTGTCTTGGCTCTGGGGGTCCTAAGCTGAGGTAGGGATATGGACCCCCACTCAGCAGCAGTGCGCTATGCCTGAGGCTAAACCGGTCCCAGGGGGCCTCTCCTCCAAGCTGCCCAGCCCTGGGGGCAGCCACCTGAAGCCTCAGGCACCACCTGCTCTGTCCCAGGCCTTGACTGGCAGCCGTCCCTGGGTGCTAGCGTGCCGAGATGACCAGGTCATCCTGCTTGGCAGGGCTGGCCCCGCGGCCAGTGGGGGTAGAAGTTCGGATCTTGTCCACCGCCAGGCACTCCTGGCTGCTGAGGCTCGTGGGTGTCAGGTCCATGAGCTCGCCCGAGGAGCTGAGCGGGAAGGAGGGTGACAGTGAGATGCCGGAGGAGGGGTCGGCTGAGCCGGCAAAGCGCCGCGGGGGCTTGGGTACCAGGTTGGGCTCAAACTGGGCGCGGAGCAGGATCTCTTGCTGGCTGGGGGACTTGGGGCCCTCGGCATAGTCGCTGGTGGGGCTTTCGGGCACCACCATGCAGTAGAGGTCCTGGAAGGAGCTGCTCTTGCTGTCCAGGTTGAAGAGGCTGTCGATGAACTCCGCAAACTCCAGCACCTGAGGGCTGGGCGAGTCCCCCAGGCGCCCGTTGTGCAGTGCCAGCTCTCCTCGGGGCGGTGCCCCGCCGCCCCCCTCTTCCTCCTGCTCGTTGGCCACCACGCTGGGGGGCCGCTCTGGGGTGGCGCCCCCACTGCCCAGGGCCGCCTCCAGGGGCTGGGTGTCCTGGGAGTGCTTGGACAGGCTGTCTGCGGCCAGCAGCTCGGTGCGGGAGCTCAGGGAGGGGTTTTCCTCCGGGATGGCAGGGTCAATGTAGAAGAGGTGGCCCTCGTCGCGCTCCAGCACGGCGTGGAGGCTGGGCGAGCCTCGGATGCTGCGGAAGCCCGAGGACCGGCGTGAGTCAAAGCTGTACAGCGACTCCGTGTCCGAGAGGCTCTCCATGGTGGCCAATGGTGCCCGCCGAGCCTGCAGTTCCGCAGCCAGCCGCTCCTGGGTAGACAGCAGCAGTAGCTCCACGGGGTCCTGGCGGGCCGCCGATGCTGCGGCCACTGGGGACAGCAACCGGCCCTCCGAGAAGCCCTCTAGGCTCATCTCAGACTGGGACTTGCTCCTGCAGAGGGCAGGGCAGGGAGGGGCAAGACTCAGGAGAGGCACAGAGACTGACCCCCCAGCTCCCTGGCTGGAGGAAACTTGGGGAGGGGGTGGAAGGGAAAGTTCATTTAGTGGCTATTGAACTGTTTGGGTCGGGGACACTTGGTAAAGAAAAAAAAAACAACTCAGGAGAACTCGAGACAGAAAAAGGACAGATGCTGGGTCCAGCCAAGGTGGGTGCCCTGATGGCCCGAGGCCCTCTAGGTGGAACACTAGGGCTCTCTGGGACCTGCTGGGGGTCTGCACTGGTGCTCTGTCGCTGTGCCAATGGGAGACAGTCCCGGAGAAGCCGGCTGCCCTCTGTGCCCCTCAGAGCCCCATCCCTTCCTCCCTCACACAGGGCCCCTCCCACCTTGCCCATGGAGTGCAGCCTCTGCTAGGTGAGGAGCCCTGGAGCCTCTGGGCTGCATGGCTGCTTGTAGGGAGTGAATGAAGGTCCGCGGTGGGGGTACAGCAGTTATAACGGGAGAATGGACTTGGGCTCCCTCATGCAGCTGCCTCAGGAAATGCACAGAAGGTAGGGATCCATGTCCATGTGCCCCACGGAGGGCCAGAAATCAGTGAAATCGCTCCCCTCATCAGCCTTTTGGCCAGACTTGCACCCTACCTGGCCTTAGGACCTGGGTAGGAAGGGGCCCAGAGAGGCAGGAGGGTCTCCCACTAAGAGCCTGAGCCCCCCAAAGAGTGTGTGTGAACATGAGGTGTGTCTGGGAGCACGTGTGCATCCCACCTGTCTGCGGGTCGCTGGCCCACAGGTGTCTGAATGATGAGGTCTGGACACAGGTGCCTTTGTTCGTCCGCATGCAGGGCTGCCCGTCCAAGCGTGTCCTTGTGTGTGTGTGTGTATGTCGACCTCTGTCTTGGTGTGTCCTGTGCCTGAGTATGGCTTTGTGGGGCTATGTGCGCTCAGAGCGACTTGGGAGGCACGAATCTGCACATGTGAGCTTCAATACAGATATACTCACACGCGGTAGGTGAGTGCGTGGTGTGCATCTGCTTGGGTCTCAATGGCTATGCATGGATCCATGTGTGTGTGACCGGGGGCTGTGTATCCTCAGGTGCACCCTAGCCCACATGGGCTTCAGGAATGGCAGGCTGGGGAGCAGAGGGAGCAGGGCGGGAGAGAGCCGGAGCAGAGGCGGCGAATTTGCCCTTTCCTGTGCCTGTGTGCAGGGCTGTGTGAACACACGGGCGCAGTGCGTGCACAGGACACCACGTGCACAAGCATACGTGCTCTGAAATCACACTCATGGCTCCTGCACACAGCCTCTGGGCCAGGGCCGGGGTGGGCAGGACTCACCTGATGCTGCTGTTTCGGTGGTCGGCGGTGGGCAGCTCCAGGGCGAGGCCGGCAGGCACCGGGGGTCCCGTGGGCAGTGGCTGCTGCTGAAAGATGAGCTCAGGAGTAAGGTCCACCTCGGTGGGGCTCACCATGACCTTAGCAGCAGAGAGCAAGGCCGTCTTCCCCTTGTTGTAGTTCTCCAGCACCTAGGGACAGGACGGGAATGCTGGTGGTAGTGGAAGGGTGACCATTGCATGTGGGGGTGGGGCAGCCAGCCAGGCATCTCAGGCCAAACAGAGCTGCATGGAGGCAGCTGGGTCCTGCTCTCCTCCCTCCAGGTCCCTTCCCCTCTAGAAAGGCCCTGACTGGCCCTGTGACTGTGCCTTGTCCCACCGATGGGCCAGGTCAGAGTTTCCCTTCCCTATGGTCAGCCTTTCTGTGGCCGGGTGATGGCCATGTCGGCCATCCGTCAAGTGCCAGGTGGCCTTCGGGGCCTCTGAGCTCAGCCTGACTCAGGGCCAGGTGGCAGTGTGGGCAGAGCAGGGGTGCAGAGGCCACGACACAAGTGGGCCGTGCCCCAGCCTGGCCCAGCTGGGGGCTCTGGTGAGCTTCCAAGCGCCAGTGCCCTGGCCGCACCAGGGGACAGAGCCGCCATGCACACGCGCTGCCCGCCTCACCTTGTTGAGCCCCTCCATGACCACGTATGGAAGGTGCTCGTGCAGCATGGCCGGGGAGATGACCACCTCGTTGAAGGCCTTGTTGTCTCCCCAGATGGCGAAGTACGTGGGCTCCTCCTGCTCGCAGCAGCTGAGGGGGCACAGGGGCCGGAGGGAAGGGCAGGGTGGGTGGCAGCCTGGCCTTGACCTCCAGGCCCTGGCTCTGCCCTTTGTCTGGGCTCAGCAGAGGTGGGTGCTCTTGGAGGACCCACGCCCCGCCTGGCCAGCAGGCTGGTGTCCCTGGCTCCTGGCTCCTGTCTCACCCTCAGCCCTTCCCCGCACCCGACTCCCAGCCTGGCCAGGAACGTTTCCTTCAGACAGAGGCCTGGAAAGGCTGACCTTGAGCCTCAGCCATGGTCCCTACACGGTCTTCTCTGTGCGTGTGGCCTAGGCTGTGTCTGCTTCACCCTGGGCAGGGCCGGAAGCAGGTACTTGCCCTTTTTCTCTCTCTTCCTCCACCCCACTCCCTCCCCACCTGCTCACAGCTGTCTGCCACCTAATCCCAGAGGTGATGCCAAGTGAGCTGCCCAGGGCCTTAGGGTGACCCCTTCAGGGCATCTACTTTTTTCTTTGTTTTTTTACCAATGTCCCAGCGCTTGAGGATAGAACCGGCGGACTGGAAACTGTCGGCACCGAAGACATGATGCCGAGGGGGCCGGAGCCCTCTCCCTCTGCCTCCGTACATTATGGGGATCGGGACTGCAAGCCCCATCCACAGGGCATCCACTTTTAAATGGACCACAGGTGGGGAGAGCTGCCCTTGGGGACACCAGGAAGATGGTGACATGGGGACAAGATAGAAGCCTGGAATCCTGCTCTGGATCGGTCTTTTGTTCCATTTCCAGGGCCCAGGCTGGGGCAACCCCACTGTGGGAGCCCTGGGCCATCAGTCTGCCAGCCTTTGCCCCCAGTGCCCTGGAGGATGCAGCCCCTGCCCTGGCTGCTGCCGCCGCCTGGCCAACGGGTCTTGGGCACCTACCAGCACTGCTCTGCTGGGTGGTTGTGGACCACGTGGATGATGCGGCCAGGTGGGTAAAGTGGGGTGCTGGCCGACAGGGCAATGGTCAGGTCGCTGGGGTGGGTCCAGAGCCGTGTGCTGGCCAGGGTGGTCACTTCCACCTCCTCGGGCAGCTCCGACTTGGGGATGCATTTAGTAGCCCCGACGATGATTCGCCACTGTGCAGGCAGAGGGGGAGGGGTCAGCTAAGCAGGGATGGCTACATGCGAGGGTACAGAGGTGCTCAGAGGGAGGGCCTATAGGTGACAGGTGGGAGCTGGCGCAGCCGCAGGGCAGAGGGCAGGGCAGTGCCCACCCGAAGAAGCAGGGTTTGAGCCAGGCAGCAGCCATGGGGGCCAAAAAGACCCCAGGGATAGATAAGAAGGAGCTGCTGAATTTCAGGGCTGGAAAGGCACTGGAAGACCAGTTGACCCCTGATCTAGCAGATGGGGAAACAGGCCCAGTGAGGGGAAAGGACTTGTTCTAGGTCATTCGGCATGTCAGAGGCAGAACAGATCACCAAGCTCAGCCCAGTGGCACCCGCCAGGCCTGGATGCCTCGGGGTTGGTTCCCAGCCACCTGTCTCCTGGGCCTGACAAGTGCCAGAACGGGGTCTGACAGAACAGCCCCACATCCCGAACCAAGCTCCTCCAGGCAGACACAGTCCACTAAGATTTTACAGCCTGGCGCATCGTGGCACCTGGGACCTGGCCCAGGGTCTTGCTGGCCAGAGGGCCAGGTCACCAAGGCTGGGAAGAGGCCAAACTGGGCTGAGATGGACAATGGGGCACAGGCTGGGGTCACAGAGGCCCTGCTGGACCAGGTCGGCCCCTCCTGCCTGCCTCAGGGTGCCTGCCACAGCATTCCCCCCAACCCCCAAGTCTGGCCTGCTGAAGGCCAGCATGCCTCAGGACGAGCCCCCAGTGTCCTCCGAAGACCTGATGAGGGGTTAGGAAGGGCTGACCCTCTCTTCTCGGCTGCAGTGAAAAATCAGAACAAACTGCACCCCGACTCCCCCAGGAGAGTGCCAGCCTCCCCGAGCTGGGGTGCAGAGGCAGCAGGCTTTGGGAGAGGCCTTCCCGTCACACACTGGAAGCCTGGAGCTGGGGGGGGTGGCTTTCTCCTGACTTTAGGAGAAAGTGGGGCAACTGACTTGAGGGTGGACTCTAGGCAGGTCTATGGGGCAGGGGCCAGGACTCAGAAGCCCTCAGCTGGAAACTGACTCAGTTACAACTTATTGTGTGAGCAGAAGCACGTCCCTTGCCTCCTCTGGGCCTCAGTTTCCCCTTTGTACAAGGACAGGCAGGGGGTAGGTGGGATGAGCTCAGAGATGCTGAGGGTCTGATGACCTGAGGTTGCCAGGACACCAACCACACCCCAGCCTGGCCAACACGTGGCTGGGACCACTGTGCTTTGAGCTAAGGGACAAGCCGGGCACAGGGCAGACAAGGTGCCCAGAGCCAGGGTGCCCAGGCGGGAGGGCAGAGAGAGGACTCACTTTGGGCTTGGTGCTTCGCTGCAGGACATCCAGGAGCTGTCTGCGGAAACCTTCCAGCTGGGAGAGGCCGATTCTGGGGAAAAAAATAAGGCGGGTGTCAGCGTGGCCTGGCTGGGGACTGGGAGGGGTACGGGGTGAGGGGCAGCAGGAGCAGGCCCAGGCCCAGGAACAGGAAGACCAGGCTGTCCGGGTCCCAGGGTGGGTGGAGGGAGGTCTGTGGCTCAGCAGAGCCAAGGGGAAGGGGAGGCCAGGCTTGGGTCCTGAGGGCACGGAAGCAACTCTGGTGTCCCTCGTCCCTGTCCCTCAGGGAGACAGGAATCTGAGTGAGAGAACTGTGTAGCCCAGGTGAGGCCCTGAGGAGGGCGGAGCAGCCCAGGCGGGGCGGTGGGAAAAGGGCGCAGTGACTTGCCTGGGAACGAGGTCTTTGCCCAGAACCACAGCTGTGACAAACTCCTTGGAGTACTCCATGGCGTCCTCACTGCACGGGAAGCAGAGGGGTGCTCAGGTGGGGGCAGCCCTGCTCCCACACCCTGGGAGTGGTCTCTAGACTCAAGGTTTCCTGGGCAGCTTGAAGGTGCCGGGCTGCACTGCCTGCCCTCGCCTGCCCTTCCTGCTGGGAGGGCTTTGCCAAAGGTGGGCCCAGGGTCCTCCGGATATTTGACAGAGACCCCCTCCACTTACCAGGTCCCTTCCAGGCCCCCAGTGACCAGAAGCCAGACTGCCCAGTCCAGCCCCTGGCCCCCGAGGACACTGAGGGCCCAGGCAGCTCACCTCAGCAGGCCCCCCGGTGGGGAGTAGGCGAAGCACTTGAGGGTCGGGTACTGGGGGCGCAGCAGGAAGGAAAGGATGGCGGCGGTGCCCGCGCCCAGGGAGTGGCCCACCACTATCAGGCCGTAGTGTTTGGTTCCGCGGCCCTGGGGACCAAGAGGAGCCTGAGAGCCCGGCCCCACTGCCCCACAAGCCGTCTTGGCTCCCTCCAGGGAGGCCGGGGGGGTCTTCCCAGGGCCCCGGGCTCACGTCCCTGCCGTGCGGCTGCTGCGGCAGTGAGAGCCCAGCCAGGCCCCCGCGAGCAACTTCTCGGGGAGACTCTTCTAACAGACTCTTACTCCTCCTTCAACACCTTGCTCGGAGGTTAGCTCTTTGGGTGAGCCCTCCCTGATTTTCCAGGAGAGGCTCCCTCCCTCCTAGACCTTGTGTCTGCATTTGGGGATGACCTTTATATACGGTGATTGCACTCGGCTACAATCACGTGGTCACCTTCCGCAACCCTGGTGCCCCAATAACCTGATTGGGCTTGGTGCATGGAAAATGCCTCACCAGGTCTCTCCCAAAGGCCTGGGACAGGACCATCTCCTGCTCCAGCTTCTTCTTGATGTACTCAGCCGAGAGGACCATTCCCTGGGTGAGGAGGAACAGAGGCGGTTGCTCGGAGAGGGGCAGGGGAGAGAGCAAGGCCTCTGCCCACGTCCAGCCTTGGCCTCCCGACCACCTGGCTGTGGGGCTGCTGGACATGTTATCACATTGTTTCCATTTCTCAGATGAGAAAACAGAGGCTCAGAGGAGTTGTGTGTCCAATAGAAACCAGTGTCATCTCTTCCCAACTGCCTCCTCAGGCCCTTCGGGGTCAGGGTCCAGGCTGGGCAGTGCTATGGGGGTCCCAGCCAGGGACGCTCAGTGGATCTTCCACCCCTCTGACTAATCTCTACCAGTGAGCCCAGCAAGCAGGGAGGCCCCCACCCCAACAGGACAGGTCCATGTGCTGGCATGGGAGAAGGCCGGGGGCCCCAGGGCCCACGAAGCAGTGGGTACCTTGTGTCCCAGCCAGGTGCCGTGGTGCCCCTCCACGGGGAGGCGCTCGGCATCACCGGTCAGGTCTGTCAGGGCATCCTTGTAGAGAGAGGGGTCAGGTGAGGGGCAGGGCTGAGGAGGACAGGAAGAGGGAAGCCTTGGGGATGGGGAGGGGGTCCCCAGGGCTAGGCAAGGTGCCACAGGCAGCTTACTTTGGGGGACAGGGTTCCCCGAATACTGATCACCACCTTCTTCTTGTCATGGTCCACTGCCACATAGAAGGGGGTCTCATATACCTAGGAAGAGGGTGACTTGTGAGCCCAGGGGTCCCTGGGATGGGGCCAGACTCAGGCAAGTGTCCCCCCCAGCCAAGGAGTCTGTCTCCACCAGCCACTGGGCCCCTGCCAGTCTGCCGGCCCAGGTCACAGCCCACCCTGCCTGCCAGCCCCTGACCCGGGCTGCCCGCTGCATCCAGAGAGGTGACTGCCCCGCCCCGAGGCCTCACTGCTGTCTCCCCTGACTTCTTCCCGCAAAGGCTGAGGACAGAGAGCCCCGACCCTGGGTGTGGGGTTGGGGTCCACTTCCTAGCCCTGGAGGGTGTGTGGGGAGAAGGGCCCACCTCTGCTCTGCCCAGCTGGGGGCGGACTGGAGGCTGCTGCCCGTAGTACCAGCAAAGCCAAGGGCTCCTGCTGCCAGCGGGACAGCTTGGGCACCCAGGCCCTTGGCCACCAGTGCCTGACACCGGGCCGCAGCCCTGCCCGCCCACCGGGCCCCTCACCGCGTCGTGGCAGGAGGTGTAGACAATGTCCACCGCCGTCATGTTCTCGTCCAGGAAGTGGCGCCGGATGGCGATGGCGTTGCAGCCACAGCAGTTGTCTTCTTCGATGGTGACTCCAGGGGCGAACCGAGGCCGCGCAGGGCACAGGCAGCACCTGGCGTGGAGCGGCAGGGGCTGAGGGCCGGGGAGCCCTGGCAGAGCAGTTTCCTGCCGTTCTCTCTGGAGCCCGCCCTTGCAGCCCACCCCCTGCCAAGCCTCCTTGCAGAGTTCCCAGGCCTTGTCGCCTCGGCCTCTGGCAGCATGTGACCTGTGACCTGGGGGCTCCTCCCTTCCCGTGAGGCGCCCTCTCTCCTGGACTGCGCTCCCTCAGTGGCAGCCGCCTCCGCCCATCCTCTCCCCCAGGCCCAGAGGTCCAGGCTGGGCTCCCCTCCCCTCTGGCTCCACCCGCTCCTGCAGGGCCTCATCTGGTCTCAGGGTTTAATGCCACCTCTGTGCTCACTGACCACCCAGATGCTCCCATCCAACTGCCCGCAAGACCTCAGCCTCCCCAGGTCCCAGCCCCGAGTGTGCTCCCCACTGTCCTCCACACCCTGCCCACTCATCTCTCAGCCTCAGGCTCTGAGCCATCTTCAGTCCCCTCCCCACCTCACACCCCACATCCAGCTGGTCAGCACATCGGCTCGCTCAGCCTTTAGGTTCACAGCCAGACTCCACCCCTGCACCCTGCTCCATGCCACCATGACCTCTGCCTTAGAGTGTCACCGCGGCCTACTGCCTGGTCTCCCTTGTCTACATCAGTCCCTACCTTCTTAGCTCGGCAGCCAGAGTGACCCTTTAAGATATGTCAAGCCACATCACTGCACTCAAAACTTTAAACGCAGTGTCAGAGCCCAATGCTCTCAGTGGCCGAGGGCCCTGCCCCATCTGGCCCTGGTTCTCTGGCCTGTTGACTCTGACTCCCCTCCGGCCAGCAGTCTTCTTGCCCTCCAGACACGTTGGCCGAATTCCTGCCTCAGCATCTTTGCACTCATGGCTCTCTGTGCCTGGAACACTCCTCCTCTGGATACTGTGTGGCTGGACTTGCTTCCTGCAGGCGTCTGCTGGAATGTATGTGATGGGGCGGTGCCCCCTGGCCCCTCGCCTCACATACATAGCCAGTCCCCCACCGGCATCCCCACTCCCAGCTTATTTTTCTCCGAAGCACTCATCTGCTCCAACAGGCCCTGTTTCCTGGTCTGTGCATTGCCTGTGTCTCAGTAGGCTTTGCTCCTCTTCAGAGCTACTCGCCAGCACCCAAAACAGCGCCAGGCTCATACTAGGCTCCCCCAAATGAATGGGTGTAAGTGGCTGAGCTGGGCCCCCAGGAGGGGTGCAGCTGCTCCTCAGACCACCAGAGGGAGCCAGCGCCCAACAGATCAAGCCAGGAGCCAGGAGAGCACAGGACCCCTGCCTGCCAGCTGTCTTCAGATGACAGCTGAGATTTTATGAAGAATCCTGAATTTTGATGATGATGAGAGGTTTGTCTTCACTTGACTAGCAGCCAAGGGGCTGTCACACACTTCCCAAAGGGGAGAGGCTTTGCTGAGAAAACCCAGAGTGGAGTCAAACCTCAGAAGCCTCTGAGGGACCACCTCAGTGCATGCCGAGAGAGTCCCCATGCCCCATGCCCAGGTCACCACAGCGTGGCCTTGGGAAACAGGCCTGGACTTGAGTTCTTGCTCTGGAATGCCCCTTCCTGGCAGTGAGGGCCTGGAGGGCACTAGGCTGTCCAAAGCCCTGTTTTCCCCTCTGTAAGAGCAGGTGCTGACAGCTCTTTCCCAAGGCTAGCGTGAGGTCAAAGGCCCAGGATGCCAAAGGGCTGGCACACAACAGGCACTCAGTCAACAGTGGCTCCCCCTCTGCCCAGTGAGAGGCGCCTCTGAGTCGGCGAGCGGGGCCGGGGGCACAGCTGAGCGGCAGGGCCAGCAGCCTGGAGGCCAGCACTCCTGGCAAAAGGAGACGGGGGCAGGGCCACAGCCTGCCATACTCCTCCTGGGACGTGGGACATGGGATGATGGGAGAAATGCTGCCAGGTGGAGGGCCTGGGCCCGAGGCAGGTAGGCACCCCACCTTCCTCCAGCCAGTGCTGGGTCTGAGGGCCCTCCACTCCCACTCTGGCAGCAGTGAGAAGCTGCTACCAATGCCAACATGCCTCCTGTCTGCAGAGCGCCTCGTGCCCAGCCTGCCAGGGACTCCCTGGCTTCTGAGACAGCCTACGGCTGGGCAGGACAGACACTGCCGTACAAATGATGTCCCCACCCTGCCACTGAACAATGGAGCAGGGCCTGTCTGAGCCCCGGTCAGGGGCCTCCTGGGCTGGCGCTCATTTTGAAAAGCTCCCAGACTCGGCAGGCGCTCCCAAGGATGCTGGGAGACACACCAATGGTGTGCGGGCTGAGGTGTGGGGCGCTCGGGCATTCTGTCCTTGCTGGGGGGATGGTAAAAACAAGGTCCCGAGAGCAGGGGTGTCGCAGACAGAAGCTGCCTGCCAGGCACACCAGCTTTCTGGAACAGGGAGCCAGGGAGCTGTCCTCCTTCTGCCTGGCCAGGGCTGACCGCAGAGACATCTGGCACAGGGAAGGGCCCTCCTGGAGCTGTGTGCTCCTCTGGCCCACTAGGGAAAGCTGAAGCCAGCAGGCTGGGCCACCGACTGAGGGCGGCGCCCCACTGCAGGCAGGTTCGGGGCTGAGGGCACGCCAGCTCCTGGGCAGAGCCTTCTACTGAAGGTCCTTTCCAGAGGCCCCTGTGGAACGGGCCTTTCCACCAGGAAAGTCCTTTCTTTCCAAGAGGCAGAGCACAGGGAGGGGGCAGGAGAAGGGAGGGTGCGTAGAGGGGAGAGGTTGAGCGGGTCAGGCAGGGATGGTGAGGCAGGGGACAGGAACCAGCAGTGCCAGGCGGGCAGCGTCTCATCTAAACCTGTCAAGCCATTCCAGGTGGTGTGCATCATTGTCCCCACTCGACAGATAAACTGAGGCTGGCAGGGGGAGGCAGGCTTGCTCAAGGCGGCGAGTGACCAAGTCCAGATGCAAGCCTGGAGCTGCGTGATCCCACGCTCTTCCCTGCCCAGGGCTAATGCAGCACCAGGGAGGCCAAGGCCCAGAGATGGTGCAGAGACAAGCAGCAAAGGCCTCGCGGGGAGGCAGACCAGGGCACGGAAGCAGCCTGCTTAGGGGAAGGGAGAGTCTGCCTCTGAGGGCCCAGCTTCTTGATCTTAGCCCCTCAACACTTGATGGCCAGTGGGCAGAGGGGACAGTACTCACGAGCAGGACCTCGCCAGCTGGCAGAGGCCACAGGCAGGCTTCCGCATCAGGTACATGGGCCAGCCATAGGCAGCCAGCGCGAATAGCATGTAGTAGCAGACCTCTTTGTAGCGGAGCATCTCTTGCTGGAAGACAGGAGGCAGTGGGCGGTCACTTCCTGACCTTGGCACCTGCAGCCTCAGGGCCCACAAGCTCCCCATGGGCTGCAGACCCCCTCCTGTCTGGCAGGAGGGACCGCTCCTCCAAACGATAATTGCATTTCCCTAATTATCTCCCTGCAACCAGGGCACGCAACCTCCCGAGACCTGTCCTGTTGCTCCAATCTCAGAATTACTGATTGGGAACAGAAAAACACTTGGAGCACTGGATCGATATCCTCGCCCAGTTTCCCAATTAAGGAAAGAGAAGGGGAGGGGTGAGTGGTCATCCTGCCCCCTCCCCCACCTCAGCAATGAGGCCCAGGCCCTCTGGCTAGGGGTGTCCAGGCCTTTAGCCACAGGCCGGCCCTGGACACGGATACGCTAGTCGCTGACTACTCTAGTTTAAGTCACTGGCTTGAAAGGGGTGTCTGGGCAGATCCAGATCTCTCTGGAGAAGGCGCCAGCTGGAAACCTAGTGTCTGAGGCCAGGGGCTATTATCAGCCTGGAGGGCTGGAGGGAGGCAGAAGGCAAGGGTGTCCCAGCAAAGCGAAGCCCTCCCTGTGCAGTGTCCTGGTTCCTCAGGGACTGGAGCACTCCTGCACTTGGAGGGCATCAGTCACCTTGTAAAAGTTAAAGAGAGTGATCAGTCATCCTGTGAAGAGGAACCAGTATGGCCCTAATCAGGGCCCAGAGGGGTGGAACCTGGCCTGGGCCACTCGTCTGCTCTTTAGGAGCGAGCTGGACAAGGTCACTATCCTCTCTGAGTGTCAGAGCTCCGGGCTGCAGGGCAGGGTGTGGCAGTCCCTGCCTGGTGGCAGGGCAGGACCCAGCACCTGGAAGTTAAGCTGCCTGCCCCATCACCTCCGAGGCTGAGCACATCAGCCTCGCACAAGGGGATACAAAGACCTGCTTTGGGGAGCGGGGGAAGATGGAGACTGGAGGCTTTTCCAGGGGATGCAGACGGGAGGATGAATCCTATCTAGCAGCATCCCGACTGGAGCCATTGTTTGCGGGCACCACGCTGAGAAGTGGACTGGAGAGGGCTGAGTCCCTCCCCGCCAGAGCTCTGAGTGGAAAGTGTGCCCAGGACCAGGCACACACAGGCGAACAGGCGCAGGGGGTCGGGGACTCGCTTGAGGACACAGCAACAGTGGGAGCTGACGCAAGCCCCATCGGTGTGCTCCCGAAGCAGAGCCAGCGCTGGGCAGCGCCCCCTCCCTGCCACACACATGCCGCCGGGTTTCGGAGGAAGGCGCAGAAGAGGCTCTGCGGTTGGAAGCCGGAGCCCGAAGTGCCGCGTCTCGCTGCCTTTAGTGACAGTAGCAGTGACAGCAGTCACAGCGGCAGCACACTCTGGGAAGCACTTTATAATCCTGAGAGGCCAGGGCCAAACATCCGGAGCATGGTCAAGCAGATTCAGGGGGTTCCTCTGCACAGCCAGCAAGGTGGGGGTTCTTGGGAGGAAGGGGGTGGGGCCGAGAGGAGGGGCTGGCTGGAGCAGGTGGCTTTGCTCAGGTCATTCCAGCCCAGGGAGAGAAGGATATGGGGCTGACAGGGTGGGTGGGGGTGGTTCTGACTCACCGAGTTCTTGAGATCGAGGTACTTGGTGTTTCTGGTCACTGGCATCCCGGACAGGAAGGCCAAGATGTCATTGTTGGCCTGTGAAATAGGTGTGTGCAGGTGGCTGCTCTGGGCCAGCTGCATGCTGGGGAAGGGGTCTGGGTGCCTAGCCCTGTGCTCTAATTGCTTCCTGAGGGCTTCGGGAGCCCGAGGGCTGCATGGTGTCTAGCTCTTCTGTGACCCAGCCAGTTTCCCAAAAGCTGGGTCTTGTCATCTTGCTTATTGTTTCCCTTCCACGCGAAGCGCCATCCCCAACCCTTACTGGGAACATTCCTAGGCCAGGCTGGGGGAACACATTTTGCAGGAGATGCTGGGAGACTGGCTGGGACTGCTGTGTTGTGGGGGATGCGGGATGGAGAGGCGAGGGCACAGGCTGAAGCCTGAGTTGCATCATGCATTAGCCCCTATGCTCAGAAGTCCCTTGTGGCCGCCTGGCCAGGAAGCAGCCACACGTGGCCCAGCAGAAGGGGGTGGCTCAAGCCAGAGCCATGAGTAGTGGCTGCAGGAGTGAGCTGGGGAAGGGAGGAGGGTGAGCATCAGAGGGTGACTTCCAGGGCCCAAGAGATATGTAAACCCGGGAGCCAGGAGCAGCAGCAGCCGCAGGGAGAGACCTGGCTGGAAGGCGGTGTAGGGTGGCACCTGGAGAGGGGGCTGGCTGCTCACCTCATCCAGCACAGCATTGCGCTTTGCCCGCTGTCGCTGCCGAAGCAGTACCAAGCCAGCAATGATGTCAGACGGCACAATATCCAGGTCCCGGAAGAACTCAGCAAAGAGGTAGGCAATTTCTGAGTAGGCGTCCTAGGAGATCCAGGGAAGCAGGGGGCAAGGGCGGGGCAGCAGGAGAGAGAATAAGAGACTGGGAGTGAATCCCCTGGGCCTGGGCATTGGCTCGGACCCCTGCGCAGGTTCACCTGGCGCCTCATGGCACCGACCCCGTGTGGCCCTCTGCAGTGCAAGCCTGGGGCCTCGCTCTGGGCCCCACAGACCTGACCCTTCTCCCTCGCCACCCCCGGCCCTCCTCTGTTCTTGGAGCTCCTAGGGCACTCACCGTCTAGCACGCACAGATGCCAACCGGAGCCATTTCCTGCTCTTTCCCCACACACTAGGAATCAAGGCCTGCACAGCCCGCTGGTTTCTCCTCCGGCCTTTCTCTCTAGCAGAGAAGCCAAAACTAAGCTCCTGCCTGCTTCCTCTGAATTTCTTCCCAGCTCCTGCCCAGGGCTGCAGGCTCAGGGACCCCACCGTGTGCCTGGAGCAGGGCGCGATGCTGGGCCAGGGGCCCCTCTGGCTTCCCTGCAAACCCTGTCCTCGGGACAGCCCTGCTGGTCCACGGGCTCTCAGCCCTCCCTGCCTCACACCAAGCTGCAGCCTGGAACCTTGCCCCTAACCTGTTCGGAAAGGCTGTGCTGGGAAAAAACTTATGGCAACTGGTCCTGTTTCGCTGGGTTCCACCCTTGAGTGTCTGCCCTTGCACAAAAAGAAAAACAAAGGGTCGCAAACCCCAACACCTAAGGGTGCGGAATGCAGCTGGCTGGGACTCGGCCCCAGCTGCGCGGCCCTGCGAGGGGCCCAAGCTGCCTGACCCAGACACACAGAAGTTGGTGTTTAAATGTTGGCATCCAATTCAGGTTGTTAAGGAGCACAGCGAAGGCTGAAGAAGGTGTACTCTGGGCTGGACCTGACCCCCTCCCACTCCCCCCCCACCTCCCACCGTGGCGTTCTCCCTTCTCACCAGCCTCCAACACCAGCCCCGACTCTGCCGTGTACCCTTCTTGGGCCCTGGCAGGCCTAGCCCCCGTCTGCCAGGGGACCTCTCCCTGCCCTTCACATGGTCTGCCTGTGGACCAGGCCCTGGGCTGTGACCCCTCAGAACCCTAGGCTTGTGGGGGGGAGTTCCCCACCCACCAGGGAAACTTGGAGGGGGGGGGTTCTTATACTTGATTATTCACTCTACAGCTCACCAGAGGCTGCTGGTGGGAAAGAGCCACTGGAGGTTTCTGGTGGCTTCCATGCTCAGGCAGGAGCAGTCCCTTGACCTCACTGCCTCTGCTACTAACTAGCTGTGTGATGCTCAGCAAGTCACCTCACCTCTCTGGGCCTCAGCTGCCCGATCTGCAAAGTGATGGGCTGGACTAGATGATCTCCAAGGGCCCTGTGAATGCCAAGATCTCTGCCTGAAGCCCCCCCGAGGGCCCTGCCTCCCCATCCCCTTCTGCAGCTCCCGGCCACCGACAAAGCCGGTTGCTCCTTGGAGCGGCTGGAGCGGAGGCCGGCTGCGTGGCCAGGCCGCACTGAGCACTTTGCAGCTACAGCAGACCTTCCAGAGTAGTTTGCAGCTGGTGATACGCTGCTTTTCTTTGTCTTCAGGTTGCCCCAATTTTTGAGTGTCTCTTCTAAACTAGGCTCTGAGTTCCAAGGTGGGGGATGGTCAATGAAAAATCTTCAAATATTTCTGTGCTCTTAATGAAGTGAGAGGTTAGTTGTTTCATACACAGGAAGGGGCTCATATATGCGGGGGGCGGGGAGGCTTGTATACGCGTAGGCTGTCACCTGGCTCCCACTCAGAACCCGGATGCCTCCCCCAGGCCAGGCCCAGCTGGGCTCTGCCAATGAGCCAAGGCTCCTCAGGCACAGACAGCAGAACATGAGCCCTGGGGACGCGACCTCCGGCACTTACTGACTGTGAGTCCTTCGTCCGGGTGCAGCAGAGGAACACTTTGAGCCGGCGTGACCAGCTGGTGGCCTGACCCTCCTCTAACCGGTGCCTGCAAGGGGGGGAGTCGGTATGTGTGAGGTCATGTGGCTGGACCACAGAGCCAGGGCTCGATCATTATGAACACAGGGTGGCCTGTTCCCAGGACCCCACAAAAGGACTCCCACAGGGTGTCTAGACCCAGCCAAAGTGGGGTGGCCAATGACCTGGCTGCCCCGGAGGGGACTCCTGCTGGCCTAAAGTGGTGTGCCAATGGCCCGGGCACCCAGCTTTTGCAGACTGAACGCCAGCCTGTCTTGGAGGCTTTGGAGCTGGCAAACCTGTTGCACAGAGCTGCTCCCCCTCAAAAGGATTTCAGATAGTCACATTCTCCACACGTGGTGGTGGTGGTGGGGGCGGTAAAAGGGCTGAATGAGGCTCTGGATTTCCCAGTTCCTTGGATCTGTTACATTAGAGGGGACAGGGCCCCCAGCCTTCATCTGCATGGCTGGCCCTGGCCATGCCCACCCCCGCCCTCAGTGTCCCCCCGAGTTTGGCTGTTTGGACGGAGAGTCAGGTATCCAAGAGTCTGCATCCAAAGGCAGAACGGTAGGCCAGTCCCCCACAGAGGCCCTTCCATGGTTGGGTGCTCAGAAGCCAGTGTGTTTTCAGCATGACAAAGACAGGCCCAATATTAAAAATGGACATTTCCAGGCTGAGCAAGAGGGACTGGCATGCTTCTGTGACATGTGCCCTCCCACTGGCCCTCCCTCCTGAGCCCCTGAGCTCTTTCCTGTGGCAAAGGCCACTTCTTGCTCCCAACGCTGGTCCCACGAGGCCTTCCCATAGGGCCTTCCAGGGCTACAGGAGGGTGAGGAAGGGGTGCACGGGAACTGCTGTTTCTGGGACTGGCTAGCCACTTCGTAAAGCAATGCTCCACCTGCCGGAGACTTCATAAAGGGAAAGCATGCTGGCCAAGCTGGGCTCCCAGAGCATCTTTTTTTAAACCTTTTCTGACCTAATGGGGTTTTCAAAGGTTCAAAGTGAATTTCCTGCTGTCTCCCCAGCCTGATGGAGGTGTTGACTGTACACTGCACTGCAGTTCTCTTTGTGTCCACCAGGGGGCAGATGGCGACGGTGACAGGTTTGGCCTAATGCATTAAGTTAGACTGCAGAGACCAATACAGGGCGAGACATACTAAATCCAGATAGAAGAAGTTCACGGACCAGCAACCCTGTGCCCTGAGACTCACTAAAGGGAAGGGAGGACAGATACTCCCTCCACAAAGACCTAAGGTCAAGGCTCCCAGGGAAGAATGCTGGAAATAACCCATCTCCCAACTCCCACCAGTTGTCACCAGAAGGAGAAAGGGCCAAAGACTCAGACAGCTTCCTGACTTCCAGAAACGAAATTAGCCTGTCAGCGAGGCACAGCAGGCCTCATGCACACCCCTGAGCCTGGAAGCGGATGAAGGGCCGGCAAACTTGAAAATGTCCTTGTTAGAAACACGGCTGGTCTGCGAGCAGAGGGTGGGTGAGCGGGGAACAGCCTGAGAGGCGGCCGCAATGGCTGAGCCCTCCTGAGCCCGACCTGAGAGCTGCAGAAACCGCAGTCCGACAACCTGTGAGCTCTGAGGCCTCTTACCCGCACAGGGCCCAGTGGTCGCAGGAAGACGTCCCCATTAAAATGACAGCCACTGCCAACCCCCAGCTGCAAAGGCGTTGGCTGCCTTGGGTCCCACAGGCAATTACCCAGAGTCAGGGAGGGGAGATTTTCTTCCAGGGCCCTCGGGGCCCAGAAACTAGGTCAGGTGGGGGTGTGTGCTCAGAGTGAGCAAAGTGGGACGGGGGGTGGTGGCCGGCCACCCGGGGAGGAAAAACGGCTCCGGAGCCTTGGCCCCGAGAACTGGCATTTCGGGCTGGGAAGTGGCCAGCCCAGGCCTGGGTGTGGCTCTGGCTGCAGTGCCGTGCTGCTGTGGAGGGCTGAGGGGAGCCGATCGTGGAGGTAGGAGGGTGGAGTGGGGAGATTCCTGCTGGGCCTGGGGGCCTGGGCGACCCGCCCCTGGCTGAGGGCTCCTGACCCCGCTGCCCCGAGCTGCAGATGTGGAGCCAGTTCTGTGCTCCACCAGCGTGACCCAGGGCCTCCCTGGGGTTCCGACTCCTATCTGCAGAGCAGGACTCACGGCCGCAGCGGGGCTGGCGGGAGGGCTGGTGGTGGAAAGGGCAGGGCCTGACTCTCAGCACAAGCTTGATGAACAGGGCTCACTGTGACCCGTCCTGGAAATCCCCCCTCTTTTTCTTTCAATAAACAAGAACTGCTGTGACCCTGGGTGCCCTCCCTCATTCTCTCTGCCACGGCCTAGCCTTCCCCAGCCTTCAAAACACCAGGGGAAACCTACCCCTCCAAGAAGCCTTCCTTGGCTAACCTCCTCCAGCCCCTTAACCCGAGAGACAGCCTAACCAGTGGTTAAGAGCAAGGGCTCCCAAGCCAGCCTGCCTGGGCTTGGTCCCGGCCCCATCACGCAGCAGCTGAGTCACCCCAGCAAGTCGCATAGCCTCTCCTCGGCCCAGTGTCTTTGTCTGCAGGGAGGGTGATGGTAACAGCTACCCCATGCAGATACTGTTAGTTAGCATATGATTGGCTTGGCTTACATGTGCCTCCTGCTAGTACTGCCGTGGTTATTGGCATTGAAGATGAGGACAATGGCCACCATTCACTAGGGCAAACTACTGTGAGCGCTGTGTTGACCACTTGGCAGGTATTATCACTTTAAATCTCTGGACAGCAGCGTGAGGCAGGAGCCACCATCACTCCACTTTATAGACCAGGATGTGGAGGCGGGGACAGAGCGGGGACGGTGAAGCCTTGGGCCAAGCCTGTGGCTCACACAGGTTGCAATGCAGTTTGGGAGGCGTGGGGCCAGCCTTGCCTACCTGTCTGCAAATCCCACGGGGGGACTGCCCACCACCTGGCCAACTGACCGTAGGTTGTAGGTCCGAAGGTTGCGCTGCCTCCTCTTGGTGGCTCTCAGCTTGACGAAGGTGCGGCCCGTGGGGTCAAAGACGCAGAGGACGGTGATGCAAACGCTGAGGATGACCACCCAGTTGCAGACGACCATCCCTGCAGGGGCAGCGGTGGGAAGCAAGAGGTAGAGGTGCTGCTGGGGTCACCTCCCTGGCTCACCAGCTCCCTGCCCCCAACTCCTGCCAACAATAAGGCTCAGAAGCCCTGGCTCCAGGCTCTGGCCATGTGGCCATCCCCTTCACGGCCATGACTCCAAGGCCCTCCCTTGGCACAGAGCAGGCAACTCTAGGTTTCCAGCAAGACGCTGAGTGGCCCTCAACTGTTGCCCCAGGCAGCTCTGTGTCTGCTGCTGCACCCCCAGACTGGGGTCGGTCCCACAAGGGTGAGCCCACAGCCCTTCCCAGAACCGCTTCCCTGGGGTGGTACTTGGGCTCCTCTGCCACCCTGTCCCTGCCACCCCACGGCTGGCTGACGTACCAAGGGTGACGTTCTTGGCAGTGAGGTCGTTGCAGGAGGTGTAGTACTGAGTGAGCCAGACGATGCCCACGATGGCGTAGATGAACTCAATCACCAGGATGGCTGTGAGGACAGCAGGGCCCTGGCTGAAGGACGGCCACTCTCTGCTCACAGGGAAGGGCCCTGGAACCTCAGCCTGGTCCCTCCTACTGCAGGGCCTCAGCCAGCTCAGCAGCAAGGGCATCAGACCCCCGCCGCTCCCCACCCCCAAGCCTCGTGGAGGAGAGGGCCCGGGGAGTGCAGCTACCCGCCCCCCAACTCTGTCCTGTTGCAATGCGCCCTCCGGCCCCAACACTCTCAGAGGAGGTGACTGGAAAGGAGGATGATGAAGAGGCATTTCCCTGTTCTTTCGGGATTTTAGAATTATAACCATGAACTCTGGAATCAGACATGTCTTAGGCAAGTTACCTAGTGTCTCTGAGCCTCTGTTTCCTCATCTGTAAAATGGGTGATAATGCCTGTGTGAGGCACTGCTGAGTGGGAATTAGACAGGAGAGTGCTCACGTCAGGGAGACTGCTTTCCAAGGAAGAGGCCTCTGGCACTTGAGGCCGGGGGAGGCCCTGCAGTGGCTGCTCCAGGCACCCTGAGCTCAGGACTGAGGCAGGGTTGGGGGGGCGGGGCCGGGGCAGCCTTGGAAGCCCCAGCTCCACAGGCAGCACAGTCTGGCAATGCAGCCAGACTTTGGAGCCAGGCAGCCTGGGTTCAAACCTCAGCTCTGACGCTTGCACATGAGCCGTGTGGCTCTGAGGGAGCGGACTAACCTCCCCGGGCACCAGAACCTCCCATTTGGAAAATGGCACTAATAATAGCTCCTCCCAGAGTTCACTCGAGGGAAGGGCTAATACGGTTCATAGAAGCACAAGAGGAGTGTTCGCTAGGGATCGGGAGATGCCCAGGAGGAGGGTGGAGGCTGGCCCTCCTGGGAACCGCTGGTGCAGGCCCCTGGGGGCCTTTCCCAGGACAGGGGTGGGGGGCCAGGGGGGCTGTTTGGGGAGGGTCACAAAGTAGCTGAAATTTCTGTAAAGGCCAGAGAGAAAATATGTCAGACCTTGCAGGTCATATTCTCTGTCACGGCTACTCAGCTCTGCTGTTGTCACACGGACGCAGCCAGAGATGAGGAGCACATAAATGAATGAGTGTGGCTGGGCCCCAATAAAACTTTATCTACAAAACAGACAGCGGGCTGGGTTTGGCCTTTAGGCCAGGTCTGCCCGTCCTTGGTCTAGAACTGAAGCCCAGAGAGTCTGCTGGACCCCATCGCAGGCCCCAACAAACGTGGGCTGAGTGACGAAGCCCAGAGGAGGGTGCAGGTGTGGGGTGGTGCGAGGCAGCCCCCACCCGAGGCGGGCGGCCCTTACCCAGGCGCACGTAGAGCACGTACTGCATGGATTCGCGGGGCTCCGTGTAGAGGATGCCTCCGCGCATGCTCAGCCAGATGATGGCCATCTCGGCGATCATGCAGCTCAGCAGGATGCCCAGGTAGCCGCGGCCGTGGTCCACCAGGTTCAGGGAGCAGGCCTCGTGGGGGTTGTAGACCAGGCCGAAGAGCACCACGGACAGGATCACGAACCTGAGGGGACCCGCACGTGAGAGGCTCCATGGTTGCACCCCTCCCGCGACCCCACCCAGCCTGGACTCAGCAGGCACAGACCCACTGTCCACTGGCACGCAGTGCCTCTGAGGGCACAGGCGCTGGGGACAGGCAAGCAGAGAGGGGAGCCCAGCTGCCAGCCGTGGGAGACAGCAGCAGGCTCCGTCTGGTGGTGGCCAGGTGGGGTCCCTGGGCTCCGCGTGGGTGTCGCCTAAGGGGTTGTATGATTCACGCATACAATTTGGGAGCTGGGAGCATGGCAGGATCCGGACAGACGGCTGGAAAGACTCCTTCTAGCCCTTTCTCTTCAAACGCGGGCCGGCGGCATGCCCCAAGACTCACCAGGTGGTGTGCAGGAGGAAGAGGAAGACGGCTGGCAGGACAAGGTCATCGCTGCCCACAGACCAGCGCCGCCGGAACACCACGATCCCGGGCATGGCTGGCGGCTCTGCGGAGGCTCAGCGGGCCTGGCGCTCACCTCCTGAAAGACAGTGGAGGACCCCGTGGCTGCCGGGGCCACCAAGGCACCCAGGCTACTGCGCTCTGGCCGGGCACGCTCTGCAGCACAGACATCTCTCCCAGCATCCGCATCCAGGCCCCGGGAGTGCAAACTCATCTTTGGGCAGGACCCACCCCGTCCTCTCCACCCCTGGTGCCAACACAATGGACCTCGGCAGCCAGACCCTGGTTGCCCTACTCCTGAGGTCTCTCTGGCCCCTGAGACTGGCACTTTCCCCTTGGGGTCAGCTGTGCCTGGGGTTATCCCAACAGTAACTGCTCAGCTCCACTCAAGGCCTGGGCTCATCTGCTGCCTCCTCTGCGTTGGATCAAGGGTGGTCCCCTGGCCCTATTACTGCCTGTGGACGAGGAAACCTGGCCCAGTGCCTGTTGTCCTTGGGGTGGGGCGGGGGCTTCCCACGTCAAGCACAAGCCTGTGCCCAGCAGGAGAGAGTCAGTGCAGGTAGAAGGCTGAAGGCCTTGGGGAGGTGGGGTAAGGGATGGCAAGCCTGGAGGTGGGAGTGCCCAGCACATAGTAGGTGCTCAGTAAACATTTGTTGGAGGAAGTCTTCAGTTTCTCGCTTTGCTAGAACCCCAGGAGCACACTCTATGGCTTAGTTTTGTGCCCACAAGGCAGAACTTCCAACCTCGGCTACGCTGCTTGGTAAGGAAGGACATGGTTGAAAACCAGGGTCAAGAGCATGTCTGAGGCCCCCAGGTCTCCTGCTGGATGGGCAGTGGGTGAGCCCTGCATGGTAACCCCCACTCCCAGAAACCATACCTCCTATGCCCACCCTGAGCCAAGCAGTCTTTACTGCCCAGTGCCCAGTTCTCTGAAGTCACAGAGTTCAAATTAGCCAAGGGAAGCTCAGAGACGGAGGAGGGCCCAGGAATCCGGGCTCTGATGCCTAGAGCCAGGGGAACAAGGGTCGTGGAGCAGGCTGAAAGGCTCCCACAGGGGCTGGTCCAAGGACCCCAGAGAGGGTCTCCAGGGCAGCCCTGCAGAGTAACCCTGCTGCTGGAGGCCCCGCTGGTGGACAGCTGCCCTAGGCTGGCAGGGGCTTACATGGCACAGGGTCCAGGGGCTGGTGGCAAGTCCTCCACTCCCTGTGACGGCTCCAGGGAAAACAAGTGTCCTCAGAGACCGACATCACTCAGGAAGGAAGCAGGCAAGTCTCCCCCAGCTGCTGGGCACAGCCCTGAGGGTGGGCCAGGGGCGTGGGGCCGCCAGCACCTCCAGCCAGCGGGTCTCCATCTCCCCCTCCCTCTCCCTCCTGTAGCCACTTCATCTAGCTGCTGCTGCCTGGCAGGCGGGCTGGCGGGCCAGTCTGCTGGGGTCGTGCCTGCTCCTCCCTCCATCCTCAGGAAGTGACATCATCCCACTCTCTACAAGGAGGAGTCCGAGCCCGGATTCTGGGAAGCCGGGGGAAGGATGGAGAGCGCCGAGCCGCATGCCGGGGTGGCCGGGGTAGGGTCTGGGGCTGCAGGGCTCAGGCTGCAGGGGCGTGTCTGTGACAGGTGGCTGACAGCGCTGCAGCAGCACAAGCTTCAGTTAGAAAGGACAGGGCGGGAGAGGCTGGGACACTGCAGGGGGCAGCGGAGCCAGGGCAGGACACAGCTGCCAACAGCTGGGGATTGGCCCCAGGTCTCCACAGCCCCTCCTGGTCTCCAGAGGGCCCCAGGGTTGGGGTGGGGTTGGGCCCAGGGGGCCCCCTCATTCAAAAGAAACGACTGAGAGGCCCAGGCCCAGCACAGGGCCAGTGCCGGCCCAGCAGGTGCTACAGCTCCACCTCCTGCTCTGGTCAGGCCCGGCATGGTGGCAGGTGGTGGTGGGTGGCGGGTGGTGGGCGAGGACCCTGACCCTGCCAGCAGCCCAGAACGTCTTGTCCTAAGGTATGTCCCCGGGGATTTGGAGGGGCTTTCTCATCACCTCTCGCCCCCACCGTGGAGTCTAGAATGCTCCTTAAACTCACACACACCATTCTCGCATCCCCCTCAAAGGCACAGGCAGCCCTGCGAGTGTGCATGGCCCTGCCCTCCCTGCTCTCAGGTCGGGGCAGGAGGGCCGGCCTGGCCCCTGGCTCTGCGGAGGTGGCTGAAGATCTGTTAGACACCAGAATGATATGGCCAGTGGTAGCCTCTGCCCCCGAGCCTGAGGCCAGCAGCTGTGGTCAGTGCCAGTCCGCATCAGGTCATGTGGAGCCCGGTGGGTGTCCCGTTATAGGCCTGGGGACCACACCCTGGCCCCTCTGGCCTGTGCCTGGGACTGGCCCACGCTGGGAGCCCAGGCTCCACCTCCCGCTAACATGTGACTTACTGGTGGTGCCTCAGTATCCTCAACGGTTGATTGTCCCACCTGCTAAAAGTCCTGACGAGGACCACATGGGAGGCTGTCCACAGATGCCCTCGCTGTGCTGGGAAGTGGCAATGCTGGTCCTGGGGTGTTAGCTGGGCGGGGGGCAGCGGGGAGGCTGAGGCAGAGGGAGTGTGTGTGAACCCTGCTGGGCCACTGCTCCTCCCCCGCCCAGGCCAGCGGATTCTCCAGCTGGTCACCAGCAGGTCATGGTCTGGGGCGAGGGTGGCGGGGCCTGTGCTGCTGCTGGGCGAAGGTTGGGGTGACCCAGTCCATGCCGATTCATAAATTTCAGGGCTGCTATTTTTAAGGGCCTGAAAGATGTCCTTTCTCTGAGACCCCAGCTCCTCACAATGGGGGCCTGTTCCCCTGCTGGAGATGTGATTTCATCTGGAGGAAATGTCTGGGGGGTGGGGGAGGGCACAGGCTGCTTCCTGGTCTGGGGCTGCTGTGAACCATCTGGCCCTCCTCTCCCTCAGCCCCACAGCCTCCCCGCCCAACTCCAGACCAGAGGCACTTCCATGGTGGACACAGCACCCCCTCCAGTGGGGGGAGAGCAGGGGTACGGCTGGGGTTCCCCATAGCACTGGCTGAGCCCCTAGCCCAGGCAAGTATGAATGAGGTGCCAGAAGCCCTCCCCCCAACAAGGATGGGAGGACTGGAGTGGCCCTAGGGAGCCCCTTTCTTTCCCACCCATGAAGCCCAATTTCCCTGATGGTGATTCAGGTCCCTGGACTAAGTATCAACAATTCTGGGAGTCCCTCTTTCTAACGATACAAAAGTCTTCTTAAAAATGCACACGCTCTTCCCTACTTTAAAAACCTTCCAGGACTCCCTGGGGCCTGCAGGGTAAAATCCAAGCCCGTCAGGCAGTGGCTAAGGGCCTCAGTCACCAGTGGGCAGACTGTGCCACCCTGCGCAGGGGCCTTGCCCTCTCTGAGTCCTGGGGCAGGAAAATACTCCTGGCTGACGGGGATGGATTCTAGCACAGATCCTGCCCTCAGCCAGTGGGATCCTTCTGGCTGGAGAGGTGCTCCAGCCCCTTCTCACACTGCCCACCTTCCTTTCCCCATCACCCCCAAACTTGCGGCTCCCCAAATTCACCTCTTTGGAAGGTTCTATGCTTCATTCACCTTAGTTCCTCTGCCAGGCAAAAAACCCTACTCATCTTTTTAGACTTGCCAAAAGTTACCTCCTCTTTGAAACCTTCCCTGATTGCCCCCAGTCACCTCAGTTTTCTCAGGCTGAACAGGCTGCCCCCTTACGGGATCCTGGAACCCCTCACTCCAGTGTAGCCCTGGGCAGGCTGTCCTACAGTGAACTTGCCAATTCCTTGCTGCCCGTCCCTGCCCCTGCCCCTCCTCAACCGAGAGTCTATGCGGGCAGGGGCCTTGCAGGTCCTTCACCTTCACCCCCCTTTCTGCCCCTCTCCTCCCAAGCAACCTCATTTAGCTGTCCCATGAAGCATCCCACATCCCCGAGGGGCTCCCCTTCGGTCATAAGAGTCCCCTTAGCTCACATGCTTGGCTGTTGTGGAACCACTCTGCCCTGTGCCTCCCCAGCCTTCTCAGGGAGAGTCACCTGCCTCCTCTGGCTGTCCTCACTGCCTGGGGGTCCCAGTGTCCCCTTCTGCAAAGTGGGGGTGACACCCCCTCCCCAGAAGGCTGTAGGGAGAACTGACTGCGATGTCACCAGAGGGTTTGCACAGGCCCCGGTGGACCCCAAGACTATTCGTGGTGGCCGTCATATTAAGAGCTCCTGAGAATTGCTGGCAGGGGGATCTGTGACCACCCACGGCTGGCTCCACCTGATGGGACAGGGCTGGGCTGAGCAGACCTGCATCCTGACTGGGCAACACCCCCCACCCCCGCTGCAGGCCTTGGGGGGCTGCTGGCTAAAGCACCCAGGCTGGGCTGCATCCCCTGACCCCAAAGCCCCCTTGTTGCTTGGCCCTGGGAGCACGTTTGAGGGAGAGGAGGCCCTCGGCAGTGGGTCCCAGCCAACATGTGCTGAGAGTTCCCAGGGCAGGGAGAGGGGCACGGGCTGCTGTGTCCACCCTCCAGATGGCCCTGCATAGGGTCTGATCATGTGGGACACGGAGGTCACCTTGCTTGCCAGCAGTACCTGGTGCCCACCGGGGATGTGCTGCAAGAGGCCCCAACAGTGCCACCTCCAGCTTCCAGGTCAGCTCATGAAATTTCCCACCTGACCGGAGGTAGCCTCAGGCATCTGGGCCCAGAGATAGGCTGGAGATTGAGCCTGAAGGGATGACGGCCAGGTCCAGGCCACGGGGACGTGTGTGACGTCAGCTGCATACCTCCTGAGTCCCGATCCTGGACTAACCACCTTCCACTCTCACAGGAGTGACGCAGAGGACAGAGACACGACCGCCCCACGGGCTCTGCAACAGACGGGCTGAGTCCTGGCTCTGTGCTCACTGGCGGCATGACCTCGGAAAAGTTACTTAATCTCTCTGTGTCTCGGGGCCTCACTTCCGAACTGGGGCTGACGACAGTACCTGCTACAGAACTCTCACGAAGGCTGTGAGTCACGCAGTTGTGACAGCACCTGTCACACAGTAAGTGCCCAGCAAGTGCTGGCTTTTCCTTATTGTTACTACTGAAGAATGAGGATATTGAGGCCCAGAGACTCTGGACTGATACTTTCCAAGGAGCAGGAGGCTGAGCAGGCAGGGGGCACAGGTCCTTCCTGCCACCGTGCCATCCCCCACTGAACGCAGGAACGTCCGTTAGAAGGGGCTGCAGACACGGTCCTGCATACCTTTTATGGGCGAGGAGACGGAGGTTCAGAAAGGCCCCAGAGGCTCCTGGAGGTCCCTGCTGACAGCATCCCGGAGTCCCCGAGCTGGCCTGCTCCCTTCTCCTTCCTCACAGCATACCCACTCAAACTCCCTGAGAGACAGGCCGTTAACAGAGTGCCGCCGCAGGGAGCCTGGGCTGAGGTCCTCTTTCAGGCTCTTGAACACGCACAGCCCTCTTGGAAGCCAGCACAGCTCCCTCGCTGGAGATCACCCCGCAAGAAGGCAGCAAGCACTCAGACAGCTTACGAGTCGCTGTGGCTGGCTCTCCCCCTCCAGCAGGCAGGGTCCCCATCGCTCGGCTGGCGAAGTATGTGAGGCGCTCACACCCATGGCCTCCCTCCCTGGGCCCTTGGACCCCTGCCTGCTGAGGCTGGTGACTGGGCCAGGCCTAGCCACACCCTAGAGCTGCCAGTCCTGGATGAGAGCAGTGTCCCCAGGCCAGAGTCGCTGCCCCTACTGGCCTCAGTTTCCTCTTCTGAAGAATGAGGAGCTGGGATAATGGGAGACTCATCTTTCTGTTAGTTAATACACGTTAGTATTTGTCTGTATTCACAACAAATGGCTATGTAGGCCTTGTAGGAACCACAGACAATGAAAAGGTAGAGCATAAATTTAAAAACCAATAAACCTCAGAACAAAAACTACGTAAATTAACCTAGAAGGTTGGGGGACTCCACCGCACATGGGCAAGGCATAGAGGTGCACACGGTAACCACACCTAAAACTATCATCAGACTCCAAACTTCCTGGTGGCCAAAGTGAAAGGGGAACTGAGGAGCGTGCAAGGGTGCTTTCGGCTCCGCAGGGCATCCCGCTGCTTGGTGACGAAGGGAGGCCCAGGACTCCGCTCCCACGACGAACTCGGTTCTATGCACAGGGCTTTGAAATTGGAAGGTGCTCCAAAAAAGCGGACTGGGACAGGCACCTGCTGCCTGCTAACCCCCCTTGGCCTATCGGGTTCCAGGCGTTTCTGTATCAGATGCTGAAGCTTTTCTAGTCTTGAGGGGGCATCTGACAAAGTGCAGGATTAACCACAGTGAGGCCGGGCCCCACGCAGTCTGCAGGGAGAGTGGTGGCCCCGAGGGGCTAGGCCAGGGGGCAGGCTCGCCAGCAGGCCCCTCTTGCCTAGCTGGGTGGTCAGGTGGTCCCTACTCTCTCTTCAGTGGTGTCCAAGGCATGGGCCTTGTTAGGGGTCAAATCCCTGCTCTTCTGCTTCTTAGCTGCGGGGCTGGTCAACCTCTCTCAGGGGGAGGGGCCAACACACCCTAACTGGAGCTGTTTCCCAATGCTGCAGGCAGCCCCAGGGCTCCAGGGCGGTGGGGGGAGCTTGGGGTGGGGGCTCCTGTGGCACTGGTCAGTCGCCGACCATGTCCTGGGCTGTATCTAAGCCTGTCACAAGCAGGGCTCACATCATCCTCAGGACCACCCTGCACAGTCGGCACTGCTGTCACTGCATTTCACAGGTGGGGTGCAGTGACCTGCTCGGGTCCAGCATGGCCCAGTCCCAGAACCTGTGTCTTAACTACTACATGTTGCTTCCGTGAAGCAGGATTCAGCTAAGCGCCTGTTTCTGAACCCAGAGGCTGGCTTCAAACCTCCCCTCAGGGAGTGAGGAGGCAGGCCCTCAGGGTCCTTGTCACACCACGCGGGAGAGTGTGGATGTCGGCCTCATTCTGCACATGAGGGAAACTGAGCCCAGGGGAGCTCCACCATGTGTGCAGCCGGGAGCGGGCACAGAGCTGACACCCTGTGTGTCGTCTCACTCCAGCTTCATCAGGCCCCTGGCAGCACCACCCCAGCTTCACGGATGAAGACACTGAGGCGCAGCGTTCGCCCGAAAACCCTGTGATGAGGACCAGGCAGAGCTGGGGTCTCAGGTGCCTCTGTGAGTTACGTGAACACGTCTGCTGGCCCGACTGCTCAATCACACACGCTCGGACAAGAGCCACACGTTCCTCCCTCCCCGATACTCCCTCTTCCCCAGGTCCACCACCCCGCACAGGGGCTGGGCTCTGAAACGCACAGGAAGGGAGAGGGTGGCGAGGGAGGCGACAGAGAGAAAGCACGCGTGGGCCGGGGCCGCATGCGCCACCAGCCTGTGCCGGGTGTGTGCAACCCAAGTTAGGGGCCGAAAGCTGTCGCTTTTCTCGCATCAGCTGTGCAGGAGCAGAAGGCAGAGCCGAGCCTGCCCAGGGCCGGCGTGGATCTCAGCTCAGAATGGGTCCTCACGGTCCCAGGCCCTGGGCCTGCAGCAGTGCGCCAGGGTGGCTGGGGCAGGAGGGGGAGGCCACTGCCCCATGTTCCCCTCTGCCCTGAGGGTCTTGACTCACAGGCACCTTCCCCACAATCCCCGCCAGGACCTTGAAGGGCGGGGGGAGGCACCTCCTGTCTCTCTCACTATAACCCGTTTGGGGGTACGGCTGTTCCCGTGTTGCAGATGAGGAAACCGAGGCCCCGAGAGGTTAAATAACCTAGTGAGTGAGGGCCAAGTCAGGCTCTGAAGCCGGGTCTCTGCTGGGCTCTCTCTGCGGGCCCACCCCTGCTGGGTGGGGGACCTCCCCACAAAAGAGCAACTTGGGGCCCCAGCACAGAGCTCAGAGGAGGATGAGAAGGAGCAGCCCTGACTGCTGGGGCCATGCCCACGGCCATCTTGGGGTGGACACAGAAACAGCCCCAACAGTCACTCTGTCGCCTGCTTCTTTTTTAACAATTCTTATCTTGCATTTACTACATGCCAGGTACTGTAGTAAGCAGCTCGTGAATATGACCTTCTCTAACTTAATCTTTCTAACAACCCTGTGAGGTAAGTTATTCTTATCTCCACTTTACTGATGAGAAAACCGAGGCCCAGGGAAGTTAAGTAACTAGCCCAAGGTCACACAGCCGGTAAGTAGCAGCGCCAGGCCCTGAGGCTCTGGTCTGGGCTCCCAGCCCCTCCTGAGGAGCCTCCACAGGGCTCCATTTATCACTCGTCACGGATGCTCCAGCTTCTCCCTCACACCAAGCATTCTCCACTCGTCTGCAGCAAGTAGAATTTGCCATCTGCCACTGGCCCTGTCGCTGACACGGGACAAGTCCCTGGGAATCCGCTGGGGCCTTTCGCTTACTGCCAGCTGATCCAGGAGGGTGGCTGGCTGCTGGGAACCAGGAGGGCCAGGAGGGTGGCCCTCCTCCCACCCAGAGCCCTGCCCTGGTCCTCCACGGGGAGGGGGGTGTGGGAGGGCTCCCCCAGGCTCACTTAGTGGGGCTGGAATGGGCCTCTTCCCAACAGCAGGAGGGGTTCCCTGGCTCTGGCCAGGCCACGTTTGGTCCCTGAATACCTCCTTGGAGACTGATTATTTTCTGAAACTAGGAAAGGGCCTTTGTCCCACGCTCATTCTGGCACAGGGGGACAGAGGTACTCTGGTGCAGCCCAAAGTGGGGGGCACAGCTGGCCTCCTGACAGCCACTGCCTGACTGCCTGGGTCTCCAAGCCCCAGGCCATTTCGCCCCACCTGTCTGTGGAGAGCACATCAGCAGGTGGGCGGGCATGCATCCAGGCTTGTTTCTATTCAGACCGAGTCCCTTCTGTGTCACCCCTGCAGTCTTCTCATGTCCCTCATGCTCCAGCACATCCTTACTCCTGTCTCCCTGGGACCCGCTGCCTTGGACTGTCAGACCTGGAGGCAGTGGCCATCCAAGGAGCTCACTGCTGCCTCCATCAGGTCTGGGGTGGGGCAGCCCTGGGTTGGAATGTTGGTCCATCATTTCTAGTTGTGACCTTCAGTTCTCTGAGCCTCAGTTTCCTCATCTGCAAGATGGGATAATGAAGGTACCCAGTTCACAGGGAGTCGTGAGAAGTGAGTGAAATAACGCACATCGAACACTCGGCTCAGAGAAAAGATCAGTGGCCGTCGTTACTATTTATCAGTCACCTCTCCTGAGAGTACTCAGACCTTCTCAAGGCACGGAGTCCCTGCCCCTGAGGTGTGGCCATGGCACTAATCTCTCTGTTATCTAAGTCAACTCCTAAACAGAAACAGAAGGGCCCTGCTCTCTCTCCCTAGTGGCCAGGCTGACCCACCCCGCCCTCACCCCGGCCAACCTGCACAGCACCCTGACCTACCTTCTCGGGCAGGGATGGCGTCATCTCCTAGGCGCCCACCTGCCCAGGCTGAGCCCACCCTGTGCCAGTGAGGCAGGAATCACCTTGCCACAGGTTAGCTCACACCAAGGAGCTCCGGCCCCAGGCCAAGCCTGTGCACCTGCCAGAAGCCCCACACCTGTCTACATCTCCGAGTCTCAGGGTGTCACGGCAGTCCCTTCCCAGTCCAACCTCTGGATGCCCCAAGGGCCAGAGGTCCACCACTCATGCTTGTCCATCTAGTCCAGCATCCTCCACCCCCAATCCCAGTCCCCACCTGAAGCCTCCCCCAGGGCCTCTGCTTTCCCTCCAGCCACTTGCTGGGAGCCCCTGCCAGGCAGTCCATCTGCAGGACTCTGGCCGAGTCTTGGAGCTTCCCCAGAACAGATTCCCTGTCCCGGGTGCTGATAACACCTCTTAGAGGAATTAGCACCTTCCACTTTATTAGGGGCCCCCTAACGAGGCTGTTAATGAGGATGCTAAGTGGGCACACTAGCCTGACACCTCCCCTCTGGGAGGCCCCACCCCCACGCCCAGCATACCCTGAGCCACCAGGGTCCTTCCCGTTGTGCCTCCTCGGGATGCTGGCCAGGCCTCAGAGTCTGGCCTGCACTGGGGAAAATGCTCCTGGACTCTGGAAGGCTGCATGGGCCATGGGCCCACGGCAGGGCCACCTCCCTGGGCAGCACAGCCATCTAGGGCACAGGCCCGCCACTCGGGCTATTGGGTTTCACTTCGACCATTCCCTGGGCATCGCAGAAGCAGGTGGGGATCGAGTGACTTTGTAACAGGAGCTCTTTCCCAGGGGAGGAGGTCTCCTGTACACAGCAGGAAGGACCAACATCCCCTGCCCCCCCCCCCCCGGGGGCATGGGTGGGGGTGGGCATGAGGGCCCAGGCCCCGCCCGCTGTGGCCCCCTCCTCTCCTGTGCCCAGTGAATCAGTGCTTTGAGGACATCAGTGGTCCTCAAAGGGGGTTTCTGGGGACCCTCGGGCACGCCCAGGCGAGGGGAGGTGGTGGTAGCTGGGGCTGGCAGGAGACGCCAGAGCAGCGTTGGGCTGTCTTCCACCTGGTGTCTGACACAGTGTACGTGCTTGCAACATCGTGTTCGCACTGAACTGCCTCAAAACTTAAAATGTTTGAGATGCACTGGACAGGATGACCTCTCAGGTCCATTCTGGCCTGGACTTTTAGAATTCCACTTGCTGTTTTGGCTCAGGTTGGCTGAGGAAAGGCCCCTGGGCCTCCAGGCAGGAGCCCAAGCTAGTGCAGCTGTCATACGCATCTCCTGGCCTGAGTCACGAGGACAAAGAGGGTCACAGACAACACTGTCAGGAACTTGAGGACCAGGCCCGTGGTTGACTCTCCTGTCACTCAGACCGCCCTGCTCCCTCCCTCCTCCCTGGACATGGTGAAGCTGGGCCCAAGCACTGGTGGCCCGAAAGGGCGGGAGCTCAGACCTGTTGCCCCAGGGTGGCACACGGTGCAGGCCTGGTCTTTGTCCTCGTGCCCCTGATCACTCAGATGCCACGGCCTTCCGAGTGCAGTGCAGAGGCCACTTCTGAGGGTGCATCAACCACCGCTTCCTCATCTGTCAAAGGGGACAGTGATGGTGGCGCCTCCCTCGTGGGGCCATGGTGAGGACAGAGTGAGCGCCTAGGTGTCAGGTGCTGAGAGCAGGGTGTGGCGCAGAGGGGCGCTGGGCAGCATCAGCTCCGTGCATAGACTTCAAATCTTTAATTAAATAAATCCCCTCCTCAAAAGCATATCATGCTCCTAAGTGCTCTTTAAACACAACCAAAACTCCCGCCCATTAGCTATAGAGCTGTCCACCAACCACTGCCCACCCGATCCTGCCCCGGGTCCCTGCCAGCAGGCCAGCCCACCTCCTGCTCCCATTCGCACCTCCCACCTGCTCACCGGTGCCTCAGCTGGGCTCCCTCCTCTCCAGATGCCCCACTCCCTTCAGGGGCTCCTCCTGGTGAAGCTGGGGCCCATCCCCACGTGGCCTTCAATCCCAGCCCTGGCTGGTCAACCCACTCTCCTGGTGTACCTGCCTCATCTTTGTTACGTTGAGGCTCCCAAGGAGACTCAGCCTCCCTCTGCTTCCTTCCCGGCCAGAAATGGGGAGGGGAAGGCCTGGAGGGTCTGAAAGTACAGACTGGAAATGGGGGAAAGCCAGCAGGGGAGCCCAGGCCTCCATGATGGGGGCAGCCCCATCGGGCATCTGATAAACATCATCCTTTTGCCTGTTCCTGCCTAGATGGGGCTGAGGGACCCATTTTATATCTGGGTAGGTAAAGGCGTGACCTCAGACTGAGTTGGACATCACTTTCCTTTCCAGATGACTCCCCCTCAGGGCTGGGGGCCCCAGCCTTGTCATTCCGTCACTTCTTCCTAGCTTGCTACGTAGGTGTGGCAGAAGGTGGAGCTGAGGCTGCATGCTCGGCATAGCCCCAGGGACCACGGGCTGGGACGATGCCCTCCAGCCCCAAGTGTCACTCCAGGGAGGTAACAGGCATTTGGTGGGACCTCCTCCCAGTCAGCCCAGGTCAGGTGCCTGTGGCCCCAATAAGTACCTGCTAGTAGCAGGCGTGAGGCAGGCTTCGCTCACCCCCTCGGGTGCCAGGGAGGTCGGTGACTCCAAGGAGTGAACCTTTCAACAAGAGTAGACAGTGCTATTGAGAGCAGGAGGCCCGGGCACTGAGTGCTAACGGGGTGCCCACCGGGAGCTGAGGAGACAGACAAGGTCCTGGCCAGGCCGGCCGAGGCAGAGGCGCCTGCCGGGCAGAAAGTGGCACCTGGTCCCCTCCGGGGTTTGGAGAGGCAGTGTGACGGCTCCTGCTATCTCCGCAGGCCGGCACTTCACTACTGGCCCCAGACAGATTCTGGGCGGGGGGTGGTGGTGAGGGAGTCAGTGGGGGCTGGGGGGACTGAGGGGGTGACCTATGCCACAGCTCCTGCTGCCTTCTCCACTCTTGGTGGCCGCTGGGTGCTATAAATACCTCTCCGCTTTGGATGTTGCCGGAGGTGACCTAGAATTGTAGGTTCTAGGGTCCCCTGGGTGCCCCCTCCCTGCCAGTGTTAGACCAACCCTGCCTGACCAGGACACCCTAGCAGCCGGTGAGCCCACCTGCACCAGGCAGGGCTGTGGCCAGGAAAACCCCAGGACTGAGGGAGACCTGTGGCTTCCAAACCCTGAGTCTCCTGTGGTCAGCATTTCTACTAGCTTCATGGAAAGAGCTGGGGGTGCAGGGCTCCTGGAGAGCAGAGGCCTGACCAACCTGCGGAGGAGATTCAGCCCAAGTGCTGGCTTGGCCAAGACCACCTACAGCAGCCCCCTCGGACCTCAAGTGCAGGGAGGAATCCGCCAAAGACACCTCTTCTCCCTCCCCTCCCCCATCCGCTCGGTCCCATGTTCCCTGCTAGATACGACCTGGTTTCCAAACTTGTCCTCAGCCAAGAAGCCTCCCTGGGATGTACTCTACTTTGACAGGGGCCCAGTGAGAATGCTGGACAGCTGTTCATTCTAGTAGCTTGCTTCTGAGTGAGTGTTCCCAGGCCCCAGGCTGCTCTGACCTGGGCGGTGACCCTGGGCCCGACGATGTGAGGACACCAACCCTCACATGTGGCCAGGGTTTGGATCCACGCTCCCCAGCTTAGGGGCAGGGCGAGGATCTGAGAGGAGCAAAGGCTGGAAACAGCCCCAGGGATGGGCACTGGGTGGCGTGAACACAGGTGACGTCAGTTAAAAATAATTCGTGCAGCCCTTCTCCCCTCTCCCGACAGGTAATCAGAGTGCCAGCTGCGTGCCAGGGGCCCCAGCCACAGATACAAGATACGAGGCAGCCCTCACGGAGCCTATAGGCCAGGAGAAAAGAGGCTTCCAGTGAAACTTCACAGACAACAAGGACAGATTCTGTGACATATGCTTGGGAGGGCCAGGTCCCTTCAGAACCTGACTGCGGAGGGGAGGGCAGCTGCTGAAGAACGGGGCAGGAGCTGAGACCTGAGGACCAGCTGAGGAAAGAGGCCTCACGGAGAGGGGCAGTGGGGGAACCGAGTGGAGAACGCCCCTCGGCGGGAGAGCCCGAGTGAGGACCGTGGAGGATGGAGCAAAGACCAGACCAGCCGGCAGGAGCAGAGGGGGGCCCCAGGTGGAGAGGCTAGTGGGGCCTTGAGAGCCAGGCCCGGGAGTCTGAGCTTTATCCCGAGAACGACTGGAAACCAATGGGCCAAGGCAGGCGCCAGGGTGAAGCAGAGACCCAGACGGAGAGCAGCAGACAGTGGTGGCAGATGGGATGGGGCAGTAAGGGAGAGGGTGTGGCCGAGGATGCTGCAGCCTAGTGGCCCAGACAGCTGGACAGGCAGAGGGCAGCACTGGCATGGGCCCTGGCACCCTGGGATGGCAGGGCCCCATTTCACCCCATGTTCCTGGGGGCACACCGTGAGAACCGAGCGCCTGCTCACGCCAACAGGACCACGTTACCCCAGAGTTCCAGTCCAGCCCAGGCCCACCCTCAGATGCACAGCAAGCCAGGGCGTCAGGGCAGTGCACCCGTTCAGGGGTGGTCCCTGGGCTCTGCTCCCACAATTGAGGGGTCCTCATAACGAGCTTGAGGTTAGAGGCATTTCCCCCGATCGTTCAGCGCCTTGCGCTTACTGGCACCGGCCCTGACCATGAATAGGACCACACGAGGAGACCTTAACCCTGGAGACCGCAGAGCTGATGCAGACCCACACAGGAGCAGGTGGAGGCTGGGATAGAGGAGGACTCTGTCTGCTGGTCACCCCTCACGCCATTTCCAGTTCCCCCACAGACCTCATCACACTTGCAACACTCGCCTTCTGCGCCTCGCCCCTCCGGTGCTGCCTGGCTCACCGCTCCCTGCACGCTGTCTCCAACAGTCCAGAGTGTCCTGTCCCAGTGTCCAAGTCCTCAGGCCTCCCCATGCCTGGACATGCCCCCAACCCCAATCTCTGCCTGGCTCGCTCTCTCCTGTTGCTGGTTTCTTGGCTCAACCCTGGCTGCTCTGACCTGCCCGCTGGGTCTCAGGGGCCCCAGCCTCTCTCCATCATCCCCTCCCCCGCCCCCTCCGTGTTTCCCCTCAGCACCCCCCACCATCTAACACTCTCTGGCTTGTTTGGCACTGTGTTTACTATCCACCCCCCAACCCCCACAGGGTGCGACAGCCAGGGCAGGGGACCTCGCCTGTCTTCTTCCCTGCAAAAAGCCAGGTGCCCACCAAGTCCCTGCTGTCTGAGGAGGAGACATGTCTGAGCAGAGCCTGGGGGAGCCTGTGGCCTGACTCCTAGCCCTGGGCCCTTTGCATGCGCCCACTGGCCCCATGTCCCATCCCAGCCCAGCCCAGACCGCAATGCTCTCTTGCAGCAACCACCACGCACAGAACCTCGCCGGTGCCCAGCCACCCTGCTGTGGATGAGGCAGGGAAGTGGGGCGTCTTTATCTTACAGAGGCGGAAGCGGTGTTGGGTAATGTGCCTGAGGTGACACAGTGAGCAGCAGAGACTGGACTGTGACCAGTGATCCAGGGAGGTCCGGCTGCCTGAGGGGCTCCCCTTCCACTCCGCCCACAAGCCTGCTCCCCTCCCCTCCCCTCCCAGCCCCATGCCCTGGCTTCCCTGTGCATCTGTGGGAGGGCGACTCATGGTGCCCACCTCCGAAAAGCCAAAAGTGCTCCACTGGAGGGAGAGAGCTCTCCACGGGGAGAGCACACAGGGCACGCACACCGGAGCCCCTCCCTGCGCCAGGATGCCTTGCGGGGGGGCTCAGTCAGGGTCCGGACCTGGGGAAATGACTTTCCATCACAGCCTCGGAGTCTTCACCCAAAAATATGGGGCGTGGCCAAATGATGGCCAGTTTCCCTAGGATTCACATTCTCATCCGCCCCGAACGCATAATGTCCAGGGGGTCTTCCATCTCTGCCTCAGGAATACAATCCCACGAAGACCCGGAGACACTGACGGCACCATCTCACAGCCGGCCTGGGAGGGAGATGCGGAGGGAATTGCCCGTGTTTTAAGGGCACCAACTTGAACCAAGTTCAAAACCTAACCCATCACAGACATGCCCGCGGCCTCAGGGAGTCTCTGAGCCTCAGTGCCTCCCCAGACAATGGAGACAGAAACAGTCGCTGCCTCCTGGGCAGCTGAGGAAGGGAGGGGACACGGTAGAGCACCTGTCCACCAGGCCCTCCCCCTGTGACCTTGATGTGCTCTCTGCCAACTTTCTAGGAATGTGAGGAGAACGAGGTATAGCGGAGGTTCTTAGGAGAACAGCACCACAAAAAGTCTCAGCAATGTGACTACTTCCCTTACAAACAGAGCTGTGGGTTCCCACACTCTCCCAGCCATGGGGCCCCACTCAGAGTCTCCACATTCCCTCCTCTTGGCTCCCACCTGCACAATCGGGGGCCAGAGAAGAGCAGGCGGCACCAAGAGGCAGTCCCCCCACTCTAGCACCTCCCCTACTGGGGCCGAGGGCTGAGGAAGGGCCCAGACAGTGAGGGGCTGGTGTCTAGACCTGAGGCCTGCTCCCTGCTGGCCCTTCCACCACCCTCTGCATGGAGCCTCCTCTCGGGTCCTCAGGAGGACACATGAGATCACGTCTGGGAAGCGCTCAGAGCTCCTCGGAGAGAAAAGGCCCGAGGGACCCCAGTTGGGATCGGTTACAAATCGATGCGCTCAATTATGAATGCCTCAACTTACTACCGGGCAGAGCGGGAACCCAGGTTTGGTGCTGGGCTTGGCCACAAAGAGGTATGGACAAGGTAGTCACAGCCTCTTGGAGCCCCAGTTCCCGTGAAAGGAGATGAAGAGCCTCTGGGACTTTGGTTACAGCGTGACACAAGCAGCAGTGTCCTTCCCTGCAAGCAGGAAGTGCGAAGGCGCCAGCCTCACAGCGTTGCTGGGAGGAGCAACCGCTGAGTGCCTAGCAGGGACCCTGTTTGCTGCCAGGAGCCAAGAGCTGTGGGCCCAAGGGCCTGAGGATGGGGCTGGCTGCAATGCTGTCCAGGCCTACACTCACCCCGACCAGCAGCAGGAAGAGGGCTTTGGGACCTGGCAGCCACAGCGACTTGAACAAGTTACAACCCCCAGGAGGCTAGCACTCCCCTTCTTCCGAGTCTGCCTGACTCCCGGCTGAGAGGTGGTGGCAGGGCCTGGACTCCCCACAGCCAGGAGCAGAGGCTGCCTCCCCAGCACATGGCTGGCGCCCCAAGGGACAGCATGGAAGTGACCGGGCAACCTCCTGTAGCTGCCCTCACTTGGAAAGGCTGTCCCCAAGCCTGAGCGATGACACTGATGACATGTTCCAGGCTGCCCTCTGTTTACAGAACTCTGTGCCCTAGGGGGCACAGCTCCCTCTTGGCGACAGCCCGCTGGTCCTCGCAGCTTGTCCGACCACTGCCAAGTGGTGGGGAGACCACAGCCAGAGCAGTGAGTGTTCTGAAGACCACAGGGCAAGGCAGCAGCCGTGCTAGGGTTCTTTGCTGTCTCAGGACCAGGGCCGCTTGGAGAGGCTGGCCACAGTGGGGGCTGCAGGGAGGGAGGTCCTGGCTGCTTGCCCAGCTATGCTTGCCCCTGAGGTCCCAGCTGTGGGGGAGAAAGGGCCCCCTCTTCTCTGGGACTCCAGGTCCGCTGGCCTTGGTTTACCCAATTGGTTCCCATCAGCCCTGAGGCCCAGGCCCATGGCCTCAAGGAGCTGCCAGCACATTCCCTGGTCCGTGACTCCCCCTCGGCGGTGAGTGAGCTCAGCCAGCCCATGGAGAGGATGCTGGAAGGCCACTCTCAGGAGGGCAGGCAGTGGGGCCAGAGAACAAATCGTCAGGTTCCTGGGGCTGATTCATCTGAAAGGGGGTGACCAGGAGGGCAGGGCAGAATTGATTGACAGGCAAGTTCTCCTCAATGGGAGGGAGGGTGGGGGCCATGAACAAAGCCAGGAGAGAAAGTGGCAGATGAGCCTGGCCTGGGGCCATGTGTTCCTTGCACAAAAGTCCCATTGATGCTGCCCCTCGCCCCCGCGCCCCGGAGCCAGTTCCCAACACAAGGGCTCTGGGGACTCTCCTGCTCCTTGCAGACCATCCAGCTCCTGCCACCGCTGCTGCTCTGGCATGCCAGGCATGCCGGGCTGGCACCACAGTCACATGCTCTGCGCAGGCGAAGCTGGGCACGGCCAGGGCAGCACTGGGGACCACGGGGGTGGCTCATGCAGACAGTGTGGCCCTCCATAGTAGTGCAGAAATCCGGAAAGCCCAAATCCGTGGATCACCTGCCTGCCACCCTTGTCCAGCCCCTCCCATCTCCCTGGAGGGCAAGTCCTTGGGCAAACCACGAGCCAGGTGGCACAGCAAACGCAGGGCTGGGAAAAACAAACACTGCGGGCCACCGCTCTGCTGGGCCACTGCCTTGCAGGACAGTACTCAGCTGCTGGGGTAGCCCTGCCCGAGCTGCCACAGGGGCCCCCAGGGCGAGTGACCTGGCTCTCCACTCCCATCCCCCCACCCATCCCTAAGAGGAGCCTGAGTGTGAGGTGAGGGGGAGGCGGTGACAGGAGAATGGGCAGAGCACAGGTCCTTAGGGAGCAGGGCTTCCAAGCTGGGGCACCTCCTCACCCCTGCACACTCAGCTTCTCCAGGGGACAGGGCAGGGAGCCCTACAGGAGGTGTGCAGGGGAGGGTCAGGCCACCCTGGGCCTGGAGCCTCTGCTTGGCCACGTCCTGGCTGGTGACTCTGAACCAGTCTCAGGGCCTGGGGGCCGTGGTGCCCACATGTATGGCCCTTGCAAAAGTAGAATGGGGCGGGGCCCTTATCTGAACACTTAGCACAGAGTGTGGCACAGATGACAGCAGATGCTTTGCATGGATGCCTCTGCCCAATGCCACAGAGACGTGGGGTGGAGCCAGGGCAGGTCACAGGACATGGGCAACACTGTGGAAGTTGGGGTGCCACACCCTTGGAGGGCATGCTTGGTCAGCTGCTCTGTGGTCGCCTGGCCTCAGACCCCAGGGGAGACTTCTGACCTTTGGCTGTACCAGCAGGGCCTGTTCTACTAGCAGGAGCTACCCCATCAGCAGGGGCTGCTCCACCAGCGAGAGTTACTCTGCCAGCAGGGGCTGCTCCAACTGGCCCCAAACTAAGGCAGTCATGAGCCAGGTCCCAGAATATCCTCCAGCTGAGAAATCCCTGTGCCACCATGGGTCCCCATACAGGGCTCCTGCTTTAGGCTGACTGCCTCCCCAACAAGCAGCCAGAGGAGCACTGCCTCTTCCTCGAAGACCCCACCCTGGGGCTGAATGGCACATGCTGATGAGGCAGCTTGGCCTTTATCTGCTCTACTACACGCCACAGCTGAGTGCTCTTCAGAGTCAGAGCTCTCCATGCCCCAGTGCCTTTGCATAGGCGGGCCTCGCTGCACAGAAAGCCTTTTCCAATCTTGCTCCCCTGGGAGCGCCTCAGCCTCCCAGGGCTTAGCCGAAACACTAGCTCCTCTGTGAAGCCTCCAGAAGCCTGCCAGCCCCCAAGGCAGACCCAACCAGTGCCCCTCCATTCCTGGTTCCCCACTAGGAGAGGAACTCCTGGAGGGCAGGGCTGCACCTTCTGCCTGCATCCTTGGCAGCCAGCATAATGCCTGGTGCCTAGCAGCTGCTCAAGATACGTCAAACCAAGCCCTAGGACCAGCTCGCTTGTTCTGAGATCACAAGGCTGGCCCGTCTGGCCAAAGAGACTCAGATGGGTGTGGGAAGTGGGTAGGACCGAGCTTCCCTGACAAGGCAGGTGGGGCCTGAGGTCTCCTCTTCTTTGCAAACTGCCCACAATCTGAGCACCAAGCTTCACCAGTCACAGGCGGCTTTGGGGCTTGCAAACTGCCTCCCCATCTCCAAATGCAGAAACCAAAGTTAAACGGGAGGGGCGAGCAAAGGGAAGGGAAGTGCAACCGGAACTGCAGGGAGAAAGGGAGTTGTGGCCGCCATCTGCTGTGAACAAGATGTTTGGAGAACACGCACTCCTCAGTTCTGAGGTCTCCCAGCCAACTCGTGGAGGGTGGGCCGCCCCTCTGCAGATGGGAGCTGGCAGCCCAGCCAAGCCTGAGAGGTGCCAGGCGCCCCCCAACCCCCAGCCCGCCCAGACCCTCTGTACTCTGCTCTGACCTCCTGCTTCCCAAGCAGACCTGGGGCCAGGATGCCAGCCTAGGATATGAGCCACATTGCTTCTTCCCAGAAGCCCCCCACAGGCTCTGGGGAGCCAACTCCACAATAATGATGATAGTAACTCAAACATAACAATAATAAAGGTAAGCCACTACCTGCCAGAAGGCCCTGTACCAGGAACTTCTAGAGTCCAAGAAGGAACCACTGCCCTGCCCCTCACTGGCCTCCTGGACACATCAGGAGACGGTCCTGGTCCCTTCTGTCCTCTAAAGCTGGGGGCTTAATAAACAACAGGAGAACACCCATGTGGGCGGGAACCTTCTGGGCCACTGAGTCGCACATGCTCTCTTTAGGGCAGGAGGTAAAAGCCAAGGATGCAGACGCCTAGCCCAGGCCACACAAGGGTCAGCGGCAAGCTGGGAGCACCCTCTGTCCTCTAAAGACAGCCCTCCCTTGCTGTGCTGAGGCGTGCTGGTCCTGCCTTCAGGGCTCTTCCCTCCCCTGTGCCCTGTCTGTTCGTGCTGCCCACTTGGATGCAGCCAGTCAGCCTCGGTGCTGCCGACTGCAGTGGCGGGCCAGCTGAGGGTCGGTAGGGACTGAGCCCTGCCCTCTTGGCCTGGCCCCCAGTCCCATCGCTCAGGAGGCTGGGCCCATGGGCCACAGTCCTTCCCCAGCTGCCCTACCCTGCGCCTGCTTGTGGAGGGATTAGTGTGGCCAGTGGGGCCGGACATGCTTGCAGGGGTGTTAGGCGGCCTACCAACTGGAGATACTGGAGCTGCCCTGTGGCACCCAGCCAACAGAAACTGCTGCGTTTCTTACCAGGCCAGAGGGTGGGGAGGGGGCTGAGAAGTCTGCCTGCAGAGACCTAGCCACATCAGGGTCCCGAATGTCACTGTAAACTTCAGGCCTGGCAGCCTGGCCCCTGGGAGCTGCTGGCCTCTGCTATTACAACAGCCTGGAGAGGTCAGGGGCAACCTCCCTCCCACTGGCAACAGGAAGGCAGGGGCTCGGAGTGATCACCCAGAACTGTACACCCCACCACCCCCAGTGCAGCAGGCCCCCATGCAGCTCTGCTGCCGCCTCCACAGGCCTGCTTGCCAGCGTGCACTCCACATTTTTGTCTGCTCGTCCTCCCCCCGCCCCCCCCGCCCCCGACACCTAACAGTGGCACCTCCACCCTGCTGCCGGCTCAGCTGAAGGCGGCACGGGCGCCGGGGCTGGGATGCAGGCGGGTGTGAATTCTTCCAGGGGCAGAGCCTACAGCTGTCCCTTTCTCCAGGGGTCCTTGGGCCCTGGCTGGGTCACTGTGCTGGCTCCACTTCCTGCCTCTCCCAGTCCCCCACAGGGTCGTCCTGTCTGTGCATCAGGGAATCAATGGCTTCTCTGTTCTCCGGAGGGAAGGCCCTGCCCTGGGTGGGGGAGGGGCTCTTCCAGAGAGCCAGGGAGCAGCCCCCTGTGCTCAGGACCCTCCAGGCCTCCCTACTCCTCCCATGCTGATGAATCGGGGGCGCTGTGCTGGGTGCAGAGCCAAGGTCTCTGGTGTGGGGGAGGGCAGCCGGGTGCGCAGAGCAGCTACAAGCTCTGTGGGGTCCTGCCCACTGCCAGCCAGGGCCTCCTCGGCCCCCTCCCCAGTTCGCAGACCCCTAGTTCGCAGACCCCTCTGTGAGAGTTGCCGTCACCACCCAGACACCCTCACAGACGACTCCTGCCCTGGCTGAGGCACAGCCGGGCAGGGTGAGTCAGCCAGGGGAATCCCGGCACCAGCACCCACCGCTGGGTGACAGTTCCGCTGACACCTACGAAGTGGGGCACCCAGCCCCTCCCAGCAGAGGGTTTAAGGAACACCCAGGCTCCCCCACCCCCATCTCCTGCTCCCTGAGAGGGGAGCCTGGCAGTGGGAGTAGGAGGAGCCTGGAGAGAGGCTGCCATCCTGGGCCTGCTTCTGTGGCCTCTTTGGGCCTCAGGTCCCTTGTCAGAGGGGGAGGAGGCGGGAGAATGCTCACCATGGTCCCGCCAGTTCTTGCCTGGTGACTGGCACACCAGCCACTCCGTCTCCTGCTTCCCAGGGCCTCAGTACCCCCAGGGTCTCCTGCGGTGGGCTGTGGATATTCTACCCCGTTCCTATGGGGCCCCTGGCCTCTGTCTCCTGCCTGGGCACCCCTCCCCCCACTACACGATGCCCTAGACCCCAGGAAGAGCTGGGTCGAGGTCCTCCTGTGAGGGAAGAGGAGGGACAAAGAGGAGTTCAAGGCCAGGAGAGGGCCCGCCTGAAAGCCTGAAAGGGGGACAGAAAGGACAGGCACAAAGGCAGCTCCCAGCAGGACATCCTGTTCCTGGAGAAACCCGGCCAGGTCCACATAAACCTGCCAGACCGGTTAGTGGCCACTCCATTGCTGCTGGCTTCCTGAGGGTGCCGGGGAGGGGGCCTGCGCCATACTGCCTGTGGTAGCTGCCAGCTGGTCTGTCTCCTGGGACGTTCTGTTGAATGCCACCCCATTCCTTACTCCATTCCCTCTAGCTTGACGCTTGCCCAGGTAGGGCCACCTTCTTGGAGTTAGGTCAGGAGAGTGAGGGGAGGGTGACTTTCTGAGCACACCTCACCCACTGCCTCAGGTAGGCTCCAAGACCAGGGGGCCAGAGCAGACCAGGATCTGGACGTCCCACCCGAGGTTTCGAGTGCACCTCGACAGGACCTCAAGGACACTCTCCTGGGTATGTCAACATGAAGACGACAAGCCCCATCCTGGAGGAGCTCACAGTCCAGGATGACCAGGAACCCCACACTTGGGCCAGAGGGTTCAGAGCTATGATGCCAGGGACCTCAAAGCCAAGGACCTCTGCCCCAGGAGGGAGACAGCGAAGGCTTCCTGGAGGACACAGACGGCTGAAGGGGAGTTTGCCGCCAGGCATAAAGAGGAGGGAAAGCAAGATTCACTCCCTCTTTTCTCCCCCCTCCTCCCACCCCAATACAAAAGCCCCTCAGAACCCTGGAAGCAAATGCATCCTGGGCACGGATCTGTGCTCAGCCAGCACAGAGGCCTGGCCCCTCAGCTGCGCCCTCGCAGGGCTGTGTGCTGAGCACCACCATCACCTCCTATAACTCCTGCCTCTGGGGAGTTGGCCAAGCTGGTTTCTGTGGGCTCCCTGGGCCGGGAAACACACACTCAGGAGTGAGCAGCGCCATCAAGCTGTTTCCCCAGCATCACGGGTAGACACATGCTTGCCTGGTGTTACCTGGGCAGGTATCCAGCCCCACCCCCCTGCTTTGATATTCCCCTCTCTATGGGTCAGGCAACGAAGCTGGTGGGGGAAGGGAGCCGGAAACCCGTCTATTTCTTTGAAAGACCGAAAAGATGGGACCACACAAACCCCGTGGGTCTGCTGAAATGGCTTTAAAGCAAACGGCTTGAATGGATTTCTCCCACCTTCCCTCCCCACTGAACCAACCACTTACTGGCAAATGGCAGCTCAAAGGGCTGGAGCTCAGGGCTGCTGGGGCCTGATGGAAATGGGTCTCAGCCACAAAGCCAGGCAGGGGGCACGGGGACAAAGGCAGCTCTGGGCAGGAGAAGATGAAAAGCAGACACCTAACCCAGGCAGCGCAAAGACTTCACGGGAGGCCAATATCAGATCCAAGACCACGGGTGCCCTCGAGCCCTCTACTATCGGTGGCTTACTTTCAATTCCCTGCAGCCCGGCTCCTTTTCTCCTGATCCTCTCTTTACCCTTGCCTGGAAGGCCCTGCCCTGAGCAGCTGTTTCTTCTTACACACTCACTGGGCAGCTGGAACAGACAGGTGGGGTCTTCTTGGATAGCACAAATAGCTCAGAAAACAGTCAAGGGGGCTGAGTGGAAAGGTCTGCGACTTCCCAGAGATTAGAGCTAACAGGGCCCAGGGGAATCAGAGTCCAAGTCTCCCTGACTCCCTGAATCTTGGAGATGAAGACCTTAAGCCCAGAGAGGTACACTGACCTGCCCGAGGTCACACAGCTACGAGCCCCTGTCCTGTCCTTGGTGGCATTCCAAGCCTTATTCATTCAACCTTTACTTCCTGAGCACATCCTCCGAGGCTAGGCTCTGGAACTTGGGTTTAGGTGCCTAGGTGGTGCACAGAGGCTTGCAAACTGGGGGGCTTCCCATCCCTGGGCCCTCGCTCCCCACCCCTGTCCTCTGTTGGTAAGTGGAGAAGGTGCCCTGGCCTTCGCCAGGGAAGACTCAGAGCAGAGAGGAAGTACACAAGTGGGAGAAACGGTGTGCAGGGCTGCGGACCACAAGGTGCAGCCGGAGGTGAGGGAGCCCGTGGCAAAGGTCACCCCAGCAGGTAGATGGAGTGAGGAGCACTGTCCTCGGCGTCTAGGCCTGCACTGGCACCTGTGACCTCAGGACCCTGGACCAGACATGCTCATCTATGCCTACTTTTTCCTTATTACAAAATACATATTCTCCTTAGAAAAATTTTTTAAAAATTTAGAGAAAACAGGAAACGCCCATGATCCCTCCAGGAAAATGATTAACTATTAACATCTGTCCGTTCTCTTTCCTCCGTCCAAATAGGCACCTGCCACTCTTTCCCACTGAGTTCGAGAAGGTAAACGTTTCTCTTCATTAAACATTTTTTTTCCAGCCCAATCTCCCCTCATTACCCATGTGCACGCGGCACATGGGTTCATTCGACCAGTTCCCTGCTGGTCGTTTGCCTGTGTCCCTCTTCTCGCTGAGAACGTTCTGGCAGCTGGGGGCACCCCAGGCAGGATCGCGCTAGAGCCTAGGACTCCTGACGCCTGCTCCCGCAAATGCTCATTCTACCCCCGACCACTGTACCCCTGCCCTCACCCCAGAGGTAAAGTTTTATGCACAGGTTGGGGGGATGTGGAGGAGCAGGGAGTGGGCCCTGCTCCCAGCTCTCAAGCAGTGAGTGGCTCCCTGTGACTCTCACACTTGAATGGATACATGCAGATTTCCAGGCCCACCCAGAAATTTTGGATGGGTTGGTCCAAGGTAGGGCCTAGGAACCTATATTCTGAGTGAGCCCCACCACGGCCAACCCCACCCAGGAGGTCCTGATGCTGGGGATGTCCACTCACACTCAGAGAAACGGTGCTCCAGGCTGAGCCCCACTGGGGCTTCTCCTACCTGGGCAAGCAGAAGCTGGTCCAGCTGCGGTTACCTGGGCTCCAGTCCCAGAGATTCTGATTTGGGGTCGGGGGGGGCACTCGGAGATTCTGCATTTCTGACCCGTTCTCAGGTTCTCAGGCTGCCGCTGGCTCATGGGCCACACTCAGGAGCGCTGAACTAAACCCATGTGGGGACCGTGGACAGCTGTGGGCAGGTGCAGGAGATGGGCACTTGCCTGATGGATCATCACAGCCAGAACTTAGCAAGCTCTTCCTGTGGCTTGAACACTATGTCCTGGTCACTCCAGGTGTGGTCTGCAAGCCATGTCACTAGGAGCTGCCCTGGGGCCCCCTCCAGCCTGAGTGGGAAGCTGCACTGGCAAGCCCCCAGGTGATCTGTGGTCTGTGTCACCATAAAGATGTGTATACTATGCTGAGTCCCTGACATGTGTCATCCCATGTCATCCTCCTGGCCCTCCTCAGAGGCAGCTCAGTGATTCCTCTGATTATGCAGGTGGAAACCGCAGCTGAGAGGTCAAATCACTTGGTTAAGGTCTCACAAGTACCAGCAGCAGGAGCCACCCTGGGAAGCCAGTGGGTGCGGCTCAGCCCGAGCGCTCAGCCCCATGTCACAACACCCCTGTGGGTTTCTGATTCGCCCCCCGAAACCACTCCCCCAGGGGGCTCTGAGGCTGCACTTTGCAGGTGAAACCTCAGAGATAGCAAGCCAGGCCAACTGCTCTGACGCTCCCCCTGGAAAACTGGCAAACCAGGGCCTACCCTGTAGGCTGTGACGCTCATGACCCTTCCTCTCCTGGCCCACCCGTCTGTGCCAGATCCACAGCACAGGGTCTGCGTGGGGGTCCCGCCTCCAAAGCCCGCAGGCTCTGCAGACACAGCCGGGGGGCAGGAAGTGGGAACTGGGGCAGAGGAACCAGGAGTTCAGTTTGGTCTGAAGACATTCTTTTTTCACAGCCAGACTCAGTTAATGTGTACCTTCTGAAAGGAAGCAGAGAATGGCTGCACCCAGCCCAGCGAGGCCAGCCTCTTTCAACCCCCAGCCACTGCCATTTGCAATTACAACTTCAGAGGGCTCCTGCAGTTTACACATGCCAGGATGCACTGCTCCAGCTGCTTTATGATGGGAGTCCATTACCCCACGATGCTTAAACTTTTATAAAGTGCTGAGCAGATGGTGGGCTGGATGCCCGGCTTAGTTACCACTGCCGGAAGCCAGCTGAATGAGTTCACCTGGGGAAGGGAGGGGGTCAGGCTCTCTGAACAGGCCAAGAAATGGAGAAGGCGGCTCCGGAGAACAGGGAACCTCCATTAGCCGTTTATTAAGCTGTATGGTAGACCAAGCTGGCAGCAAGGACTACAATCCACAGCAGCTCAACACTACTGGCAGGGGGCATGTGGGGAGAGAGGAACAAGCTGGTATGTGCCTGGAAGCTGCCTGCCAAGGCCAGTGAGGTGCCGGGTCAGAGGAGGTGGCCACAAGCTACAGACAGGTTTGACGTGGGGAATGACAGACTTCCTCAGAGCGGGGAGGCTGGTCCCCTCAGCAACAGGGTGGCAGAAGGGGCCTTCCTTTGTAGGAACCTGTTCTCGCTGTGGCTTGCAAGGTATCCAAACCTGATGCAAGGTGAGGGAATGAGAAGGAATACCCCAAGATTGGGGGCCAGACAGATGGGGGCCTGAGTCCCAGCCTGCTGGCTGCAAATATATGATCTGTAGCAGGTTCCTGCAATTTTCCAAGAAAGCTGAGGTCCTGGCCTGTCATCTGCTGTACAGCCCGAGCACCTCCCTTCAGGGATGGGAGGCGGGCGGCACCCACCTGAGCCCCGAGCCTAGAGCCGGGTGAGTGCCCAGTGGACAGGAACTGTCACTGTTCTTTGCCTTACTGAGTTACTACCCATAAAGCACTTAGAGAAAGGCGAGAGCAATGCTAGGAAGTGTCTGCTGTTGCTACATTGTAAATTGTCTGTTACATGTCAGTCACTAACTGGGAACTCCCCCAGGACCAGGTGGTAACTTTTCTCTTACTGCTCAGGCCCAGGCACTAAGCTTAGGGCAGGCGCAGTGGTGCCTGACAAACTCCCTGAGAGCCAGTGCCCTGCAGGTTGCAAGCAGCGGGACTCCACTCCGCTCTGCAGTCTGGCCCCAGGCCCCAGGAAGGTGTCGGAGGAAGATGGAGTTCTTTTCAAAGGTATGGAACCAAAACAGCCTCTTGAGAAAAATTCCTTGACTTCCCTGGAGGAAAGAGACTCCAGATGTGGCTGTTTTTTCTGGCTCGGAGACACTGGAGTTGATTCTGGCCTTCTCCTTCTGCGTGTCCTTGGAACTGAGGAGGATGGGACTCAGCTGGCGCTGTGTCCCCCACAGGCTGGGTTCCCCGTGGCCACCAGCCAGGCTCCCCTGAGAAGCTCTGGCTGGCCTCCTTCTGCCATCGCCGGAGAGGCTGCCCCTGACCAACAGAGCCAAAGAGGACGCCATGGGACTCTGGATTCGTCACGGTTGCTAGTGTTCCTGCCTGTGAGGGCAAGTCCCGACCCCCTTCTGGAGATGCACAATCTGACCCACCAGCCATTGTCCTGCAGCCAAGAGGAGCTGGAGGGGCCGTGGGGCTGCCACTGGCACATGAAGGTCAGAGAGTCTCTGAGGAGAGACCCTGGCTTCCCCCAAAGGCCTCAGGGGAGGAAAAGGTGGACAAAGAAAAGATAAGCCGAAAGGAAGAGGTGCCAACGGGAAGGAAGCTGATGTAGGGAAGGAACCAAAAGGAGCTGGGGGCACGGGGCAGCCTCAGAGGGAGCTGGGCGGATCGGAAGCAGGTGAGATGCCAGAGGGACAGTGGGTTAGGGCCAGCTCTGAGAAGAGACCCAGAAGCCGGACGGGAGTGAAGGAAGCCCGAGGCCAGGCTGCCCCCTCCCACGAGCAGTGCTGGGGCCACCTGGCTGCAGAGGAGACGCAGCCTCTGGAAAGGGAGGGTTCTCTTAGCTTAGCACCGGCCTGGGCTGCCGGGCAAGAGTCAAGAGCAGTAACCCCGACAATTCGTAACAGCGGGTAACATTTACTGAGAACACGAGGGGCTCTCCGCCCTGGAGGAACTTTCGAGGTGGCATCTCCCTTGATGCCAGAGGCAGCCCAGTGTGCCATGTCCCATTAGGCCCCCCACTTTAGAGCTGAGGAGACTGAGGCTCAGAGAGTTTGAGTGGCTTGCCCAAGTAGCAGGGGACTTCACTGAAGCTCCGTCTTTATGCTATCTTCCATGTCTGCAGGCCTGTGCCATGCTGAATTTAAAGAGAGAGAGAGACTGAATCAGAAGGGGATGATCAAAGGGACTCGAGAGCGGTAAGGTCTTGGAGACAGACAGCCCTGAGTGGGTGAGGTGGGCCGGCGCTGACGGCAGGTAGCACAGTGGGGAAGACTGGGCCCTGCAGCTGAGACTGGAAAGGCCACAAGAGTCCCCTCCGCCGAGGGCTGCCTGGACACTGCAGCAGGACAGCTGTCCCTCGGCGGTGTAGGAGCTTGATGAAGAAGTGGGAGTCAGAGAAAGGGCGTGCCAAGGGAGCCTGATGTCATCCCCGCCTGCAGAAGGCGGGACCTTGGGAAGTGAAACAAAACGGCACCTAAGAGCAGCCTGGCCACAGATTTCCGACGGCGATGCCAGGCGTGCCTAAGCCCCATCCACAGTCTGAGGCCCCTGCCTTCTTCTCCAGGGCCTGGGGGGGTGGGGGTGGGGGTGGGTGCCCTGGCAGCAGGCGTCACGCTCCCCAGGCCCAGCTTGGCGCAGAAACGTGCTTAGAGTAAAGCTGATGAGAAAGCAGAGGCTTCCTAGCCAACGCCCTGGGAACCCTGCCATCAAGAGGCTGACAGTCTCCCCGCTTTCCGGAACAACAGACGCAGCGCTCACCTCTTCATCAGGCTTTCCTTGTATTTTGAGGGGTGAGGGGAGGTCCTGGCAGCAGCTTGGTGAGCTATCCTTCCTCACCAAACCCAGCCTGAACTGACCTAGTTAGGCTGCCCAGGTGTGTTTGGTGGGGGGAGGCCCACTACCCCAGGCAGGGCCCTTGCACCTCCACACACCCACAAGGCCCCCAAGTGGGAGGGACTGCCTCCAACGACCCAGGCATTGCTCAGCCAACCAGGACACCAGACTGGGGCCTGGCACTCACTCTAGGGACTAGCTCTTGGTGCAACAGGGCCCTCAAGCAAGTCCTTGCCGCTGGCCTGTCCAGGCTGTTGGGGGGCGTGTGGTGCAGGGGCTCTGGTCTGGGTGTGGGTGCCTGGCCTGTCTGCCAGCTCCGGACTCTCATACACAGGCAATTCCAACCCTTAATGAGCAGAGTCTTTCCCACCCAGCACCACCTTTGAATGGGGGCCAGTGACGGAGAGAGAATAAATATCATCGCTGCTCTCACACAAACAGGGCAGCCGAGGCTCAGAAAGGCTGAGTGACTCATCCGAAGTTGTTCAGCACAGCCACAGGCAGAATCCAAGCCCGGCACCCTCACATGCCTTGTTGTCTCCCCAAAACCATGATCCTATGTGAGTGGGTGCTCCTGGTCCCCACAGAACAGGAGGGGGCCTGATGCAGACCAACACTTCAGGCCAGACAGGTGAGATGGGACGAGCCGTTGGATAAATACACAGATACCTGATGAACGCACAGGCCCAAGGAGATGGAGAGAGAAGGGAGGCTCCATAAGCATCCTGTTATCTCAGGGCTGCTGGGCTCCAAGTCCTGGCCCTGGCACCTGCCAGCTGAGGGCCTAGAGCACGCTTCCAGAGCACATCTATGAAATGGGCTGATGCCTCCCGGCTCTCAGAGTGGCTGTGGGGACTCCGTGAGCTGGTCTGGTTACGGGGAGTCAATGAGCCGACGCGTGAAGAGTGCCTGGCAGGGCGCCTGGCATCTGTGCTCGGTAAGTGCTGCTTTGCCACCGTCCCTAGTCCTCAGTGAGGACACGGAGCAGTGAGGGGAGCGAGCCACCAACAGTTAACACCACGCACACTGTCCGGGCACCGGTGCTATGGCCCCCTGGTCACGTGAGAGAGGACAGCCCTGGAGTTCAGCGCCGCATGAAGAAAGGGGTCATGGGAGCAGAGGGCTGTGTGGGGCCTGAAGGAGAGGCAGGGCTTGGAGTGGAGAGGAGAGGGAAGGCTGCAGGTTCAAACCCCGGCTTCCCACCTGCCTGCTGTGTCCTTGGGCAGGTAAACCCAACCTCTCTAACCCTCCTGTGAGACAGGGGTTGGGGGGATGGGGGAGTGCAGGGAAGGCCTTTGGCAAAGAAGTAAATGAGACCCTCTATATACTGTGCTGGGTTTAGTTCCTCCACATTCACAACATGTAAACTATTGTTATCGCTACCGCTACTTTGTGACTAAGCACAGCCCGCTGGAGACAGACACAGTGGGGCCTTCCCAGGTCCCCCAGCCTGAAAGGGTTTGACAAAAGCCAAGTGCAGGGCTCTGTCCTGGGGGGTTGGGGGTTGGGGGTAGAGGTGCAGCCCCAAAGAGCTTACTCCACCATGTGGCCTGCCTAGGGCGGGGGAGCAGCCAGCCATGTGCTGGGAGGTGCAGGGTGGGTTATATGTAATGAAGAGACATCAATAATAAATTAACCTCAACTAAGTCCAGGAACATCAATCAAATTAATTAAATGGCTCCAGGAGAGGCAACAACAAGGGGCCCCTTTGGGATGAATGCCTCACCTTACACAGCTGAGACCCCCCTCCCCCAAGTCTCCAGGTGTAGGAATCTGCTCCCTGAACACAGGTGGAGACAAGCCCTGCCCTCCCACCCACCCTCCACTCAGAGCTAACTCTCAAATGCTGAAAGGGTTTTGATGAAACTTCCCAGAATAGTAACCTCCTGGGCTGAACTCAGGCAGGAGAAATTTCAAGGGGTGATTTGGTGCAGAAATGATCAAATTCTGGAAGTGCTGGACACCTCGGTGTCCTCGGGGATCCCAGAAGGCCTCCACTCACTCTCCTGGCCTGGAGCACACGGGAGTGAAAGCGGCTGGAAGTCCAGCATGGGAAGCACGTCGCAGGCAGGACTCCAAGGCCCTGACCCCTCTTCGGGCCCTCCCTCCAGGCTCTGCCCCTCCCCACCCCTTGCCGGCCAAACCTACAGCTCTCATGGCTCCCACCTCACCCCGAAATCGGTCAAGGCGGTCTCTCTCCTGCCCTCCCCAGGGTGGCTTCTGCCCAGCTTTGAGTCCTCCTCACCCAGCATCTGCCCTAGCCACCAACTGGCCTACCAGTCCTGTCCCCCAGGACCCCTTGGCACCTGCTGCTGGACACCTCTCCCTGGAGGGCGCCAGCCCCCACACCCTCGCTCAGAACACTTCAGTGACTGTCCGTGTTTTGTACAGACCAGATCCGGCCGGCAGCCGTGGCTCTTGGGGACCCAGCTCCAACTCACGTTTTCAAGCTTAGCTTCCATTACTTCTATTTCGTGCACCTGGCATTGAATCCAGACCACCAACAGTCAGACCCTCACTTCCCCAGACACATCCCCCTGTGGCTGCCGCTTCCTCTACGATCCCCTGGACGGCCTGGGATGAAGGCCATCACCGTCCCAGGCTCCCCTGGCCTCCCTCATTCGTGTCACTCGACCGCCTTGGACCTCCAGTGGCTCTTCCTTTTGAAAGGGTTGCACAGACCTGCACGTCCCCCGGTATCGTCTCAGCAGACTGTGAACACCCTGAGGGCAGGCTCTACACCTTCGGCTCTGGAAAGGCCAGTTCATCACCTGGCCCTTGCTGATGCCAGCCCTCAGTAGGAGTTCACGGAATAACTAACCATTGGCCCTGCACGGAAGCATTCCCCAGAGGCAGAGACCTTACTCTGTGTACAGCCCTGGTGACAGATAGGCAGCGCTGCGTCCATGCCAAGGGGAAGGTGGCGCTAACCCCTCCTCGTGGAGGGCAGGGACAGGGCCTATTTCATCCTCCTTGCTAATGGACGTGGCCCGGGACGCTCACGGCTTTTCCAAGGAAGAGATTCTGACTGCAGGAGCACACACATCAGCACAGCGCGCTCGCCCCCATTGGGCCCTCTCCACCAGCCAGGCACTGTGAGGTCGTGGTCTTCCCACGACCCCCCAATGGGAGGTTTTCCCGCCCCCACCGTACACCCGGGGAAACCCAGGTGTAGGGAGGTACCAGGACTCAGATCGGGCTCTGACGCCAGAGTCCCAGCTGTAACGCGCATGGGCTATAACGCTGTCTTCTGTTAGCCGGGGACACCTGTTCGCAGCCCAGGTCCAGGTGGGCTTGGGCAGGAGCACGTGCGAGCAGGTGTGGGTATTGGAGAGCCACGCCCCCAGCCTGGGCTTCCTTGGAGTACCGAGGAAGCAGAAAGGCTCCTGGGGCAAGAACCACAACGGGAGACGGGAGACGTTAAATCGGCCCGCCCCGCCCCACGCTGGAAGGTGGCCTCCCACCCTGCTCCCGCTGCTCCTGCCTGGCCCTCAGAACCCGCAACGCCCCGCTCCGCACACCCACTGACACCGGGCCAGCCAGACGCAGAAGCCCACAAGTTCCCACACCGCCAGGCGCTCCACACCCCCTCAGCCCTCACTTCCCACAGAAGCACTTACGGGCACACGTGGCTTCGCACACGTGCAGTCCCTGGGCAGCCCTTTGGCAGTGAGGGCCCCGCGCGGACTCATCTCAGTCACGGTCTTGTGGGGGCTTGGGCATTCCAGCCGAAGACCCTCACCTGCGCCCACACAGCTCCCCTCCACATCAGCTCCTCGGACCCCCTTCCTCAGCAGCCAACATGTCCCCCTCGGTCAGGCCGTTTCCCCAGTCTTCCCGGCCCGCAAGCACCCTGCCCAGCCCAGCCCAGCCCAAGCTGGCATCCCAAAGGAAGAAAAGAAAATGAAGATAAACAGCTTTCAGCCCTGACCGCTGGGGAGGGAACCACTTCCTGCCATGCTCTGGGGCCGGCGGTTCTAAAAGATTTATCTTCCTCTGACCACACGCTCACTGACATTTCCCCTGGCGCTACTTGCCCGTCCGCTAGAGTGTAATGTAAAGCTATTCCAGTAAGAAATTGAACTCAGGTGGGGCACTGGGCCAACAGGTGATTAAGCCCTGAGGTCCCCTCTGGTCCCAGAAAGAGCATCAGGGTGGAGGAGTGGCTTCCACTGACGGGCTGTGCCTTCAGCCCTGGCCGGCTGGTCTGGCGCTCTCAGCTCTGGTCCAGAAGCCTCTGTCCAGAGATGCCTGATTCCTGGCACCCCCAAAGCAAAGCAGCCGGGCACCATGATTTATGAGCCGAGGAAGGAAAGGCTGCCAGGAGCTGAGTTAAACAACTTTTGGAGAAACATGGGCAAAGAAATGGGGATAGGACTGGGGACTAGCGTTGAAAAAAAATCTCAGCTCGAGAGCCCCCGATGCCCACTCCCCTGGTACGAGCCCCCATCCTGGCTGGAATCTGCTCCAAAGCAGTGGCTGTGCACAACGACAAGGGGCAGTGACTGGACCAGGCTCCCTACTGCCTCTGGCCCCGAGGACTCAGAAGAAAGCTCAGCTCTTCTTTTGGGGAACAGGGGCCAACTCCTTCTCTCTGAGCGGCTCCGGCCGCCACCCAGCTCTGCTGTGCGGAGTCCCGGCATCTCAAGCAGATGGGGAGGGGCGGCGGCAGAGGGCTCCTGGAGCCCCAAACCGTTAAGGCTGAGCCACAAATCAGAGCAAACAGGCGAAGGTGTGGAGGGCGAGCCCGGGGGGCCATGAATGATGAATATTCACAACAGGGAGGCCTGAAGCTTCCTCTTAATGGCCTTGCACTTAGGAGAGCTTTCCAAGTAGGGGCTGAAGTGCTGGCAACTCCTGGGGTGGCAGAGAAAGACACTGCAGGGAACGCTCGGGACAGGCCTCAGAAGCCCCTCGGAAAACTGGGAACCAGTGGCCAAGGGAGCACTGGCCACACCAGACAGTGTCCAGGTGGCAGCCACTGGTCAGGGTGAGCCCCACAGCGTGGAAGAGTCAGCCCTGGAGGGCCATGTCTCCCTTCTACCCATGTGGCTTGACACTGCAGCCCGGACACAGGGCAAGAACCTTCTGCCTTGGGAGGGAGCTCTTGAAATCGGTTGCTGGCTAAGGCAGGCGCTCACATGGAGTGCTCGAGAAGGGGCTGACAGAAACAGGCCTTCCAGGCCCAAGCCTCCTGGCTGTGAGGGTCTGTAATTCAGACCCTGCAGACTGTTGTCCGGAACTAGGCCCCTGGTGGCCGAAGGCACAGCAATTTGCAGCCACCCTCATCTTCCTGACTTGAGAAGGCCCTTCAGATGGAAGTGGGCCCGCATCTGGAGGGCTGTCCTGGGGAGTGCATGCCACGCCTGTGCACCCTCGCAGACCCCTCTGAGGGTGTCCATCGCTCCTTCTCCTTGTCCATGTGCCTGAGGGCATCCCTCCTGTTCCCCAGCCCCCTGCCATCCAGCCTCAGCCTCCCTCAAAGGACCACAGGGCCCGGAGTCTACCTGGCCACTCTGACCCACTTTGCTTCCCTCAGGCCAGAGCCTCGAATATGCTGATGCGACTGCGCCCCGCCCCCAACCTCTGAATCCAGAGTCGAAGGAAATTCTCAAGAGAAAACACATGTTTCCAAGTCTCCCTCCCACACAGGTACCCCAGATCTGTCCGCCACAGACACCTCCCAGCCCCGCATGGACCTTGAGAGGCACGTCTGCAGCTGAGCGACGGGCCTCCTCTGGCTCAGGCCACTCCTGCAGGACTCCATGGGCTCTGCAGCTATGCTCGGGACTCAGCAGCTGACTCACATGGTCAGCAGATCCCACTCTGGCCCCCCAGAGCCCTCACACTCAGGGCCTCTCGTTCTCTGTGACAGGTCCTCGACCTTCCGGCTGTGTTCCTTCCCAGCCACAGTCTATGCCCCCATTTCCCATCGCCTCTCGCCCTGGGCTCTTTACCTGATGAGGGTCCCTGAACTTCCTACAGCCTTTCACCATATGCAAAGGGTTTTCCCATGCACCATCCCCTGTCACCCTGTAGGACCACCCTGTGACATGCTTCTGAGAGGTACAGTCACCTGCTCAAGGTCACACAGCCAAGACTGGAATTCAAGTTTGCTGGCTCCAAATGTACTGGGCAATGCTCCAGCTTTAAGGAACTTCGGCAGCAACTCCAAGTGCCAACCTCGGCAAATGCGTTGCCACCTGGCACCCTAGTCCCCCGTACCCTCAACATCATCTTTCTAGATTCCTATAGAACTTCCCCAGACTCAGCCCAAGCCCACCACATCTATTCTTTTACTCCAGTTCCACTTCCCCCAGAGATCCACAGAGACGGAAAGGTTCCCTCCACATCCTAAGACTTTTGGGGGGCGGGGGGGGGGTCTGTAAATTGCCCTTCTGTGAAGTACAACAGAATGTGACACTGAGTGAGACCCTCCCCTTAAGCCTCCCAAAGGCCTGGTGGGAACACACACAGCCTTAGTCCACCCTCAGGGGCTACCGACTCATCCTTCAAGCACTGCCCAGATGATCTGGACCCAGACGCTTCCGAGCATCAAAGAAGGGAGGCAGCTCCCAGACACCCTGGAAGAACCATCAACCAAGAAGAAGGCTGGGCCTGCGACTACAGAGAGATGTGGGGCCACACCTCTTCCAGCCGCCGACACAGGTCCCCACTCAGCCTGGTACATTTCTCATGACATATGTCCATGGAGAGCTCCCTGCCGAGAACCATCCACCTCCCGTCTTCTCCCAAGCTGGATCCAAATCCATGCACCCAGGTTAGTGCCAGTGCCTGGTCAGATCTCTGTCTGGGTCAGTATGAGGGTCCTCACGGTAGAAACATCTCCTGGTGTCTCTCTTTCATGCCCACTATAAAGGACACCAAGCTTCCCCAGCTCTGTGTACCCAGCAGGCGTTAAAGGGCCTGGTGGCAGAAGCATTGCCCTCATCATCACCAGAGTGGGAGGGTGGGCACATACCCTTCCTGTCCACCTGGGTCTGAGGGCCATGGATTCTCCCCTCGCAGGGTCAGGCAGCCCCCCCCGCACCAAGCTGTGCGACTGGCCACTTCTCCCAGTTGCCAGGAACATCTGCTATGCTGAAGACACCAATTCTTCAGGCCCGGGGTGTCATCCCTCCAGACCATGTCAAGGCCAGAACAATCCAACACCCTAGCAATGGCAGCACTTCCTCACACCTATGCCAGGGGCACCCCCATACGCCCACGAGCTGGCGACCGCCACCCTGAAATCGTCCAAGTGCTGTGCTCACCACCTACCTGCACAGAGGTCTGTCTGCACCCGCCTACCTGGGCGGCCACCACCACACCAAGGTGGTGCAGAGTCTTCTGACAGCCGTGCCAGAAAAACCACGCTGCTGTGCCAGACCCACACTGCCCACGCCTGTGCCACGGGTGTCACCATCCCCACGCCGGTGCAAGGGGCTCATGGAGCTCCCACCTGCCACGGGCGCGCGTGGCAGCCGCACCTCTGCCCGCGGACCCGTCCGGCCGGTCACTGTGCGCCCCGGACACTGCCCTGCCGGCCGCGCCCCTCGCACCGCGCCCGCGCCCAGGGTCCCCCTTACCTCCCGCCCTCCGTAGGGCTCGGCCCGCCGCCGCCGCGACCGCCACCTCCATCCTGGGCTCCCCAAGGCCCCGATTCACTAACGCCGCTTCCGCAGGGCGCCGGCGCCGGCGCGAAGGCCGCCTCCGCCCCCCGGGGGACGCCGCGTCCTTTACGTAAACCCCACTCCGCCGCCAGCGGTGACCATGGCGACGACCGTGGGGCGGCAGCGCCCCCTTGTGCCAAGGAGGGGAGCAGCGCCGAGGCCAGGGTAAGCAGAGCCTTTCGCCTGCGCGGGCCCTGCGCGTGGGGGCGGTGGGCCCCTGGCTCAGGCCGCGGCCGGGGCTCCGTGGGCGGCCAGGAGGGGCAGGACTGGCTGCGCTGCCTCCGGGGAAGGGAGCCGCCTCGGTTCCCCTCCTTCAGGCCCCGCGTGACCGCGCTTAGCGTGGGAGAGGTAAAAAAGCAAGTAGGATCACTGGAGGACTGGTTCATTTGGAGAGGGAGGAAAGAGAGGGATGGGTTCCACCGCGCGGGGCTCCTGAGAGCTTCTTGAGGGGCTGGAGCACTTCATCTGTGTCCTTCCCCCACCCCCCTCCCCGTAGAGCCCTGCATCAGGTCTGGCATCCAGAAGGGCACTGGGTCAATCTTGAATTCCTGATCAATGAAGGAAGTCGCCCCTCCTATTCCTCTTCACACACGCCCATTCATTCAAGCTGTAAGTCACTTAGCACACCTTCCCTGAGCACCACTCCTGAGCAGGGAGCCGTCCCCGCGGGTGGTGCTTCCCCCGAGGGAGTGGATGGGTACAAAGACAAGCAGGGCCCAGGCCCTGCCCTCAAGAAGCTCAGTCTAGGGGGCACCAGACCATCCCAATACACAGGGTGCTTGGGGTGTGGGAGCTGACAGAGCTTTTAGAAGGGGCACTTAATCGTCCTGGGGATGGCCCAGCTGGGTCTCCAAGGTGGAGTAGAGGCAAAATGGGGACCAGTGTGTTTGTGAAAGGGAACAGCTTCTAAACTGTCCTCTGGGCCCTGTTATCACCCCAAGAAAACAGGGTGGTTGGCAGCAGCTGGGTGCAAATAGGAGCCACAGTGGAGCCTGAGTCCCTATGTGTAGGAGGGATCAGGTCAGAGTCTCAGCCAAAGTTACCTGGACCCTGGTGTTTAAAGTGAGACTCAGTCCAGGGCAGCCTGCCCCTCTGTTGAGCGGGTGGGAGCTACTTCCTGAAGGAGTTCTGTATCACCTGCGGTTATTTTGATGTCAAACTGCAGCTTACATTACAAAAAAAAAAAATGGGGTTGAGGGGCGAGACAGGTACTGGGCAGGACACCTCAGGGGATTCAAGAAAGAGTGGAGCCCTCCCAGCATGAGGCAGGGCAGGGGTCAGGGGGCGCTTTAAGGACTGACTATGGCATTAGCAGTTTGGGGTCCTTCTTTCTAGAGTATTGCAAATAATCAGAATCGACACTGCCAAACCGAATGTCCCTTGGTTCAAAGTTCCAGATTCCCAGAAGAAAGAATCTGAATGGTCCAGCTTGGGCTGTGGTCAGTCAGCTGTGGCCAGGGGACAAAGTGCCCTGGAACGCCCACTGCTCCCTGAGTGAAGGGCGTCCTCAGACAAGGAGCCCCACGCACGCAAATTCACACAGGTGCCTACACACGTCCATTCGATCAAAGTTGCCCTCCCCAAACAAGTCCCCATGGCCTCTGTTCAGCCACCTCCAGCCTTGATGTCACGTTCAAGATCTGCATCTGATCGTTGAGGTGATGTTCCTGTCTCTTCCAGTTCTGTGGCAATCCCATCTGGGCCTTTAAGAACTGGATTAAAGGGTAAATGTAACTATCAAAAGTATGTCCTTTGAAGTCTTACTACTCACAGTGCGGCCTTGGTACCATTTGGGAGCTTGTTGGAAATGCAGAATCTGGGGCCCAGGAATCTCGGCAGATTCCCAAGATTCCCAGGGGATCTGTATGCGCATGAGAAGCACACTGAGAAGCCGTGCTGTGATAGATATGGGGGTGGGGAGGGAAAGTATGAGCAATGTTTCTAAGCTGTGATCAGTCCTATTGAAGAAGAGAAGTGGGGAGGGGTTCGTTACTTCATCTGGAGCAGCCTCAGTAACCAGGAGGAGAAACAGGGAGAGGATGCACTCTGCATTTTCGCAACTGGTCACAGACTCTTAAAAGGTGTTTATGACGTCCTTTCCCTACCCTGTGTTCCCTGTCGCACTTGCCTCCGCCTGCATCTCATTTGGTCAGGACTGTTTGCCCTGTGGACTGACCTGAGTCTCCATCCTTGAGGGCCCAGAACCACGGGGGATCCCAGCTGTGAAGCATCGTAGCAGGTGTCCACAAACATTTGCCTCTGGGCACCATAAAGTAGGAGGTACTACTCCGTGGGGACCCTGGGTTCCACCCATATCCTTCCTGTATGGCGTACGTGTGATCTGAGGGTCCCCAAACGGCCAGGTGGCAGTCTGTTTCCAATTCGTGGAGCCGTTATTGTGCCTCCTGGTGGGAATGCTCCTCCCTTCACTTCTAAAACCATCAGACAGTGGGAACCCAGAGTTGCCCGAACAGGAGGCAGACAGTAAGCCTTATGATGATGGTGACAGTCACCATCGTCACCTCTACCCCTAGTTCTGAGACCTTTGGAAGAAACCTACCATCAGAGGTGTCTGGTTCACAGCGCCTGCTCCCTGGGGGCCTGACCTGGTCCAGCTACCAGGCTGCACTCTCTCGGCTCTGACGCCAGGCTGCCCTTCCCTCTGAGGTCTCCTGACACGGTTCAGCCAGGTGTCTTTGGAGACAGACACCGGTACTGTGAGCAGACGGGAGGACAAGAATGAAGGCAACAGACTGGGCAACAAGCATAGACTGGTTCTGGTCCAGCTGCCAGGCTGTATTTCCTCAGCACAGTGCCAAATTCCCACTCTGGCCTCAGTTTCCCTCTGGGTCCCAGTGGGGATAATAACATGGCTTCCCCTCCCAGAGGGGCTGTGTGGATTAACTAATTAATGAGTGTGACATCGTCTGCTTCCACAGAGGGGCTGATTAAATGCTGAGTGTTGTTATTAGAACGACGGAGGGTGTGTGACAGGCAGCGTCGACTGGAGACAGATCTGCTTCCCTCCTCTCCTCCCCACCCCCTTCCTCCGTCTGCCCCGTGCTCTGCAAGCTGAACAGCTTGCAAGACAAAACCAAGTAGATTTTTTGGCACCCCCCAAACAGTGTATGACTTTTGTGCATTTCCACTGTACTGGGATGGGAGGCACAGCCGAGCTGCATGGCATAATCTGTCTCCGACAGCTGGCACAGCTGTGTCCTGCTCGCAGCAGCTGCAGAATGGGATGGTTTGGCCGGTGATTGCATCAGGGTAAAAAGCCTCCTGCAAAAGGACAACTGAGCGGAATTCCTGAGCGGGGCACCAATCCCGACTGCATTGCCCCGCGGTCCCGGGGATTGAGTGACGGGCCCGCCTTTTCTGACAGCTCAAGGGAGGGACAGCCAACAGGGCACACCGATTTAGGACTGGGCAGGGGGTGGGGATTGAAAGCTGCAGGTTTTAAAGTATCGAGTGTCTGCTCATGGCTGCAGGAGATCCAGTGACCGTATTTTAGCTTGGTTGCAGGGTATAGGATAACTGGATGAAATCACAGCTCTGGAGCATGGTGACTTCAGCCCAGCTATGATCCAGAGAGGCCCCTGAGTGAAAGAGTGAATGTGACTTTCCCTGCAGCCAGCATGAGATCACGGTCCATACCCAGAGGCTAGGTCCCCCGCACCCCTGAATGTGGTAGGGTGCTCGCTGCCACCCTGAGTCCATGGGGGTGGTTTGGCCGGTGACTGCATCAGGGTAAAGCCTCCTGCAAAAAGACAACTACAGAGCTCCTGAGCGGGGCACCAGTCCCCTGCCTGCATTGCCCCGTGAGGGGGTGAGTGAGAAGGAATCACTCATCCACCACCAGGTAAATAAGCATGCGTCTGAGAACAGAGGGGAATGCTGTTTTCCCCAAGAGCACAAACTCAGCCTGCCTGGGAACGTGAGAGAAAAGCTCTGGAGGCTGAGCTGTCAGACACCCACGGGGAGAGGAACCAGCCAGTTTCTGAGGTCTAGGAAATGCATGTGAATCGGGGCTTGGGGCACCTGGAGCCAGCTGTGGATCAGAGAGGCATCTCCTGGAAGGATTTCAGCCCTTCCTCCCTCTGAAAACTGCTGCTTTCCCTGCCTCCTTGTTCCTCCTGCTAGGAGATACAGGAATGGGTCACAGGGACAAATAGCCTGGAAGTGGTGGTGGTGGGGGCCCAGGGATTAAAGGATGGCCACCACCAGGATGTGCTGAGGTCCTGTGCAAGAGACAAGCTCTCCCCTCCCTTCAGAAAGGAGCCTTTTACCTGAGTAAGCACAATTCGAAGAGTCTCAACAAATCTGAATCGTGATGCGGTGATGATGGTAGGGACACTGGAAGAGAGGATAATAGTGGCAGTTTGGGTGGTGGTGGTGACAGGGAAGAGAAAGAGGACTGGTGGCTTCCAAGGGGAAGTTCTGGGAGGTTTTCCCATTCCTGGTGCATCCTCCATTCACTTGGGTATCGCCAGCACTTTCACTGTGATGCCCAGAGGAATGGGGGATCCTTGCATCTCATTAAACTAGCCTATTTGTAAGTGTCTGCTCCCTGATGGGCATTAGAGTAACTAGTTTTTCTCCTTGGGGCACTGGGGAGCTACAGAAGAGTAAACACAGATGTCTCAGGGGGAAGCTCACGTGGTTGCTGACTAGTGTGGTTCATCTGTACTTTCTGAACACCAGTAACAGGAGTAGAGAGTCTGTCCTCTTGAGGGTGTTTGTCTGTCCACTCACTTATTCTCCCCCTGCCTCTTCACCCACCCACCCGTTCATCCACTCATTCCTTCACCCACACATCCTTCCACCCAGTCTGTGTGTTACACACCTACCTGCCAACCACTCATTCATCCATCCACCCGTTCCTCCATCCACTTGCCCAGGTACCCACTCACCCGCACACCCATCCATCTATCCATCCACCCACCTCTCTATTCACCAACCCATCCACCATCCATCCATGCAACGTATCCTAAGTCATGTCCTGCTGATTCTTCCTCCTAAATATCTTTGAAACTACCCACTTCCACCCATTTCCACCAGTACCACCCAAGTCCAGGGCACCTTTTTCTCTCTTCAGGCAACTGTAACGGCTCTCACTTCTTAGCTATTTACCACCCAGCAGATAGAGTGACCTTTTATAAATGAATGCCAGATCACATCGTGTCACTGCTCAAAACCTGGCTGTGGTTTCTTATAGCTCTTAAAATACAGACACAATTTTTTTTTTTACATACGCAGCGAAATGTACAGCAGGAGGAACTTCTACCTACGTGTGCCCCTGCGACCACACCCAGATGAAAGCACAGCACGTTTCCAGTTCTTGTGCCCTTCATAGTCAATACCCACCCCCCAGGAGAAATCACACTTGGACTTCTGTGCCATAGGTTAGTTCTGTCTGTTCCTGAACTTTCCGCAAATGCCTCTAGCGTGTACTCTTGTGTGTCTGGCTTCTTTTGCTCAACATTATGTCTGTGGGATTCAACCATGTGAGTGTGTGGATTGGTGGTTCATTCTTCTTCGTTGCTATGTAATATTCCATTAGATGAAGATGATGTCATGATTTGTTTTCCAGCGTGCTTTCGACGGATATGTGGCTTTCTCAAGTTCGGGGCCCTGATGCCTAAGGTTGCTGTGAACACCCTTGTACAACCTTGGCTCATGTGGTTGGCAGAGGCGTGGTCCCTTGGCGACGTCCACGTCACACTTCAGAACCTGTGAATATGTCAGATTACATGGCAGAGGGGAATGATGGTTGCAGATGAAATTCAGGCTGTGAATCAGCTGACCCTGAGATGGGGAGATTATTCTGGATGATCCAGGGGGTGGGGCCCAATGTAATCACAAGGGTCTTTGTAAGTCGGAGAGAGAAGCCCAGTGACAGACCCAGAGAGATGGCGGTGTGAGAGACTCTGCCAGCTTTGGTGGCTTTGAAGGTGAGCCAAGGAACATGCACAGCCTCTCGGGGCTGGAAAAGGCAAGGATCATGCCCCAGAGCCTCCAGAAGGAGCCCGGCCTTGCCGACACCTTGACTTCAGTGCAGTGAGGCTCGTTTCGGACTCCTGACCTTCAGAACTGTAGGACAATAGACTTGTCTTGTTTTAAGCCGCCAAGTTAGTGGCGATCTGTTGCAGCAGGCCATCAGAAACTAATACAGGTAGATGCTTAGGAGCAAAATTGCTGGGTCATAGAAGAGGCTAAGACTCAAAATCTTCTCATGGCCTCTCCCACCCAGCATGTCTGGCACTGCCAGCGTGTCCACTCCCATCTCAGGCCACCCTCTGCTCTGCCCTCCGTCCTCCAGCCACATCAGTCACACTGGCCACCTTTGCATGTGCTGTCCCCTCTGCTGGGATGGCCCTCCCCCTCCCCAGCCCTTTAGATATCAGTTCCCAGGATACTTCCTCGAGGAAACAGTTCAGCTTCCCTGTTACTGGTGTGCTCCCCCTTTCCTCTGGGGTGCTTGCCAAGGGTTGCCATAACATACTCACTGAAGTGGTTGAGTTTGCCCCCCACCTCCACCCCATCCCCAAACCAGAAGCTTCGTGTAGACAGGGACTGGGTCACCACTGTGTCCTCAGCACTTAGCCCTCATGCCTGGCACATAGTAGGCCCACAGCAGCTCCCTGCTCAATGTCAAAGAAACTCTTTCTGCTTGATAGGGAAGGGCAGTGGCTGTCTGGACACAGTGAGGCTGTCGGAGAGTGGGGAGAGGGGAAAGAAGACAGGAGAGAGAGGAATACATACACCCTGGAGACCCCCACAGCCTGCTTTCTGCCCTCAGCTTTCGTCTCATTCACCAGCATCTCGGGGGGTAAGGAGACTTTTCATCTGGATCGAACTGCAGGAGGGAAATGCTGATCTCTGGGAGAAAAAGGCCCTGTTTTCCTTCACTGGCAGCTCGATGCCTTCCCAGGGACCCGTGAGTCATGCGCACTGCCCTGGAAACAGCCAGCCTGGCCCCTGGGGTGGATGGTAGATAAATCTTGAGGACAGCAGGGCTCAGGGGGTGGCAGTGAGATGCCCGAGGCCCCCTGACAAGTGAGAATCAGAGCAGGGACCTAAGACTGGGACTCTTGACTCCCAGCTCCATGGCAGGGTGGGGCAGGGTCGCTGGATTTAGCAAATAAAAAAATAATAATTAAAAAAGAAAACAGGATGACAAATTAAATTTGAATTTAATACATTTAAAATTCATCCTTTATGTTATCTGGCAGTCCTAAGTGGGGGTGGGAGTAGGACCTGGGGGAGGGGGTGTTAATCCCTGCTTCATTACCAAGTGGGCCTTTCTGGGGCCTCAAGTCCTCACGCTGTTGGGAACACAGCCTGTTTGTCCCCTGGGCGAAGCTGGCCGCCCTCTGACCTATTTGGCCTCCATGAGTCCCCCTCCTTGGCCTCTGAGCAGCCACGGCCTCCTGCCAGGCCACTGGTCCTCTACTTAGCACATTACAGCCATGACTGCACCCCAGGCCAAGAGCAGCCAAATCTCGGGGTTAGACTCAGGCCTCAGGAGTTTTTAAAGCCCCCCAGGGGGTTCTAGCCTGTAGCTGAGGTTGAGGTCCACTGTTGAGAGCCGCGGCCACTTCTTTGCTGCTAATGCCACATTAGTTCTGCCCTCCCCTCCTGGAAGAGCAGCCGGGACCTCCGGAGCCCCCTCGGCAAACCGCCCTGCCGCAGGCCCTGCTGCCCTCAGCTCCTCTCAGCCCTTTTGGGGTGACTCTGAGGAGTTTTGGCTTCAGAGAATGACAGTTTCTGTCTATCCCAGGCCCGTCAGGGAAGCAGGGGGTGGGAGCCCCTACCTGGCACCCCGGTGCCCCTGATATACTGACCGACCACAGGCACCTGAGGCACTTGGGGAAACCCCCTCCGCTCCAGGGTCAAGCCCAGGCAGAGAGCAGGTTGTTCTTTGAGCTGACTCTTTGTTCTTCGAGTCCCCGAGGGCAAGGCTGGCTCTCTTAGCCCCCATTCCTGTCCTCTCCAGTGCACAGCACGCTTGTGACTGCTTGTCAGTGTCTGTCTTCCCCTCCAGGCTCCTCTCCAGGAGGGCGAGCGACGAGCCTGTCTTCCGTGTCCCCACAGCTCGGCTGCTGTCTGCAGCAGGGCCTCAATTAATATTTGTGTCATGGCTGGGTGAACCTTTAGCAGTCAGGAACTCCAGCCCCACCCTGGCACAGGTAAGGCAAAGGAAGCACAGAGAGGGGAAGGGTCCTGCCTCAGGCTGCACAGCATGGTGGAGGCTATGTCAGGATTAACACTCAAGGCTCTGCTTCCCAGGCCAGGACTATTTCCACTGAGCATCACTAGGCCTTCCCCTCTGCTTCCTCCTGCCCCACTCCCTCCGTTGCCCTGAGGCCATCAGCTTCTCTGGCATTCGAGATTACCCACCTTCCCCTGCAGATACACACAGACACACACTCTATCTTCCCAAGGCCCCCCTTTCTGGGAATGGTCAAGGTGCCCTTGGCAGTGTGTGGGGACACAGGCAAAGGAGCGCTGTATTCTGCAGGAGAAACTGGAAGTCTCTCCAGCCAAGAGCCTCCTCAGCCCATTGGACTTCAGGGTGATGAACCCCTACAGCGTCTGGGGGGAGGCAGGATTTCCATTGTGATGGGCCTTGAAGAGTGGACTTTGCCCCCTCTCAGGGGCTCTTCTTATCTCTGAGAAAGGATTGCACTGCCACCAAGCTCCCAGAACTTGCCTCTTCTCAGGCCCATCATGAGGCTGGTCCACAGCAGGATTGGGAGCCGTGGGGAGCAGCTTTAAAATCTGACCAACCCCACTTTTCTGACTGTGAAACCCTTGTTGAGGCTCCAGTTTCCTGGTCAGAAAAATGGGTTTACTAATACTGCCCTGGGGAGGCAGCGACAAGGATTCTAGGCATGACGCTTTGCACATAGTAGGTGCTCAGCCAAGGTGCTTTCTCTGAGCCTTTATTCTGGGATTCTGGTGACATTCTAAGCTGAACATGAGCACAGTCAGCAGACACTGAAGGCTGAGCTAATGTCATCTGTACCTGTGGTGTGAGTCACAAGGTGGCCTTTTTGGTGGATTCACGCATGATGATGGCTTCTTCATAGGCTCCAAAGGGACCACGTGCCTTACAGAGACTTCCCAGCCTCTTGAAGTCATGTCTGGAAGGGTCAGGGAGCATTGGCACCTCAGGGCACTGGAGGCAGGTTTGCGATGGGAGCACCTGGGACAGCAGGTGCTAGAGGGGACAGAGCCAGACAGGCTGCAGCGGACAGGGCCAGCCTTGGAGCTCAGGCGTTCTTTTGTGAATAGCTGAAAACAATCAGCCAATGAATGCATAAATATGTTGGACAACAAATCAATGTTCCCCCCCCTCTCTTTCTAAAAAAAGTCAATCAGTAAGTCTTTTGTTAAAATGTATATAACAAAAAATTAACCGTTTTTTTTAAAAGAATTTTTATTTATTTTAGAGAGGGGAAGGGAGAAAGAAAGAGAGGGAGAGAAACATCAATGTGTGGTTGCCTTTCATGTGACCCCGATTGGGGACCTGGCCTGCAACCCAGGCATGTGCCTGACTGGGAATCGAACCAGTGACCCTCTACCTCACAGTCCAATGCTCAATCCACTGAGCTACACCAGCTAGGGCAAATTAACTGTTTTTAACTGCACAGGACAGTGGAATTAAGAATGTTCATGTTGCTGTGCAACCATTGGCAACACTTTTCTACCATCCCACCCTGAAACCCTGTCCAGGAAACCAGAACCCCCCTCCTCTCCTGCCCCCAGTCCCTCACAACCACCATTCGACTTCCTGCCTCTGTGAATTTGACTCTTCTAGGAACCTTGTGTAAGTGGGGAAGGGGTTCGGAACAGTGACCCCAGGAAGTACCTTTTTGGCATGTGGATTACTCTGAGCTGATGGCAGTCAAGAAGACCCTACGGGCTCACAGAAAACTTTTACCTCCCCTTTAAAGAATCCAAATTGGGGCCCTGGCTGGTGTGGCTCAGTGGATTGAGCACTGGACTGCTAAGCAAAGGGTCGCCAGTTAGATTCCCAGTCAGGGCACATGCCTGGATTATGGGCCAGGTCCCCAGTAAGGGGCGCACAAAGGGCAACAACACATTGATGTTTCTCTCCCTCTCTCTCTCCCTTCCCCTTTCTCTAAAAATAAATGAATAAAATCTTTTTTAAAAAAGAATTCAAATTGGGGTCTTGCCTCTCTAAGAGTTATCACCAGAAATAACTTCTTATGAGCTATCTATAGGGCAGGGCAAGCTTCTAATTACTGAACATCTGCTCTTTTTGTTCTGCAGAAGACCTTTCTTGGCTCAGAAGCCCCGAGGCACCTTACCTCACCCTTGGCTCAGGAGGCCATAAGTACTTCATTTTCCCCTTCTATCTGGATCCTCTCCTGTATCCAGTATCTCTGACTCTCTCCTGTCTGTAGGGTTCCCATATATATGTATGTAATTAAACTGGGTTGTTTTCTCTTGTTAAACTGTCTCATGCAGACTTAATTAATAGACTAGCCAGAAGAACCTGCAAGGGTAGGGGAAGTTTTCTTCCCCACCCACAGCGGAATCACACAATATCTGTCCTTTTGTGCCTGGCTTGTTTCACTCAGCATGGTGTCCTCAAGGCTCCTCCGCGTTGTGACACGTACCAAAACTCCACTCCTTTTTAAGGCTGAATAATGTTCCACCCCATGTATGCAGAACATTTCACCCATCAGTGGGTGTGAGGGTTGTTCACATCTTTGGTAATCATGATAATGTAATAATAGCAATAATGCCACAAACATGTGTGTACAAATACCTGATCGAGCCCCTGCTTTCAATTATTTTGGGTATATACCCATGTTAAAAGATAAACTGAGGTATATTAAAAATTTTAAGAGTTGTAAGCAAAAAAAAAAAATTGATTTGTATCATGCAGCATCCGATCTGGCAGATAGAAAGGAGCTCTGAGGAGCTTTACAGAATGAAAGATGCGCATAGGCAGAAGGAAGCAAGCGCAGGGAAGTCATACGACACTAAGCAGAGAAGCAGGCCGGTTATGGCGAAGTTACTTTGCCTTAGGGGATGGCGGGGGTCGTGTGAGGCCAATGAGCTAACGAGTGCTGATCAGGAGGGTCCATTTCTGGAAGAGGCAGAACTGTGATGAGGGGCAGCCTTGGCTTGGTGATCTCGGGCTTGGCTGGGCCTGTTGTCTTGCTGTTACTACGCAGACATAGACTTGCTGGATCATATGGTAATTCTATGTTTAATATTCTTTGAGGAGTCTCCACACTGTTTTCCGTGGGTGCTGCACACGGTACATTCCCAGCGGAAATGCACAGCGGTTCCACTTTTTCTGCACGCACACACGCCAACATTTTTTTTTTAAGTAGTCATCCACGTGGGTGTGAAGTGGTATCTCAGCGTGGTTTGATTTGGATTTCCCTGATGATTAGTGATGTGGAGGATCTTCTCATGTGTTTATTGGCCACTTTTAAGTAAGTTTTAAAATCTTTTTGTTGTGGTGAAAGTTACATACTAATTCTAAGTGTGCACGGCTTGATTAATTTACTAATCAGCCGGGTTACCATGATCCAGACCAACATCTAGAACATTCCAGCACCCCAGAACAACTTTGGTGCCTCCCCACCACCACCAGTCGGTGCTGCCTGAAGGAGCTACCATTCTGACCTGGACCATCATGGATAATGCTACCTGTTCTAGAACCTCAAACAAATGGAGGCATAGAGGGAGTTTGTTTTGGTGACTGGCTTCCTTGCCTCACTGTTTTATCGGTGAGATGCGTCCATAGTACTATTGCAGGTGGCGTTCTTTTTCATGGCTTCATACTATTCCATCTCGTGAGTATACCACAGCCTATTAGGATTCATCACATGAAATTGCTAATTGCAACCCTTTTTATCTCCAAAAAAGACCATTTCCTAAGGTTCGGCCTACTATTTATCCATTCTGTAGAGGGCGGTATCTGTTGCTACATACATTTGGGTGCATTTCTTGGGGAGCATGGGTGTGCACCCACGCCCCCATTTCCGTTGGGTATATTCCTAGGATCAGATTTGCTGGATCTCAGGGTCTCATATATATATATGTTAGGTTCGGTCAGTTCTTCCAGTTTTACAAAGTAGCTTTGCCAATTCACACCCCCATCAACCAAGCGTGAGCGTTCCAGTTGCTCCACATCCTTGCCAACCCCTGGTATGGGCGTTCCTTTCTGCTGTAGCCACTTTCCCCACCACCTTTTAAGGAACATGTCCCCAGCTTGCTCCCATCCCCATCCACTGCGGTGGCCCCATTGGTCAGAGCTGATTGCTCTGGGCTGGCCCCCAGTCTGCAGGCACCGCTGGACAGAAGGTCAGTGAACTGCCTGGGGGGCTGGTCCAAGTTCCCCGACATGGAGTCACTCCATAATGGGTGTGCAGTGTTGTGATTCATAAGAAATGCACTTTGGGTCATTCAGATGGAATTGGCTTTGCCCTAAGAGCGATGGGAGCCTCTTTTGGTCTAATATTTGCTCTTTTGTCCTCAGTTCCTGAAATCGCGTCAGATCCGTGAAGGTGAAATACACGCCTTATCATCATTCATAACAAGCCCCTTTCCACCCCAGCTGGGTTTATGTTAATGAGGTGACCTTTGGAAAGCACCGAAAGATAGGGGCTGGTTGCCAGGGGAACCAACCCTGAATAGAGGGTTGGAACTTGCAGTCTCACTCCCTGATTTCCAGGGAGTGAGGGGCTGGAGGTGGAATCAATCGCCATTGGCCAACAATTTCATCAATCACTTCTGTGTCATGAAGCCTCCATAAAAATCTGAAAGGGCAAGGTTCAGAGAGCTTCCATGTTTCGGGGGACCAGAGCACTGCCACATGCCACCGTGCCTGGTCCCAAGCTCCACAAGGACAAAGTCCCCTTTGTTCGGCGCCTCGAGTTCAGTATCTCTTCATCTGGTGTTTACTCATGTCCTCTAATATCCTTGGTAATAAACCAGTAATCTAGAGGGCGAACTTGTTTCCTGAGTTCTGTGAGCCATTCCAGCAAATTAATTAAACCCAAGGAGGGGTCATGGGAACCTCTGGTTTACACAGATGGTCGGTCAGAAGGACAGGCAACAACCCGGACTTGCGATTGGCATCTGAAGTGGGGGGCGGTCTGGCAGGGCTGGGCCGTCAACCTGTGGAGTAGGGGACCTCCCCAACGTGCACACACACTCACACACACCAGAATGAGGTGCAGGGACCCAAAACAGTGTCCACCAAGGACACTGTTGGCATTAGGACCAAGTCAAAGTCTTTCTTCAGGAGACACACCAACAGGGAGCAGGTGACACGGATCAGGACTGTTGTGGTGTCCCTGCACCGCCCCAGCGGGGCAACCTGGGGCCGGGTTGGGGTGGGGGTCGTGGGGGCTGATGCATCAGCTGCCCCTCTGTGCCTTTTCCCAGTTCCCACCCGTGCCCTTAACCCAGCAGTGTTAGTGGGTTCCCCAAGCATTGTAGTGTTTAGTTTCCACGCAGGTAGTGTTGTTCACATGCATGTGGATGTCATTGTGATTAGTAATGTTCAAGTTCACTGAACGAATTCACAGCAGCCTTTCGTGTTTTATCTTCTAAGCCAACAAATGCATAAAAATGGAGCTATCAGATGGGGCGGGAATAGGTCAAGCTGTTGAAATGTAAGATGTCAGAAAACAAGAGTTCAGAGGGGTCCTGGATATAAGCCGATATGGCCACTTGGGGGTTCCCCAAAGAGGGGGGATGGAATGCTTCAAGTCCCCACCTGGCTGGCATCACCCTTCCCTGAAAGATCGGGTTGGAATGGTTTGAGTCCCTCTTCTCTGTACCGAGAAAGTCCAGCATCCTCTTGATGTCTCTGGGAATCTCCAGTGGATGTTTATCCTCTCCTGTGACCTCATGCCCAGCCTCTGCACCTTCACCCAGGTCCCCACCTGCTGCTGCGGCTCCCCTCCACAGCGCTTCACCATGCCTGACTCTGGCTGAGAGGCTGAGCCAGACTGCCAGGGTTCAAAGCCCAGTTCTGCCATTGACGGACGGGCTGACCGACCTGGGGCAAGGTACTCTCTCTCTCTCTCTCTCTGGGCTTTGGTTTTCTCATTATCAGATGAGGGCAGGTGCGGTCCCTCCTCTTTGAGCTGGTTGCAGGTCACGTGAGTTCAGGTGGTCAAAGCGCCCAGTGCTGGCGGGTAGGGGGCATGAGCAGTCTTTCTGATTTATCCCCCTCCCAAGTGCTATTGTGTGTAACTGGTTTGATGGAAACTTTGGGGACAGAAGAGGAGATTATAGCCCTGCCTCACGACAATCGACAACTGGACTGTGGACCTTACCACGCCTAGCATCTCTTGTCCATCCCCATCACGGGAAATGTCTCACCAGCCAGCTCTGGCCTCTGGCCTGGGCCTGATGCCATTTCTTGGGGCTTGGACTCTCCCCACAATCCCACAGCTTCCCACTCTTGTCTCTGCCACCAGGAGAAGATGAAATGTTGGTTTCTCAGGGCATCTACCTTTTGGCCTCAGATGCTGTCACTACACAAGAGGCTTTAAGACAGAGATGCTCCATGAGGCCAAGACAGCGCCCCCTGAAGGAGCCTGCGGGGTCTGCAAGGGCATTTGCCTTTGTCACAACGGTGAGTGTGTGTCTGTGTGTAACCTGTTTACATGTCAACACAACGTAACTTTTGCCTGCCTTTAACACACACAGAATTTTCCAGGAACGTGACTATTATGTTCACCAGAAGAGAATCTTATCCTTTGTTTTGCTTGGAATTTTGCCAAGATGTGTTGCCCATTTCACGTCACCAGCAGCAACTCCACTCTGCCGGTGTCTGAGTCACCGCCAGGACCACCTGCATCCGTCTGCCTCCGAGGCTGTCGTGTTCCCGGCGGTCCCACCTCTGGGAGCAAGTATCAGGCCACGTCACCCTGTCTCCTGCGGCAGTTGGCTTGCCTGTATATGTCCTTCCTTTTTCATTTTATCATAGATTCCTTTCCTTTTAGTTCTCCTTCTTAGTACAGTTAGGATATTAGAGTGACTTTTTTAAGCGCATATACGGGATTATTTATGGATTTCACTTCAGCTTGGCGGAGAGGGAGGGCCTCAGAACCGCCACTCAAGGGCTCGTCTGCGCACTATTGGAGAAACCGATTCCCGAGCTCCTGCCGACCAGGAGCGGTTTGTTTCTGAAACCAAGTTCTCAGCTCGCTCAAATGTAGAGGCTGCTGCCGTCATTTGTTCTTTCCAATGGCTCTTTTCCTCTCCCCTGTTCTCGCCAAGTGACCCCAAGAGATGTCCACAATAGACGAAGGTGACTGTGCCCCATCTTGACTTGGAACACTTCTGCGGTCCCACATCTGCCGTGGTTCAAGTCAGGGTCCCTCTGCCTGGCTGCAGGGCCCCCTGAAGGCGTGCTCAGGGCACAGGCTCCCTTCGCCCCTTGCTCCCTGGCCCCCGTACACTGTTTCCACTGTCTGGACGCCCAGTCCCCACCACCACCCTCACCTCCACTTCTGGCTGTACCCAAGGACTTCCTGTTTTTCTCCTCTTCCGTAGAAACTCAGTCCTGAAGTTTCACCTCTAGAAGATTGGCTTCCACTGGGAAATAGTGGCCGCTGGGGGAGAGAGAGCAAGATGTTGGGTTTTAGAGGATGCAGTGAAGAACACGCCTCTTCCCCATCCAAGTTTGGAACCGACTGAGAGGAGAAACACACAACAGCCAGACAGAGAGAGATCAAAATAGTTCTCTGTGGCTGTCACTTCAGATCAGTTGCCAAGTGGGTTTCCTACTCTCCTACCCTTGAACCTGACATTCACCCACTGAAATCACCTAGTCCCTGGCCCAAGTGGGAATGTGGGAGGCTCCTGACTGCCAGGCAGGAGCAGACCAGTAGGGGCTTCCCAAACAGAAGGGCCTGGGTCAGACTTGCCCAAGAGCCCCTTCCCAAGTCGGCCATCAGGTAAGTCCCTCCTCTGCAGGGGAGGAGGCGGGACTGAGCACCAAGGGAGAGCTGGAGTGTTCCTGTGATTCCGTGGACACACCTCCACACAGGGACATGATGGGAGGGAAGGAGTGGGGAGCAGTGGGTGGGGGAAGCTGTGACCAGAGATACCACATCCCTGGTCGTGTTGAGGGTGGGGGCCAGATGGGGCAGAGGCTGGGAGAGGAGGCTGAGTCCAGAGGAGACAGCCAGAGCTAGGGACCATGCAGGGAACTTCCCTAATTTAAAATAACCTTTGATTATTGCATGGCAGAGTTGGAGCACACAGATAAGCAAAACTAACACCAAACCACTGTGTTCCTACCCTCTGGGGAGGTTCACTGCAGAAACGTTATTGTCACTCCACCCAGAATTCGTTTTTATGCATATGGATTGTTTTATCCAAACAAGATCACTGTGTCCTGGTTGCCGTGCAATTTGCTTTTCTTTTTTTTAGTTAACAATCTTGACCTCTCGATGTCAACGCCTTTTTTAGAGTCTAGTGTATAGCCTACATTTACATTTCCTCACTGTCCCCCAAATGTCCTTTCTGCTGATTCGTGCAGATTAGGGTGCTGTCAGGACCCTCTGCTTGGATGCCCTTAGGTCTGTTTTGATCTGGCAGGTCCCTTTCTTACCATCGTGACTTGTGAAGACTGAATAGGTTGCCTTGCAAAATGCACCACCTTAAGAACTTGTCTCCTTGTTTCCGTCTCCATTAGAGTCATTCCTTTGTCTCCCATGTTCCCAGGAAACTCGAGTTATTAGGCGTTTTGGGTGAGCACACATCGTGGGTGACAGCGATGCATCCCGGTGCCTCACACCAGACACCACCTAACATCTCGTGAGTGACGCTGAAGGAGGGCGGCGATTTCTGCCGGGGCGGGGCCGGAGGGTCTTCCAGGCTAGAAGGATCCCTGGAGCTCCTTGCCCTCACTTTCAGACAAGGGCCTGAGGTCCAGGCAGCAGGCTTCTGGAGCACAAGCCCCTCCAGGATCCCCTTTGGAGCTGCTGCACAGCCTCAAAATGCAGGAACCGGGGTTCCCATCTCAAGGAAGGTGAGGCTTCGTGTGGCAAAGTGACTAAAGCTGGGATGTGACCCCTGGTGTCTGTCTTCAGGTCCTTCCTCTTCCCCCTCTGCCTGACTCCAGGGCTCTGCCTGACCTTCTCCCTCAGGACAGACTTGAGCGTATCTGGCCCTAGAGTCCCCTGGGCCCAGCCTGTGGGTCAAGCCTAGGGCACGCCTTGGCTCTGGGCTGGGGGGTGAGAGGACACAGTTGTCAGGTCCCCAGCATGTGCCAGCTCAGCAGGGCTCAGGTTTCCCTCTGGGAAGGAGGGAGTCTATTTGCAGGTAGCAAAGGACAGAGCGGAGGCTCTGGGCCCCTGGCTTTGGCTGCCCGGAGGTTCCCTGACTCTCCTTCACAGAAACCCTGCTTAGAGTTAGTTGGAAGTGAACTGAGTCTCGGAGAGTTTGGAAAGCAGCTGGCTTTGGGACACACAGTAGGGCATGGCAGAGGCAGGACTTGAATGTAGGACCCAGTTCCCAGCCCAAGGCCGCTCCCAATGCACCCCATCTCCCTAACCCATCCTGGAGGGGGTCCCCATTCACCTACCAGTCCCCAGCTCGGTTACAAGCCGGGCGAAGTGAGGAGAGCACTCAATGAGGAGTCCCGGTGGCCCGGCATCCTGCTGCCCAGCTGGCCGGGCCTGCGTTCTCTCATTGACACTCACTGCTGACTGACGTGCACCAAGCCTGCACTAATGCGGGGGACATGGAGATAAAAACCTGGTTTGGAATCAGGCAGAAATGTTTCCATATTTTGGCTCAGTGACTCATACGTGGTGTAACCTTGGACGAGTCATTCGACCTCTCCTGACCTCGGTCTCCTTATCCACAGTACAGTGATAAGGCTCTGTGCTTGCTTCCTGGAGAAAAATGAAACACGTGGAGAATACTTAACAATAGGAGCCCACACTTCTATAATGTCTACTACACGCCAGCCACTGCCACAGGCCTTTTACAGAAATTAACACGTTTCACCTGCACGACAGAGGCAGGTACTGTTCGTATGGTTCTCATTTTACAGATGCGGGACCTGAGGCCCAGAGAAGTTAGGTGACCTGCTCGAGGTCACACAGCATGTAAGTGGTAGAGCTGTGTTTCAAACCCAGCAGCTTCCAAAATAACCTGTTCTTGTGATCACTCTGCTTAGACGAAGGCCCGGCCACAACCCTCATAAACGCGAAACGCTGTCACTGGATCCCAGAAGGAAAATGTTCTCTGTTCAGAACTCCTCGCCATGGTGCCGGGGCCCCAGTGTTCTCTGGGACCAAAAGAGCTCGGGGCTGGTATGTCTGTCCACAGCACAGTCTGAGGGGTGTGAGGCAATGCAAGCAATGAACGCCACGTTAATGCTGCGTAACAAAGCACCCCAGAATTTGGTGGCTTAAAGTGACAGTTGCGTATTCACACACTGGTGGCTCTGCAGCTTGGCTGGCCTTGGCAATGAGGCTCTGCTCCAGGTAGAGGCCCAGCCCAGCTCAGATTCATGTCTCATCCCGGGGCCCCCCGACTGGAAGGACAGCAGCCGCCTGTGTTCTTCCAGGGGCTATGGCAGATGTGCAAGGGGGCAGGCTCAGCCACGGAAGCCCTGGAAGCGTCTATTCCTCTGATACCCACTGGTCAAAGCAAGTCACACAACCAAGTTTAAAGTCAGGAGCCGAGAGTGAGTGCACTTCACTCACCGTGAAGCCACGGTAGAGGGATAATGGCACTCTAAGGCAATGAAGACTTGGGATAAAAAGTTCCAACTTCCATGGAAGGGAAGGGTCCCCAGGCTGGGGACTCAGCCCGTGGCCAGAATTCAGGCTGGGAACCTCTCAGGAGCCAGGAGGCCGGGGACACTTCCAGTCTGGGAGACTCCCAGCTTACGGAACAAAAAAAAAATGAGACTTGCTAACACAGTTCACAAAAATTGTGGCATATTTTAGATGTTTACATTTAACAAATTAATGCTTTTAGCACATACACAAATTGCTGAGCAATGTAATTAGGCCATTCACAAGAAAATTACAGGATTTATTAAAATTACTAATTGCTGGTGTGCTAGATGGGCCACGGGGTCCAGCAACTGGCCACCGGTGTGAGGTTTGCTGATAGTGTCTTCATTCAGTCCAACCAGACTCTCTGTCACTGGGCAGATGACTTCTTTGGGTCATAACGCTCAAAGCCTCACCCTGAGGCCCTCGTCGTTCATTAGAAATAACTGGGAAGTTTTTGTGAAATGCTGATGCCGGGGCCCCACCCACCGAGTTTCTGGTTTACTGGGACTTGGGAAGTGCCTGAGCATCACTCCTGGTGTGATTCTGATGAGCAGTCCCAGGGCTGAGCACCACTGGATGATGGGGTAGGCAGGCCTAAGCCAATTTACGCTAATGAGATATGAGGTGAGGCTTACTGGCAGCTTTTGGGGAAGACCCTTCCTTATTATTGAGAGAGAGCCCTGGAGACTCAGTCTCTGCTGGACATGAATGAGGAAACACACTGTCCGGGCTTCTCCTGCTGGCCACCTCACAGCCACGAGGGAGGACACCCTGAGGACCAAGGGGATACAGAGGGAGGCAGAGAAACAGCCAGAGCCTTGATCTCACCATACCTGAAGCCCACTAACCTTCAGTTGTACAAGTCCATACAATCTCCTCTTGTTTAAGTGACTCTAAGTCTGTTTTGTGTCACTTGCATCTGCAGGCATCAAATAATGACATCAGTTCCTACACCGGGCTCTGGGGAAGACCAAGGGAGAGGCTTCATGTGGAGTGCTCAGCGCAGCCCTTATGCATGTGACAAGTCACCCCTGAGAGGAGGCAGGGGTGTGAGAATGGACTGCTCTAGGAGAGGAAGTCCAAGGGCATGCTGCCTTGCAGAGCCTAAGCCAGGTACTTGATAAACGTCTGCCCAAGGGGGTGGATGTTTTACGCTTCCACTTCCCTCTGTAATGCCCTGGTCTCCTCCAGGTGCAAAGGAAGGAACAACCTGATTACCCAAGGAAGGCAATATGGTCCTTGTGCCAGCAAATCCACACCTTGAGCCACCAGGGCGGGTCTGTGGGTCTGTGTGGGTGAGAGGCTTACCGCCCCAAGGGTGAAATAATCAGGCTGGCAAGGGGGTGGCAATTACTTTCTTTAAAAAGAAGCTTACTAAAGAGCCTACTGTGTGCCAGGTACTGTGTCGAGATGAGGAATCCCTGGGGTCTTTGCCCCAAACAGGAAGGAAGCTTGAGGGGTCTTTGAGAAGGGGAGCAGCAACCCTGCCCCTTACGCCCTCTTTGACACATTGTGGTGGGGGGGCGACGCCCCAGAGATGGTCCAAGTCTTTGCCCCGGAGCACCAGACGGAAAGGGACTGAGGGGGGCAGCCTCCAGGGGTTGCCCCAACACCCAGAGCTCACCGCAGCCCACCTAGCCCTCCCTGCTCCAAGCCATCCCCAGGCCCCGGGGATGAAGGAGCAGGAGGGGAAGCAACTATTTTGTGTGTGGTGTTTCGAACGTTATTTATTTTGACCAGAAAATGCAGTCCCATGGTTCAAAAACTAAAGCAGTATCAAAAGGTAGAGGCTGACAAGTCAGTCTCATTCCCTATCCCTGTCCTGGTCACCCCATTTTTCCATCTCTACAGGAGGCCACTTCTTTAGTTTGCTGGGTGTCCCTTGTGCGGTGGTTAGAGGGCCAGTTGTCATCTGCTCTTCACTGGCTGTTCAATGTCTTGTCACCCTGCCTTCCATCACTATTATGAACAAGCACAAGCAGACACAAAATATATTTTCTCCCTTCCTCTCCTTCATATACAGAGGTAACTACATTTACACCCTGGTCTGAATCTTGGTCTTCTCATTAAAAATATCTCCGCGCTCTTTCCCTGGCGGTACAGAGTGTTTTCTTATCGTGTGTTACCACTGTAGAGTACTCCTCCCCAAAGCTTACTAAGCAGCCCCCTATAAAATGCACGTTTCCGCGGCTCCCCGTCTTCTGTGCACAATGCGCGATGCTGCAACGCCCGATCTCACAGTGTCCGCGCACAGCTCTGACAGTGGGACGAGACGCGGACTCAGCACCAAGCACAGAGTCCAACAGCAAATGCTTTTGTAAGTTCGGTGCGTATTGATTGCAGAGCTGCCCCCCACAGGGAACACGCCTCGCGGAACTCCCTCCCGAAAACAAAACCGTGCTCCTTGCAGGAAATGGGGGAATCACGGCCACAAGGCACAATGTAGAAATTACTCTTGTTTTCTTTTTTATTAAAGGATTTTATTTATTTATTTTTAGAAGGAGGGGAAGGGAGAGAGAAAGAGAGGGAGAGAAACATCGATGCATGAGAGACACATCCATCGGTTGCCTCTCGTACGCCCCCTAATGGGGACCCGGCCCACAACCCAGGTGTGTGCTCTGACTGGGAATTGAACCGGCGACCTTTTGCTTTGCAGGCCGGCACTCAATCTGCTGAGCCACACCAGCCAGGGCAGAATGTAGAAATTACTGTTCATGCAACTGTGCCAACATCTCCCCTTTCACCTGTCTGGCCTATTTTTGTGATTCTCGCTCTGCCTCCCATTGCACAATCTGATGTATTCCCCGAACCAAAATTTTGTGAACAATAGCTCATGTCGGTGTTTTTTCCACCTTCACAGGGTGATGGAGCAGAGATACTCAGCAACGGGACCCTGGTTCAAACTTCAGCCCCACTGCTTTCTAGCCGCACCACGTTGGGCAAGTTACTTAGCTACTCTTGGCTTCTGTCTCCTCATTCAAAACAGCGACCACAAGAGCGCCCACCTCACAGGGCTGCCATAAGAGCCGAGAGGGTCAGCACATGGGAAACACGTGAACGGGCCTGGCACAGTAACAGAAGTTAGTTGTTGCTGCATCTTGTCGACTACGTGCTATTCCCTCAGATGGGCATGGCGTGATTTATTGCACAAATTCTTTATTGATAGACACTCAGGTTATTTCTGTTGGCTGCTGTTCAGCTATGCCCTGATGCTGCAGCTCTGTGGACACAGCTGCGTCCGGGCCCTGGTTCTCTTCACTGAAGGAGGTGGAGAGACAGGGGAGGCCCACCCCTCACTGCTGCTCAGGGTCCACCCCACCCTGTCCCCTCAGAGCTCTGCAGGGTGGACTCTCACCTCCCTTCTCCTCTAGGTTTTCCTTCACACAGGCTTGAGAGGCAGTGGCTGGCCCTGTCACCTGGGTAAACTGCGTCACTTCTCTTGGCCAAAGAATGTAAGAACCTTAAAACCATCTGTCAATTGTTGAATAGATTTAAAAAATGTGGTACATCTGTAACATGGAATAGTATTCAGCAATAAAAAGGAATGAAATACTGGTACATGCTACAACATGGACGAAACTTAAGAAATATTATGGTAAATTTAAAAAGCTGGACACAAAAAGCCACATTTGATATGATCCCATTTACGTGAAATGTCCAGAATAGGTAAGTCATGGGGATGGAGAGTCCATTAGTGACGGCCAGAGGCTAGAGGGAGACATAGTGGAACGGCTGCCAGCAGGTGCAAGGTTTCTTTTCTTTCTTTTTTTTTAAAGATTTTATTTATTTATTTTAGAGAGGGGACAGGAAGGAGAGAGAGAGAGAGAGAGGAAGAGAAACATCAATGTGTGGTTGCCCCTCGTGCGCCTTCCACTGGGGACCTGGCCTGCAGCTCAGGTGTGTGTCCTGACTGGGAATCAAACCGGCGACCCTTTGGTTCACAGGCCACTGAGCTACACCAGCCAGGGCGGTGCAAGGTTTCTTTTGGGGGTGATTAAAATGCTGTGCAATATGGTAGTGGGAATAGTCACACAAATGTGTGAACACACTAGAACCCACTGATCTGCACACTTTAAAGGGAGGAATTTTTATCTAACAAATAAACAATAAAGGGTAATTGAGAAGGCCTGGTTACGGGGGTGGGAGGGAGGCTTACCACCTAGCAGAATAGAGTTTAATCTCTATACCATGGCCCAAAAGGCCCTCCCCAGCCCTCGATGCACGCTGGACTCTCCTGGGAAGCTTTCTAACCCCCGTGCCCGGGATGTGCCCAAGTGAACCCAGTGAGCCCGGTGCAGCCAGGCAGGGAATGTTGGTCTTAAAAAACAGCAGCAAACAAACAAAACAAAGCAAAACATGAGGACTGGCTGAGAAGGCTCTGAGGCCCAGAGGGGCGAGTCAGTACGCTAGGTAAGTCCCTGGCTTCCCCACAAGGCAGGCATATTACCTCATGCACAAGAGCATGGGCTCTGAGGCACATGAACTTGGGGTCATGTGCTGGCCCCACCTACTCACCTGAACCCCCTTGAGCATCAGCTCCCTCAGCCACGGGCCCTGTGGAAAGGGCTTCTCCCAGTACCTGGCACATCGCGAGCACTCGTTTTAAGCGTGTCTAGCAGTTTCCAGCTCACTTGGAGAGGAGCAAGGAAGTGAGACCCTGACCCAAGGCATCCGTCCTTTTATACCTTTAAAATCGTAATTATTTAAAAACTCTGGCTCATTTCAGGGGCTCTTTCCACAGGCATTGTTCCCATGAGGCAGATGCAGAGAGACCCAGGAGAGGGGGTGTCTTTCCCTAGGTCCTCTGAGTGACCCCCAAATGCTCTTTTTTGGGTGTGTATGTGGGTAGGGGTGGGATAACTCAGCCTCTGCAACTCTCCTGGCGGTGGTCTTCTCTGGGGTGGGCGTCAGCCCCTCCGGCTTCCCCAGCACCTCACACAAGCCCTGGCACTGAGTAGCTGCTCGAGAAATGTTCGCTGAGCCAGGGAGGGGGCGTCCCGCGGCCCTAGAGCAGCCCCTCTCCAGGTATGAAGTTTCACGAGGAAAGGTGCAGTGCTGCGCGGGGCCACTAGGGGTCTCCATGCTCCACCAAATGGCTACTCCAGGGATCCTAAGAAGGCTCCGCGGGCAATGTCTGGCTAGCAAGCTTGGAGGAGGGTGCCCGGCCCAAAGACCCTGTTAGATGGCGACTGGAGCGGAATGCTTTGCCTTGGCCTCCAGGATGCCACGGGTCCCCTCCGCTCGCCCCTGGGGTCAGGTTACAGGCCCCGTTAAGGACCAGCTGCTGAAACGGTCCAGCGCAATGTCAATGTAAGGGAGAGGGGTTATTGTTGAGGGGAAAGGGGTTTCACAGTGTCTGAACACCTGCTCTGCTAATCTTTTGTGCCAGCTCAAAATTTTTCTTTAATTCCCACAGCTACAACCCCGTGAGGCAGACGTTGTTTTCTCCATTTTATGCACGAGAAAATGTAACTCGGAGAAGTGAAATGATGGATCGTGGAGGGGCTGGGACTGCAGCCTGACTCCGCCTGGTTCCAAGGTCCGTGTTCTCGTCACTGCACCCCCCGCACCCCCGGGCCCCACCCCGGTACCTGGGCCTGGCTTCCGGAGAGACCCACTGTCCCCCCATGCTCACCCCTTCCCATGCACAGTCACTCACAAAATCATACTGCATGAAGGGGGACCCCAAAAACACCGGACTGTATTTATTAAAAAATTGTGTATTCATTCTTACATGTTTAAACTTCAGTCACCTTCAAAGTCCTCTCCACTTGATACAAAACACCTATGGAGATGTTTTTTCCTCTGCTCAAAACAGTTCTTGAACTCATCGATTTCGATGCCTTTTAGTGCTTCTGCGGGTGTTTTTCTTTTTTCACCTCCTTCACATTGGCAAAACGTTTACCTCTGAGGACCTTTTTCATCCAGGGAAACAAAAATAAAGTCACTTGGGGTAAGACTGGGTGAATAGGAAGGGCGGGGCACGGGAATCATGCCGTTTTTGGTCAAAAACTGCTGAACACTCAGTGTAGTGTAGGCGGGTTTGCTTATAAATCCTTAAAAAAGTCTTCAGAAGAAATTCTCTGAAGCCGAATGCAGCCTCTCACAACAACGCCAGCTGGCACACTGATACAGATGGGTTCCTGGAACCCTCACCTAGCAGGGAAAGCCTGTACTACAAGGGGCTCGGCCTCCAGAAGATAATTCCAGTTCGTTTGTTTGTTTGTTTGTTTTGGTTCCCCCTCAGATACTTACCCTTGCAACACACACACACACACACACACACACACACACAGCCCCTCCTCCAGAATCTCAGAGCCCAGCTGGGATTTGATTCTCTTACCCCCTCAAACCAGGGCTCTCATTAAGGAAGTGAACATCGAGGAGTTACTGCAACAATAACAACGATAGATTAGATCAGTTACTCTAATCTAACCATCTCTGCATTTTTGCCTTCCCTCTGAATATAGTTTACCTCAAGGGCTCATCTTCCTGGTTCCTATGAGGATGCTGTGTTTTTCCTTAAATGAAGGGTTTTTTTTCCTGTTATTACAAAAGCAATCTGTCCCACTGCAATAAACACAGAGAAGACAACAAGACAGAAATTCTCCTATCCTCCCCTCCGGGGAGGTCCCAGACTGAGAATGTCCCTCCTCGTGGGTGAATGTCCCTCCTCGGCACACTCTTCTCTCACTGCAGAGCCCTGGATCCCCCGGGAGTGGGAGCTGCTGCCATGAGACAGAGCTCCCAGCCTGCGAGTCAGGGCTTCGTCCTCCCCTGTGTCGGTCCTGTGCGTCCATGGGCAGGACCTGCCTGTCTGGGCGTGAGCATGGAGATGATCTCGAAGGGTCCTTTGCCCTAACGTTCAGGAATCCTGGGCTTGTCGGGAAGGGTGCAAAAGGCAGGACAGACCCAAAGGCTTCTCTCGTACAGGGCCAATGAATCTGGAACTAGGCTAATAAGAGGGGGCTGTCCAGAACACCCGGTAACCAGGGGGGCAATCTGGAGACCAGAGGAGGCGGGGTGGGAAAGCTCCCACCCAGTTCCAGCTTCAAGCAGGCAGATGGGCAACCTTCAGGATGACAGACAGCGGAGTGTCCTGTGTCCTAGTCAGGACCAGCTTCACAGGTGTGTGACCTGGGCAGTCACACAGAGCCACAGGCTTGGTTCGGTGTCTTGCTATCACCATCCTGAAATTCTGAGTAACTTTTGAACAAGGGTCTCATGTTTTCATTTTGCACAGGGCCCTGCAAATTCTGTAGCCAGCCCTGCCCTGACTAATAATTCCTATTATCGATATAGAGCTCACTGCATGCTGGGCACTTCATGCTTTGGCTATGCATCCTTCATCTGGTCCTCTCAGCAGCCAGGTACAAATTGTCTCTCCTGGACTTCGTCAGCCCAGATGGTGACGTTTCCTGGGTGCTAGGCATGTCATATATGCTAACATTCCTACCCACTCACAGCAATGCCTGAGGTCCTGTGACCACCCACATTTTATAGATGAGGAACCGAGGCCCAGGGAGGGTAAATGACTCGCCTGCAGTTTCGGAGCTAGTGATGGGCCAGGCTGTTTGAGTCCATGCCTGTTGCCTCTATTCATCCTGCCATTGTATGGGGAGCCTGCCCAAAGGCCCTGCCCCTTCCTGCCTGGCTCACCAGGGGTGGTCCCAGGAGCCCTGCAGCCCTGTCCTGCTCCAGCCTATGTCCCTGCCCAGTGCCCAGCTGTCCAGGTGGGCCAGCTGTCAATTTCCACTCCCGCTGCCTCGCAGTTGCGCTCCGCCACCTCCTGTGCTCAGGTGCCCGATCCACTCCCCTGCTCAGATGCAGAGCCATGAGACAGAGAAGTGTCACTTTCCATTCCCCCCCACAGTGCTGAGCTCCCTGCACATTCTGGGCTGCAGCGGTGGCTCCAGGGGCCTTGGTCCCTCAATGCCAGTTATCACAGAGGTGACAGCCCAGGCGGAGGGGGCCGTGACGCCAGAGGGGAGCACAGGTGGCTGGAAATGGGGTGGGCCAACCAGCACTCAGAGATTCTTATCTGCTCAGGTTGACTGGCTCAGCTTCTGAACCTCAGCTCTCACATCTGTATAACGGGGTGAGGAAAGCAGGCTCTGCTGCTAAGAATTCAGTCTGTGGGTACACAGTCCTGAGTTCAAGTCCCAGGTCCAGCCAGCACTTAGCAGCAACGGACTTTGGGCAGGTCACAAAACTAAACTTCAGTGTCCTCATTTGAGAAAAGACAGCAAGAATGGAGGTATCCAGGCAAGAAGTCAGCCCCAACGGCCAGACCCAAGTTCAAATCCCAAGCCAGCATCCGGTACTCACAGGACCTCACGCCAGTCACGTCAGCTTTCTGAGCCCCAGTTTCCCTGTCTTCCAAATGGGGATAACCCCTGTGGCAACCTCGCAGGGTTCTGGGAGGAATGGGCCCCTTTCCCAGTGCCTGGTGCCTAGTAAGTACTCGCTGAGACATCTTTATGACTGTGACCTGTCAGAGTCACTGTGAGGACCAGATGGGATGGCTGGGACATCACAAGAGCTGGGGCCCTGCTGGAAGCAGCTGTGTCAGGCCAGGCCATGGAGCGGGGAGGACAAGCACAGAGCCAGGCTGGGAAGGAGCTGGCCGGTTCCCCACGAAGGGTCCACGCCCTGGGCATGTGTGGCTGAGGCTGGGGAGAGCGGACCATGAGGCGGGTGACCGAGGTCCAGGGGTTAATCCCCCAGGGGCAGACGGCCTTTGACAGGTGTGTGGGGACAGCTTTATTCAGAGGCGACCACGAGGAAGTAGAATGAGAGGAACAAAGCCAACCCACTTCAGCCTGCGCCCCCCACCCCCCACCGCCAGCTCCCTGCAGACCTCCTCTGTAAGCCCTAACTCGATGCTTCCCCAACTTGGCTGTGCGCACAAACCCCTGAGGAGCTCATTAAAATGCTGCTTCTGACACCGCAGCCGGAGAGCCTGAGAGTCTGCATTTCCCACCAGCTCCCAGGGGCTCGAAGCTGCTAGTCCAAGAACGGACTCTGAACAGCCAGGATTCAAAACGCTGTAAAACATCGGTCATGAAAATTAATAATTATTTGGGGTGGTACTTGATCTGACTTCGGTAGACTACAAGGGCCTGTGGGAGCCCATCCTCCCCAGAGGTCAAAAGAAATACCCCTCAAGGCCAGAGGATCTGGTTTTGCTCCTAAAAGCACAGAGACAGAGAGATGTGGGGGGGGGGCCTTTCAGCTTCAGTGGCATGGACAGTGGCTTCCAAACTCGGGCCGCTCACCAGCTGCATCAGAACTACCTGGGGAATCTGAAAAATACAGATTCCGAGTCACAGAAAGATGACTACTGCATGATTCCCCTGACCTGGGGTATCGAAAGTGGTCAAATTCACAGAGACGGCGAGCAGAGCGGTGGCCCCCAGGGCCTCGGGGAGGGCTGGTGATCTCTGTCTGTGGAGCTCCTCGTCTGCAAGATAAGCAGAGAGCCCTGGAGCTCTGCTTCTCTGCTTCACAACCGTGTGAATGGCTCAGATGATACATTTTCTGTTCCCTGGTTTTTCACCACTATAAAAAAATATACAGATTCTGGCTGTGACCCCTGAGATCCTATTTAGGTTTTTTGTCTGGAGCAGAGCCTAGGAACCTATTTTTAAAAATCTCCCCTGGGAATCTGGTGCACGGCCGCTTGGGAACCCCTGGTTGGGGAGAGGCTAGACCCTGAATATCTCCCGAACCCGTCCACTGCCCCCACCTAGGCCTCCACCTCTGGAGCCCCAGGCCTGCATCCCCCTCCTGGCCTCCCTTCACCATGCAGCTGCCCCAGTGACCTTTCTAAATCATAAACCCGATCCTCACACAGCTCCATTAAAGCCGCTGCATGGCCTCCCGTTGCCCTTGGAACAAAACAGAGAACAGGCACCGAGTCAGGGAGTCAGGTGTGTCTGTGGAGGGAGACAACAGGGAGGCTGTGGGGCTGAGCACAGGCCTGGGCAGGGGGCCCTGGGCACGGGGAGGCAGAGCACATTTCTGCCTTGGGGACGGGTGGGGGGCAGGAAAGCGGCTCAGAAAAGAAGCGGTGCACTGGGCCCTGGATGCTGAGCTGGTGTTTGTCAAGGACTGGAGTGAAGGCAAGGGCAGGGGCACAGTGGGAAGGGCTCCAGGCTGATGGCACTGTCCCCCCACCGCCACCCCCAGGCAGAGGAAGGGAGGGGAGGGGAGGGGAGGGGTGAGCTGAGAGAACAGTGAAAGGTGAGAATAGGGCGAAGCTGGGGAGGAGCACCCAGGGAGAAGGTAAAAGCCCCTTGTCACTGGGGTGGGCTGTGGGCAGGGGGCAATGCGGGCTTCCGGGGCTGGCTCCACCCTGACCTGGAGCCATCCGATCCCCCCTACATGGGTCCACTTACGAGCCTCAGACCCAGTCTCGCTGCCCAGCACCCTTGGATGCCTGGGGCCGGGACCTGGACGAGGTGAGGGGCATAGCTCCATTTGCAGAGAACCCAGGGCTTCTCCTATCCAGACATATCCCTGGCTCTCCACCCACTCCCCAGGGCTGGCTGTGTCCTGCGGACCCTGCTCCCTTCCTGTCACCTGTGTGGGTATGAGAGAGTCTCTGCAGGGTTCGGGGGCCAAACGGTCCCTGTCTTTGCCTGGCTGCATGTCTGTGTGTTTGTGGGTGTCTCTTCAAAGCTGGGGTGCCCCAGCACATATAGGTTGATGAGTGTGGCCCTCAGGTTCTCAGGAAGCCCTGGAGCCATCCTAGGATGTAAGAGGATGTTCTGGGGGCCCTATCGATAGGGACCCAGCTTGAGGGAGCTGGAGAGCTCCAGTCCCCCCTCCCTTGTCCCTGCACCCAGATGAGCACACAGGCTCCGTAGAAAGAGGTGCAACCACAGGGCTGGGGCTGGGCCTAGTCCCCTCCAGTCTGCTCCGTGCCCCCCCCGGGGTGATTCCTATTACCAGGCAGAGGAACTCGGAATAGCCCTAACCCAGCACACATTTCAGGAAAGCCCCTTTCACCACGTTAGAGGTCAGGTGAGCGGGTCTTCTGGGGCCGGGGCTGGGGGCTTTGCTTTCCCTGTTGAGGAAGCTGCTTTCTCTGCCCCCAAAATACACACACATGCAGTTCTCTGACTGGAACAGAAAAGAGGACCCAAGGGCCACATGCTCAGGGCCAGCACCACATGGCCCCAGCTGGAGGGACAGCACAGCCACCTCGGGGCTCACGCAGGCTTCTGTCTTTTGGGAAGGAGATGGGAAGAGATACTCCTGCAAGCGCCATGAAAGGTATCACATCCCCTAACTGTTGGCAGGAAGGTCAGTTGGATGCTGTCACGAGCTTTCTCCCTGGACAGGTGTGTTCATCGCACCAAGGCACCTGAACGTGCCCAGAGCCCCATGGAGGCATTAGGAGGCCCGCAGAGGCCAAGGTTACATCGAAAGCACCTGGGAGTGGAAAGAGCCCAGGACCAGGAGTCCGCGCTGGCTGCTCACACCGGCTCTCTGAGGCCCTGCCTCTCTGGACTTTGGCAAACACAACTGCGTGAAGGCAAGGTGGCGCCTCGCTGTGGTCCTGTGCAGTGGTATGGTAATCATTATCCCATTTGGGGGACGAGGAGATTGAGGTTACCTGAGGGGAGGTGACTTTTGCTGTAGCCGGCAGCGATGGGTCAGCAGTGGACCCCTACTCCAAGCTGAGGGCCATCCAGGAGGGGCTGTATTTGTCCCCCGCGGGGGCAGACATTCCCTTGGTGTCCACTAAGAGGCGCTCTAGGCTGTTCTTCTTGTTGGCACCAGCACCTTCATCCTCAGCCTGTGTGCAGTCTCCCCTGAGTGATCTCTGAGCTGGGTGGGGCTGGGGGCCAGCTCCTAGGGCAAGGTTGGAAGTCACACTGGTCATCCCTCCCTCTCCTAGCCTACCCCCTGGAGCAGCCTCCTGCCCTCACTTTCCAAGGGTGAGGGAAGTAACAGAGGGGTCTCAAACCCACAAATCCCTTTTTCAGGTCCCTTGTGAGTCCCCTGTGCCAGATTGGAGTCAGCTACAAATATCAGAAGCTCAGAGAGGGTTAGAAACTTCCTCAAGGTCACACAGCCGGGTCTGCCTGATTCTAAATATCAGAGCCCAGTCCTGGTTCAGGAGAGGCTCAGGGTGGGGGCACTAAGCTCAGCCTATCATGCGGCCCCATAACAGGCAGGAAGATCCTGGTCAGCTGGGCCTGTGAGCTCGGTGGTGACAAAACGGCTGAACCTTCCCCAGAGTGTCCCTCCCCTTGGGTCAAAGGCTTGGTCCAGGCAGTCAGGGCCAGGCTGGGGAGGTACTCAGCTGACAGCTGGTGGATATTGGGCATTGATGTTTCCATCTCTACCATAAAGTGGGTGTTTAAGTGAGGGTGGGGGCAGAGGGGCTGTGGATGGGGCTCAGGATCCCCAGGTCACTCTGGCTCTGAATTCTGATTGGCAGAGCATAGGAGAGCTGGTCATGGGGAGAGGCCTTGTAGACGGGGAGAGTGGGCAGGCTGCGATCTGAGGAGGGGGGTTGAGCAAAGGCTCAGAGAGGCGGAAGGATCCAGCATGAGCTGGTGTGGAGATGGCCTGGAGGTGCTTTGGTCCCCAAGAGGAGCTGGGCTGGGGGAGGGAAGGAGGTGACAGTGACCCTGAGTGTGGGTCCTTCTCTCTCTTCCCAGCTCTCTGGAGGGTGGTCTAGACTTGCCAGGGAAGCAGGAAGGAAGCTGGTGTCAGAGAAGAGAGCCTCCTTGGTTCCCCAGAGGGACAGCCAGAGCCTGCCCTCCACTGAGTCAGGCTCTTCCTGGCAGGAGCCTCCCGCAGAGTAGGCCTGAGGCTACTTGGTCCTCTCCCCGGGGCAGAGACCGTTATTCGGGACAGCCTGTGATGAGGCAGGCAGGGTCAGGCCAGGGCTGGGCTCTGGGTTCAGGTGGAGGTGAGCACAGCCCGGGCTCCAGGACACGTAGCCAAGCCAAGGAGAAACGCACAGTGAGGAGGGCTGCTGCAGGTGTGGGGGCTCCGTCGCCCCAGGAGACAGACGAACGAGGGGGTTAGGGGCCAGAGACTCATCCTGGAAAATCCCAGCCCTTCCCCAGGCAGGTTTGTAGAGCCTATTCTCCCAGCCTGGGGCCCTTGCCTCCCTCCCAGCAACGTGTCCAGGGGCACCTGACTTGAACGGGCTATAAATAGAGGGATGACGGAAGGCTCCGGAAGCCCAAGGGAGGGCAGGAGAGAGGGATTCTGATTCTCCCCAGAGGGGCCCAGCGAGGCTGCTCCAACAAGGCAACAGTTCCATGGTGACTCTGAGGTTGAACGGGGGTCTCCCTGGCAGAAGAGGTCTGGGAGGGGCAATCAGGCAGAGGGAACACTCTGGTGACGCAAGAAATGGAGCAGGCAGGTGACTCAGTGGCTGGGCAAAGGCTGCATGGGGTGATGAGAGGCGAGAAACCTGATGACCGAAGGCCTTGAATGCCAGGGTAAGGGCTTTGTTCTGGGGTCCACATCTTGCTCTCACTAGGAGGTACCTTAGACTGTTTCTCTCCCTTGCCCCCAGGGTGGTTCTGGTTTTGTGAAGGGGGGTTAACAGCAACACACAAGAACAAGTCAAGGGCAACCCGTGTCAGAAAGCACATGGCCATCCTTCCCCAGTGGAATGGAAGAACACTATGGTGTGCCAGAGACTGCTAACTGTTCCCCAATATCTGTTCTCCCCATCTTCTTTGCCACAGAACCCTGATTTTTAGCTGGGCGCCAAACCACTTGAAATGATGGCTACATTTCCCAGCCTCCATTACAGCTCACTATGGTCATGTGAATAAGTCTGCCACTGGATGTAAGGAGAAGCGTCATTCAAAGGCTTGCTGGAACATGCCTGTGATTGCTGGAGCTGAAGCAGCCATTTTGGACCACGAGGCAGACGCCACATGTTAAGTAAGGGTGACCAAGCAACAGGAAGGAAGAAGTGATCTGGGTTCTGATGTTTATGGAGCTGCCACATCAGTCCTCGACCAGATACCTCTAAGTGTTGCTTGCCTGGAAGAAAAATAAGCTTCTATATTATTTAACACATTATTTCTTTGTGGGTTTTTTTTTTAACCTTCTTTAGCTGAACATAATCCTCAACAACACACAAGTCAGAGGTGACCCTCAAGAGCTGTTAGCATTCCATTGCTCTGCTACTGAAATAAATCCACAAACAAAATTTAAAAAGGAAAACCCCAGGGGTATTTACACCTCTTACTGAGTAACAACAGTCACACTACAATCACCTTCCAGGTATCCTCCCTCACTCACTGGACTCATTCCAGAATCTTCCTTCCCTGCAGTTTCAGTAGAATGCGTAGAAATGAGCTTTGTTGGAGGTACTGTGCAACCCCCTGAGAGAGGTTGGTTCCCCGAGCCAGGCCCCCGGTCCAGATGAGTCTGAATGCCATGATTCGGGGCCTCATCCCCCTGCCTGAGGCCCACATGCCCACTGAGCCACTCGCTGCTTGAGGAGAGAGTACAGAGAGGAACTGGAGCTCGCCAGCTCAGCGTCCCGGGCGGGAAGCCCTTTCCCAGAGCACAGGGTTGTGTGGGCTTCTCTCTACCACGACAAAACAATAATTACAATAGTTGCCATTTCATGAAGATCCACTAGTGTTCAACTTTCTGTGAGAGAGCTGGACAAACGCCCCTTCCCTTGGCTGAAGTGGAAAGGGAGGACAATGCAGCCCTTGTCAAGGATTTAATGGAGCCCTTTCCAGGACAAGCTCCCTGCCTAACTGAGAAAACGGTCATTAAAGACCTGGGCGCTGCTCGGCACGTCACGCCACTTACTGGATCCAGGGTGGGAGTGGTGTCCAGAGAGGGAGGCAGCTGGGAAAAGAGTTCCCTCCTCACGTTGCTCTGTGCCTGAGTCTTTCCTTTGCCTTCAGGAGCGGCTTGCACGGCTCCCAGAGCTTGTTGGTCAGGCCACACCTGCAGAGCAAACATGGGGGGGTGGGGGTGAGTCGGGGGTGGTCCTCCAGGAATACACAGGGCTGCCACCAGGGCCAAGCCCACCTGTCTTCCCTGTGCTGGTGCTGGGGGCAGGGGTGCCTCAGCCTTTCCCACTGCCCTGGCTGCTGGGAGAAGGCCTCTCCTGGCAGGTGGGGGCGGGATGTGCACCAGGTACGGCAGGAGGCTGAGGGTGTGGGGCGATGGGAGCCGACTCCCTGGATTTGATTACATGTTGGAAAGCTGTCTAATTACTCCGGCCCAGCAGGAAAGGCTCATCTCGTTCAGGGAGGCCGAAGACTGTAGTGGTTTCCAGCATAGATTCTGGGGCCAGACTGCCTGGGTTTGAATCTAAGTTCTGTCCTTCTGGGACATTCCTTCACCCCTCTGTGTCCTGGTTTCCTCACTGTGACATGGGCTGATAATGACTCCCTGGGAGTTTTCAATGGGACAGTAAGTGCAGGGTGTCCTGGTGACAGCCAGGCTTTGGTGGTGTGGGGGGACCAGGGGTCAGGGCGGTAGACAGGGTGCTGCCCCAGGTACTTCCCACAGGTGTCCTATGGGATCATTCCTAGAGGCTCCAGTGTGGCCAAGAAGCAGGGTGGGTGGGTGGGTGTGTGTGTGTGTGTGTGTGTGTGTTGGAGCTGAACCTGGGAAGCGCCCCACACAGAGGAGCCACACCTGAGTGGCTGCTTCAGGTGAAACAGGAGACTCAGTCTCTGCTCAGCTTTCCCATGGAGTTGAAGGTCCCAACCACTACAAAGGGCCCAGGGCAGGGCACACTGCACAGGGTGGGGCACACTCAGTTGTCTCACTTCATCCTCTCCCCACCAGTAGGAGTCTGGCCTTTACTGCCCTCTTCTGCCCATGAAGAAATGAGGCCCAGGGACGCAGAAATGGGGTATCTATCCCAGGCTTGACATACCCTGGGGCCCCCCATTCCTGACCAGGACAGGATAGCCTCCCAGCTCCCAGGTGAAGCCACGGCCGCCCACCTCTGAGGTGTGGAGTGGGCCACGAGCACTTTCCCTCAGCTGACTCTCTCCCTCCAGGTCCAGCCTCTACACCAACTCACTTTTCTAGCCCCACCTGCTGGCTCCTCTTTTGTCTGTTTATCCCAAACAGCAGAGACTTCACACCGACTCTGTCCTATAACGTCAAAGACAACACACAAGCCCTTTCCTTCTAGAACTTGTCCTGGAGCCTGAGGGCAGGGGGGTCATGGTGCAACAGGAAGGGACCTGTCCTGGAGCCAGCCAGGAAGGCTCCCTGGAGGGGGTGGGCCTTGAGATAGACTTGAAAGAGGTGAGTCCTCTCTGCAAACCAATGCAGGGAAGGGCACAGCTGCCCAGAGTTCCGGTGCTTGCAGGCCCAGGCTCCAATCCTAGTCGTTACTCAGCTAGCCTGGTGACCTTGGGCCTGGTAATTAACCTCACTCTGCCTCAGTATCCTCACCTGAAGCAGAGGCATAAAGAGTCCCTGATGAAGGAAGAGTGTGAGCCTGGAGGCCTGGGTCTTCCCTGCAGATGCCAAGTAACTTCGACACCAATCATGGTGGAGCCCGCTGGACGCCTGCCTGGTGCTGCATACCTTACACGTATTGTTTCAGTTAAATTTCACAAATGACCTTGCTTGGGAGATCCTATGATTGTCCCCATTTTTCAGATGAGGAAACACACCCGGAGAGGTTTGCCAACTTGCCCAGTGTCACACGGTTGGCAGGTGGCGGAGCGGAAGCTGGAACCCAGGACTGTCTGATTTTTCAGAGCCTGAGTCTCTAGCACTCTGGCCACCCTGACCCACCCTCCCTCTCAGGCTTCCCCATCGCTAAAGGGCAGGGGGTGGGCAAGCCGCATTCAGCTCCACGGTGGCTTGCTGCCCTGGATGCCAGCTACAGCAGGAAGGCTCCCTGCTGATCCTAGTGCACTGCGTGACATCTCAGAAAGTCCCGGATCCTCCCCCAGGGCAGCGAGAAGCAGGGACTGGGGTGAGAACCCCTCTCTGGGGCCTCATTTTTTTTGCCTCTGCTGTTGGGGAGGTCTTCCAGGTGGGAGGAGCTGGGTCTCCCCCCGCCCCCCTCCTCATGCCCAGCCTCTGCTGGCTAAATTTAGGTGCCGGGATCTAGAGAAACAAGAGTAATTAAGGGGTGTCGTGTCACTTTCCAGCTGCCTCTCACAGCCCCTGAGCAACCACATGCCACTTGGGCAGGAGGGAGGAGACGTGTGGGACGCAGAGGGAGGAGTGGGTGGGCAGTTGGGGTCAGAGGAGGTGGGGGACCCGCAGCCGTCACCCCAGACTGGAGGGCTTGAGGCGCAGGGCTGCCTGGCCTGGGTGCTACCCCTGCTGCCCTGGGACCCCAAGTGTGGGGATCACAGGAAGGTGATTTTCAGCCAAATGCCCCAAGGGTGTCCTCCAATGAACACCACCCATAAATGGAAGGTCCAGGCCTGAAGTCTGGCGCCCTTGTCGTTGGAAGTGCCCTGCCCAGGGGGAAAGCCACCGAGTACTGATCACCCACAGTGTGCAATAGGACTGACACCTATGTTCTCAGCAAGTCCTGTAAGGGAGACATCACCCGTCCCATCTCACAGAGTGGAGAAGTTAGCTGTTCTGGTTTTCACGGCTGGGGCTGGGAGGGCCCAGGCACGAACTTGGCCGGCTGGCCTGAGAGCTCGTGTTCCCAGCCACAGCCACAGCCACAGCCACAGCCACAGCCACAGCGGACTGGTCCTCAGCAGTGGGCGCAGTTACCGCTCTGTGACCAGAGAAAAGTCACCCAGAAGGCTTTCAAGGAGAAAAAGCATCCAAGGTGGTAAGACCCTCTACGAAGACTGCCAGGCGAGTGAGACCACCTCGAATTGCACAGACTAGTGTCAAGGCAAGCACGAGGCTCCTGTCTTGGGGTTGTGATGGTTATTGCTGTAGCTCTACAAGCAGTACAGCCAGACCTGAATTTCCCAGCTAAAAAGTGGGCCAAGGATTTGCACAGACACTTCTCTAAAGAAGATATGCAAATGACCAGTAAGTCCAGGAAAGAGGCTCAGCCTCATTCGTCATCAGGCCAAAGCCAATCACAACCACCACGAGATTCCCTTTCACACCCAGTAGGGTGGCTGGAATCAAAGAGACAGACAATCACAAGTCCTGACACGGAGGTGGAGAAATCGGAACCCATGCACATCGTCGGTGGGAATGCAAGACAGCACAGCCGCTTTGGAAAACAGTCTGGCAGTTCCTCAAAAAGTTAAACCGATAGAGTTACCATATGGCCCAGCAATTCCACTCCTAGGTATAGACCTCAGAGAACTGAAAACGTATGTGAGCCAAAAAAAATTGTACATGAATGTTCATAGCAGCTTTGCTCGTAAGAGCACCAAAGTGAACACGCTCCAAACACCTGTCAGGGGACGAATGGATAAATAGGATGCGATCTGGCCATACAATGGCATATTACTCAGCCCTGAAAAGGGATGAAAGGATGAGGTGGCATCCCACACGCTGCCACAGCATGAGCCTTGAAGACGCTATGCTAAGTAAAAGGGCCATGCACTGCAGGCTACATACATATCGTAGGATTCCACTGATAGGAAGTATCCAGAGTAGGCAAAGTCAAAGAAACAGGAAGGAGTGGGGTGATTTCCAGGTGCCGGGAGCCGGGGGAGGATGGGAAGTGGCAGCAGGATTCCTCTGGGGGGGTGATGTCAGTGTTCTGGCATCAGGTAGTGGTGACGGATAAACAACTGTATAAATACACCAAATGCCACTGAACTTTTTACTTGAAAATGGTGAACTTCCTGGTATGTGAATCCTGCAAAAAGCTGTTATTTAAAAAAGCAGATCTGCCTCCTAATATTTGCAGGAGCAGAAATGGAGACCCACATACCATATGCTTAAATATTTAAAACCCAAGCAAACAAGCTGTTCAATAAAATATGTTCCCTTCTCTTACCTTGACAAATACCCCTCCATAGTGGCAAAATTGAAAAGTATGTATAAAGCTATGGCTTTTATAGGCTTGAAAGCTGGCGTGTTTGGGTGTTCTGCTGATTGAACCGGCTGTGTTTGAACAAGTGAGGAAATAAAGACATCCGTAACTCAAATTATTATAGTTGTATTCCGTAGAAATGTTCACACTTTTCCTGCCGCCAAAGTTACTAATTTGTGTTCTAGTAACAGGAGTGATCTAAAATAACTAAAGAAATATTGTTTTTGTCAAAAAAGATAAATGGCCGTAAATTTAGAAATTTAAAAATATTTTTCAAAAAGGTGTTTTTTCTAAAAGGTTAAAAATTATTTACTGAAATTAAGAGGCAGAATACAAGTTACATTATTATAATTAATAAAACATTTAAAATCAAATGTGAATTTTTATTAATCTTTTGGGCTTTGAAATGAAACGTCATTAAACATTTTTGACAAAATGACACTATGAGCAATTCTAGGGCTTAGGGCCCATGTAGTTGTTAGTGCAAAGCAGGAGTATCACACCCAGGCACGTTGTGTCTAACTTTATACGGACAAACGCAAGAATTATGTGAATCATTTAAATATGGCGAGATGAGTATCTGTCAGCCAGCACGGGAGTTTTTGCGGATACAGCATTAGCTCCCGAGAACCACCGGAAGGAAGGGCCAGTACGTGAAGAACAGCAAATGGGCCCTGGACCCCGAGTCTCGGAGTGGGACTGAGGGACACTGCAGACCTTCCCTGGGTGGCTTCTCGTGGATGTGCCCATGTGCTCGGGGCTCATTCTGCACACCTTTCTTAGAGCTACACCTCAGCTCAGATGTTTGAGCCAAGAGAGACGTGAGCGATGCTCCAAGTCTAGCCCCGCACTTGTTCCCTTCTGGCCTGAACATTCAGCGCCCAGGTGGCCACTGCCCACCCCTTCGCACCCCCACACCTCCACAGAGCACCCCTTGACCCCTCAGGCCCCAAGGATGGGCCTTCAATGACTCCAGCCTCCCCTCTCTCCTTTGCCTCTCACTCTCCCTGTCAAGCCAGCCAGGCCTCTGCCAGGAAAGTCCTACTTTCTGGAACACTCTTTTTCCTGGGCTTTGGCTCTCGCCTTTCCCTGGCTCTCCTCCTCCTGTAGTCTCCCTTGTCTCTCTGGGCTTCCCTCGAAGATGAGCTCAGGGAGAACAGGGACCTGGGGCCTTGCTTGTGGCTCATCCCAGGACAGGGCTGAGCTGACTGGGGGTGGGGGGCACCATGTAAGGGGCCAGGAGAGGGGCTGGGCCCAGCTTCCTCCACAGCCTTTTCCTCTCTGCTGATGTCTCTGAGTGACAAGCAGGGCCCTCCCAGAGAAGTCTGGGAAGCAGTTGGGGCCAGGTGGGTGGCACTTCCTGGTCCCCCTCCCCCTGACCTGGAAAGCTGAGGCCAGAGGCCCTGAGGACAGACTCCTTGTTGCCAGGTCCATGGTAAGCCTCTGACCCCCTCCCTCCCAGGTCCCCTTTTTTGGGCTCCCCTGACTTCCAGCCCTCCGCTCCCCCCATGCAGCATGGCTGCACAGGACAGCTGGGGCCACCTTGTCCAGCAAGGCCACTCTCCCTCCCCATACTGTCCTCTGGCTAAAGACAAAATGGTCAAGCTTGTTCCCTTGACCTGAGGGTATGAGGCGAGGGGAACAGAAGGTACCCATTGGAGCCCACAAACCTGGGTCCAACTCCAGCTGCACCGTCTACCAGCTGTGTGACCTGAACCTCATCTGTAAAGTAGGGACAGTGAGGGTTCTACTTCATAGTGTCTCTGGGAGGATTAAGTGAGCTAATGGGTCATACAGAGGGTGTAGTAAGTCCTCAATACATGGGGTAATAATAATGTGACAATTATTGTTATCACAGGCTTATATGAACCTGATCCTTACTATTCACTCAGCCAGTCATTCAGTCAACAGGTATGCAATAGTGCCACTGAGGACAGGCTCCAGATACCCTACAGTGACCTGGAGCGATGGAGACAGCCACAGACAGACTCTGATCTGCATCGGTGAGGAGCACATTTGCTCACCAGTCAAAGAAAACCTGAACACTGTGGCTTAAACATTTCAGGGCCTCCTCTTCTCACATAATAAGGAATCTAGAGGTCAGGGGCCCGGGGCTGGTGCACTGGCCTCGTGACACTTTCCGCCAGCCATCTTTAGATGTTGGCTTTGAACCTCAGGATGCCACAATGGCTGCCACACCTCCAGGCATCATGTCTAGGTTCCTGGCAAGAAAAAGGAAAGTTGGAGTCCAAAGGAGCCCTACCAGTTCTATCTGCCCCTTGTTTTTAAAAGGTTATTTCAAAACCTCCTGAAATGTCTGTCACACAGTCAACTTCTGTTCATGCCTCAGTGGTCAGCCATAGACTCAGGGGGAAAGCTGGGAAATTGGGGGGCATGATTATCTCAGACTAGCCCTGATCCATCCATGGGGATGACGGACAAGGCAACCCTATATAAAACACATAGAATAGGAGGTGGTTGGCAGAGGGGAGTGGGTATTAGGTGGGCAATCATCAGTGTCTGCCAGCCACACCATGGAGGGGGTGCAGAGTTCATCCTCTCCATTTGTACACCGGGGCATTGGAGTTCAGAGAGGGGAAGTGACTTGATCAAGGTCACACAGCAAAGTAGGGGCGGACTGGAACCCAAGCTTTCTAAAGTCATAGGCAGAATTTTTTCTACCTTCCCCCAAAATACGAGTTCTTGATTGACAAAAGACCTTTAGAGGACTCAGGGGTTGGAGACCCCCCAGGCTCCAGCATCGAGAGTCCCTGAGGAAGAGGAGACACATTGGCCGTAGTGGAAAGTAGAGAAGGCTTTCCCTACTGTCACCAGTCCTCAGGGGCACAGCCAGCTCCTCGGGGTGGCTAGCTGGCAGGCAGCTAATTAGCCTTGTCACCCACTGTCTTCTGGGAGAGACGGGCATATAATCTGCTTGTCAGATGGAGAGAGGGGCAGACCCTCTCCTCCACCCCTTGCTGAGGCTGCACTTGACTGATGGGGTGGCAGGGCAGCCAGTGAGGGAGGCGGTGATTGGGATCCACCTAGCAGGCAGCTGGACAAGTGGAAGACAGTGGGACCGGGGCAGAGCAAGGATGCCAGGTGCCACAGCACTGTTGGGATGGGTAAACTGAGGCAAGACTGAGGCTAGACCCCTGCCCTTGTTGAGAGTGAGCTAAAGAGCAGTAATTCTCTTGTTGAGAGGTCTCTAGATTCCCTGGGAGATGTCCCTGGGAGGTCCTGGTGGGGGACACCTAACCCCAGGTGGGGGGTCGGGAGGCAGGGCAGGGGATGTTTCAAACTGGATCTTGAAGGAGGGCTAGGGATCTTGAAAGCAAAGAAGGGAGGGAAAGGCATCCCAAGCAAGGGGACAGCATGAGCAAAGGCTGAGGACCCGCCAGCAAGCCAGGACCAGTTCTGCTGTGACTTCCAGTGAGGGGCAGTGAGAGGCACAGGGTGAGAGCCACTTGTGCTGTGAGTGGGTGCTCCTCACTCTCTATTTCATGAAACACTCCAGCGACCATGGGGTCCTCTTCCCAGGTCATTTCACAGGGGAAAGGACTGAGGCTCAGCAGTCACACCACGAGCAGCTGGCAGAACTGGGGATCCGAGTCTGTGCTCGCAGCCCCCACACGGTGGGCTCCCTGAAGCTGGGAGGGTGGTGAGCAGCCCGGCCATCGAAAACGGCTTTGAAGGTCTGAGCAAGAAGAGCGCAACATGGTCCCGTCTGTTTAAAAGGGTCCTCAGTTCTCCTTCTAAACGGTCTCTCACCTCCTACACATCTCCCTTAGTCTCCTACTTGCTTCTTCTATAGGGCCATGGAGGGGTGGTGAAGTGTTCGGGACCCAGAGCCACACTGCCGGGGTTCAAATCCTCCCCCTGCTGCACACCAGCTGTGTGATCTTGGGGAAGTCACTCACCCTTTCTGTCCCTCAGTCTCCTGATGGCTGTCCTAAAAACTCCCACTTCACAGTGTGTGTGTGTGGGGGGATCCAAGAGTTCCTGCCACACAGGGAGCAGACAGTCAGTAAAGGTCGGCTACTGTCACCAGAGTACCGCGTCTTGTGATTATACACGTTTTTGTTAACTTGCTCCCAGACCCTCTCACTCTCTGTACTCACCTCCGAGGGCTACTGGCACCGAGTGCCGCAAACTGGGTGCCACACAACCACAGAAGTGTATTGTCTAACTCCACTTTTCCGGGGGCCAGGAGCCCAAAACCAGGGTGTCAGCTTGGCCCTGCTCCCTCTGAAACCTGTGGGGGAGGATCCCCCGCTTGCCCTTTCGAGCTTCTGGGGGTGGCCGGCAATCCTGGGTGTGCCTGGACTCATAGCTGCATCTCCATCCCTGCCTCTGCTGTCATGTGGTGCTCTCTGCTCATGTCCGTGTCTTCACATGGCTGCCTTTCTTCTTAGGACACCTGTCATAATGGATTAAGGGCCACCCTCCTTCAATGTGACCTCCCCTTAACTTGATTGCGTCTGCAATGACCCTTTTCCAAATAAGGTCATATTCTGAGGTCCTGGGGGTTAGACTTCAGCATACCCCTGAACAGACAAGTTCAATCCAAAATGCTCCTCAAAGCATCCCCAGCACCTGGCCCAAGAGAAATCTGTGGGATGGACAATAGCAATGAATAAATGGGGTTTTTCTGATTGTGAGCCTCCAAGGGCAGGCCAAGGACAGCGACACCCCTATCTCTGTGTTTTGGGGATCCAGGGCAAAGCCTGTTCTCCTGGAGGGCCTGTAGGTGGATTTTAATCTAGATGCATCTCAGGGAATTTGCCTAGCTGATTGGCTGGCCATGCCACCCATGACAAGAGTCCTCTGGGGCCAGGAGGGGGCACAGATGGGCTGGGGAGGGGCTGCCGCCCCTCAGTGGGGCAAGCCTGACTGCTGAGCCCAGAGAAGCTGACAGCGAGCTCAGCATCGCTGCCACTCAGCACAGACAGGGCAATCCCCAGGGAGACGTCACAGGCAGCCGGGGGCGACTGATTTTCCATGTCACTGCTAATCTGGGGGCATATGCGTCAGGCAGTGACTCGCAGTGGGAGGGGGAGGAGATCCTGCCTGGGGGGCCTAGTGCTGAGTCAGGGGACAGTGGGCTCCCCCTGCCTGAGTGAAGAGGGGTGAGCAAGCTGGTATGGGCAGGATCCCCCGCCCAAGCCCGCTGGCCCCCGCCCCTCCTGTTGTTCTGTGTGCAATGGTCAGCCCCAGCCCGGTTGAGCTCTGAGCCCTGGAAGGGGAGGAAGGACCGAGACAGCAATTGTAAAGGTCAGCAGCCCTTGGGACCAGGAACAGCCATGATGCAAATGTGGAATTTACACTCCCAGTGCCCGCTGGCCAGCCCGCCTGCCTGCCTGCCTGCCTGTCTGTATGCCAAGCAGCAGCCTGGGCAGCGTGGGCACAGCAGATGTCCTGGGCCCTGTCTGGAACCGGGTCACTCTGGGGCTTCCCGCTCAGCAGGCGCTTCCCCAAGGAGGGCCCTGGGTGTGCGTGAGGGGAGGGGCCTCAGCTTTGGCTGGGGCCTGTCCTGCTGGAACCCAGCTGCCAGCCTGGGATTTCCAACATCAGCTTTCCTGGCTCCGTGGCTGAGACACCCCAGGGGCCGGGCATGGGAAGAACAACTGGACTTCAACCAATCCTCTTTTCTATTTCTCTGGCTTCGCTCAGATGCTTTCCAGGGCCAATTCCATCAATGAGACTTCATTGATCATCCCACGCAGAAACCTGGAGTCCTGCTATGAGCCGAGGGCTTTGCTTTAAACCCCCTGACAACCCTGCTGAAACCATCCTGCTGTCCCAGGAGAGGAAACTGAGGTTTCGAGAGGAAAGTCCCCTGACAAGATGGCATGGCCATGGAACGATGGAGTTGGGACTCACATCGCGTCGGCACCACCACCTCCGTCAAGGGAAGTAGCGTGTTCTGATCTTCATCCAGCCCCCACCATTCCTGGCCACCTTCCTTCAAGTTGCTTAGCTCGGCAGGCCTGGAAAGTTGTCTTCTTCCCCTTGCACCAGGCACCGGGAGCCTCTGTGTGTGTGTCTGTGTATATGTGTGTGCGTGTGTGTCCCACTCAGCTGGGCAGTACCGGGTACTGTGCCTCGAGGACCAGACCTTCTGGCTTGCTGAGTGATCTTGAGACCTTCCCCTAGCCTCTCAGAGCCTCAGACTCACCAGTGACCCCCAGGACACTGGTCAGGGATCTCTCTCCGTTGGCCTTCTGCCCCCTCCTCTGTGCGTCTGGAAACCCCATGGCTGAGTTAACTTCCTTCTCTCTTTGCTCTCCCAGCTCCCACCTGCCCCTGGCAACCAGTGCAGAACTTGACACCCCGTGGGTGCTTGATACAGCTCATCCTCGCCTGAGTGACAAACCTGCCGTTCCGAGTCCCTGGGGACGCCGTCCACTGCCTCCTTGGAGGCGTCTACAGCAGAACACTTCTGGGAGCTCGATCTTCATTTGCAAACTTACTGTTTTCTCTCACTGGGCTACTGGACCGTCAGCCTTTAATCCTGTTGACATTCAGTTAACTAGTTTCTGCTGCTGTTGACGGAACCTCCAGCCCCGCCCGTGCTGGACAGGCCGGATCAGAGTTCAGAGCTGTTGTCCGGCCATTTGGGGCCTGCGGGGGAGGTGAGCGGGAGAGAAAGAGGGCCTTAATAGAAAAGGCCTCTCAGTTTCCAGGTGGATGGAATAAGGGGGAACAGCCCCTCCTGGCACCTGGAGGCTCCTCATCCTCCCTTGGGATACAGACCAGCCCTGGAAGAGCTGGCAGATCTGGGAGGCACTTCAGAGTTTGCAGGAGGCTGTGGGTGCAGCGAGGCCCTGGGAGAGGCAGATGGACAGGCACAGGGCCCCCCCCGTGTGGTGGACACCGAGGGGGAATCAGGATCCACTAAGCAGTTGGTTGTTGGTTGTGACAAAGAGCTTCGGGGACATGGGCTGGGGGGACAGAGGGCCAGGCCCAAGGGGCCCAGCACTAAGTGTGGGCAGCTCACTGAGGCTGTGGGTGGCCTGGGGAGGGCACGGGAAGGGCTCTGGAAAGGCAGAGGCCTGGGGGAGTGGCCTGCGGAATTCGCTGCCAGGAAACAAACCCCAGCACGTGCCAAGGGAGCTGGTGGTGGCTCTGTCCTCCAGGGATGCCCATCTGAGGAGCTAAGGACCAGCAGAGCCCACCTCCCACTGGGCCTCTGCCCTGGGAGGTCAGAGCCGGGGCTCTGGGGGTCCTTCTCAGGGAGGCCCCACCCCCAGGAAGGGCTGTCCACTCCTGGGAAGCAATATTTCGGGGTGGGTTCAGAGCTCCAGTGGGGTTGGGGAGGGCAGGGAGAGGATGGTCCCAGGCCTGGGGGATCTTCTGTAGCCCTTCACTACAAGACAGCCTAGGATGAAGAAGGAGCACAGGCACCAGGCAGACAACCCGGGGTCAAATCTCCTCTCTGCCTCTTCAAGGCTGTGAGACCTTAGGAAAGCTCCTCACCCCTCCGGGCCTCAGTTTTCTCTCTTGCAAAGTGGGACAACTGCTCTGTGCTTCCAACAGCTTCTTTGTGAGAAACGAGCATAATGTCACGTGTAACACGTGCTTGGCAGGGTGCCTTACTGCTCAGTAGACAGTCACCAACATAATTGCTGTTTTAAGATTTCTAACCGCACTGACACACCATCATTCAAACAGCAAATTGGCCAAGTGCAGAGTCTGATGAAGCACCACGCTAGCGAAGGCAGAGCAGGCCAGCGCAGACATGGCTGGTGGGAATGCAGCGCGGTGCCACTCGGGAATGCCAGTTTGGCTCTCTCCGTCCCTTCGCAGGTGCGAGCAGACGTGCCCACCCAGCCGTTCCACCTTTGGGAGTCTCTCTGCAGGTTGGCCAGCATGGATTTGAGTCACATGTGCACCAGGCTATTGGAACATTTAATGCAATTATCAAGGACTAGAAACAAGCTCAGTGCCCTGGCTGGTGTGGCTCAGTAGATTGAGCACCGGAACGCGAAGCCTAAGGGTCGCCGGTTCGATTCCCAGTCAGGGCACATGTCTGGGTGGCAGGTCAGGTGCCCAGTAGGGAGCACATGAGGGGCCACCACACACTGATGTTTCTTTCCCTTTCTTTCTCCCTCCCTTCCCCTACTCCAAAAATAAATAAATAAAAATCTTTAAAAAAAAAAGAATTTGTAACAACTGTACTTGAACAATACAAAAAATTAGTTAAAAAAAAAAAAGAATGTGTGGTCCCTTCATGCAAAGCAACCATGCAGGCCATAAAGTAAGAATGAGGAACTGCTTTTCATATGACAGAACAGTAACCAAGATGTGTTTTTAAGGGAAGAAAGCCAAGTGTGGAGCAGGATGTGATGCATTTTAAAGGGATAATAAGTGAGAACCGTGTGAAGGTGGCAGTTTGTACACGGAATATCTCTGGAAGAACACACGAGGACTGCCAGCCATGCCCCGCCCCTGGAGAGGGGACTGGGCAGCCGGGGCAGGGCGAAGGGGTGACTTTCGCTGAATGTCCTTTCTGAATGTTGAATTTTGAATCATGGAAGTGCACTGCCGATTCAAAACACAGATGTGAATTCTTTTTAAATTTATTTTTGTAAATTATTTTTAAAATATCCATTTTTTTAAGATTTTATTATTTATTTTTAGAGAGAGGGGAAGGGAGGGAGAAAGAGAGGGAATTGATTGCCTCTTGTACACGCCTCGTATGCACCCTGAACCCTCAACCCAGACCTGGGCCCTGACCAAGAATTGAACCAGTGACCTTTTACTTTGAGAACGATGCCCAACAAAGGAGCCACACCAGTCAGGGCCATTCTTTTTGTTTATTAGACCCTCCTGGCTGAGATTGAACTTCAGAAGTGCTTTGGCTCCGTGTTCCCAGGGGTGAGAGTGGCAACCAGGGAACCTCAGAAGCTAGACAGTGAGGTGGGACCCCCAGGAGCTGGATGGGTCATGCCTGGGACCCCAAGCCCATCTCGAAGGTGGGAAATGGTTGGGACTGAGGAGCTGCACAGACTCCTGCCCAACCATGGTCCCCAAGCCGGTGTGAAGTCCTTGAGGCAGGTCTGCCCTTGTCACATTCTGCCCACGTCCAGCTGATTCTGGCTCAGAGCTGGCAAACTGACGGGGCAGGGGGGTGCAGAGGGGGCGGGTATGGGGTGGATGGGTGCAGAGGGACCTAGGCTTGAGGTCACCGCTGCCCCTTGTGTGAGGAAGGATTAAACGTTCCATACTCTCCCAATGACCATTGTTAAGTGCCACTCCCTCCCCTGGGAATTCTGGCCCTCTGGCACCCGAAGCATTCACTATGCCACCTGGGAAGGTTCTCCCCACTCACTGAGTACCAGCTGTGTCCCTGTGCCAGGTGCTGCTGTGTCCCTGTGCCAGGTGCTGCTTTCCCTCCGGATGCAACGGGCTGGAGCAGCCAGGACCTCTGTCTCACCTGCCCACACTCCCTAGGGGTGAGCCGTGCCGGCACCTGCTCCCTGGGGTGAGCCCTGTCTCCGGCCTCCCTGGCCAGACCTCATGCCCCCTCTCAGGGTCTAGTCAGCCCTGATGCCAGAGCAGCAGGGCCCCTGGGCATGGCAGCGTCACAAACACCCATGCGGGGCGGGCAGTAAGAGCTCGGCTGCCAGGAGACCGTCTCCCTGGATTCTCTTCGAGGCAGCAGAGATGTGGATTAGGGAGGGTGCCGCCCACCCCCTCCCAGAGAGGGGGTTGCTTGGTGCTGGGCTCTCAGAGACGGGGGCAGGGCCCTCAGCCAGGACTGGTCACTGGGGCTGCCTGGGGTACAGAAACCCCTTCCCAGCCCCGTTGTTAGTGGTGGGGCCAGAGCAGAGAGGCAGTAAGGATAGGTGGCTCCCTAGGGAGAAAAGTGACAGCTTTTCCTGTGTTGCCAACACCAGAGGGTCTTTGGTGGACTTCACAAGTGGAGAAGGGGTCTCCCCACACCTGTCACAAAAGGTGTGACAGACCTACTGTGTACCAGGACTTTCACATACACCATCTCTGAACCTCGTAAGAAGCTCGAATGAATATTCCCATTTTTCAGAAACAGGTTCAGACAGCTGGTGACTTGCCCTAAAGTCACATACCTGTCCCCAAAGTCCCTGGCCTCTTTTCTGTCTCCCACCCCCCACTCTTCCTACCATAGGTGCTGTACGTCCCGGCTGAGCTCACAGGCCAGGTGGCATTGGCCCTGGGCAGAACCTACAGGAATGAGCACTCCAGAAAGGTGGCAGAGTCCATGCAAGAGCATAGGGCTGGGGCCACTCCGCAAGGGGACAGGACATGTGAGATTCGAGTCTTGGCAATGTGGGGGATGGGCACGGGGAGTGGAGGGGCAGGAAGACTAGTCAGGAGGGATGGGGTCTAAATGCCAGGACAGAAGCCTGTCCAGGGAGCGCTGGAGCACTAAGGGAGGTTTCTGACTCGAGGACAAGTATGATGAGAAGGGTCTTCCTAGGAGGTGACTCCCAGAGATGAGCACTGGGCTACCGACTAAGGCAGAGAGGCCCTGGGGTAGGGGCCAGGGACAAGTAGAACAGGAATAAGGATGCTTAGCCTGAAGCCCAGCTGTCTGCTCACCAGCTGTCGGATCTTGGGCCAGTTGCTTGGCCCCTCTGGGCTTACGTCATCTGTAAACGGGGAAGATGCACCTCACAGGGCCCTTGTGAAACAGATGGAATTAAGACATGTCCGGTGCTTAGAGCAATGCCTGTGAGAACATACTAAGCACTAAGTCTCAGCTATCCGTTGTTGCCAGTACTGTCACCCTGGGACCCAGCCCTAAGCAACGTGACCTGTTGGTTCTGTGTTCTTGTTCTTGGAGGGGAAGCAGATAGGAAGGCAGGAAGCCCAGGGAGAAAGGAGGAACCGCCCTCACACAGACCTGGGCGTCCCTGATCCAGATGGGCGGCCCCCGCTGTTTCCAGACCCCTGGGAGGTGACCAGACAGGCAAGGACTGGCTCTGGTGGCTGGATCTCTGCCACACCCTGTCCTTGCCTCGGCTCCAGGTGGACAGGGGGACTTCACACCAGTTTCCCCGTGCACACTGATCAAAGTTCCAAGTCAGGCTGCAGGGCCCCGCCTGTCAGGCCCAGGCACGGGGTGGTGTCTGGGCAGTGGGCTGGCAGGCATGCCCAGGAGGCTCTAATGAGGCGTGTAAAGGCCATGGAGGCTGCCTTGGAGTCTCGGTCTATGGGAGGGCAGCCGTGAGCGATCAGCTCTTCGCTGGCGGTTGCTTGGGTGAGCAAGTAGGCTCCAAGTCATTCGGCTGTAATAATTCTAATCTGCTCATTACCACTCTCAGGCTGATGGGTGACTCAGGCCGGAGGTGCCAAGGGTTCCACCCTCCCCCCACCTCGCTCACATCTGTACAACAGCTGGGCTCCGGGACAGCCAGTTCTTGGCAGGCTTGGCACCATCTGCTTCCCCTGGGGAGGGTGCACCCAGAGGAGTTGGGCCCCCTGGAAAGGCAGAGGGGAGCTAAGGTACACCTAGCCTGGTGTTAGGGTGCTTTGAGCTTCCCTCTGCTCCCTACAAGTGTGGCCAGGGTCTAGGCAGGGGCTCAGGACACCTGGGGCCTCTGCCTGGCCCCTGATGGACATTGAACGATTTGTTTTCCTGACACTTGAGCCTCGGTGTCTCCATCTGCATGATGGCGTGGCTGTCTGGCTCCCTCCCTGCTTCCCTGGCCAACCAGCCCTAGTGCAGAAAGGTGTTTTTCAGCATGAGCCAGGGGCTCCTGTGCGTGTTGGGGTCCATTTGAGGACAACTGAACTGCTGGCTTCTTTGGGGTGTGGATGGGGTGCAATGCAGAGGCATGAGGAGCAGAGGCACTTCCTCCCAGCACCTTTTAGCTCCACCCAACCCCAGGCTGCCCACAAGCTGGGGGGGCCTCATCCCCTCTCTCCTACCCCTGTCTGGATCAGGGGACTTTTTCTCCATGGCTACCCCTTCCTAAAACTGGGAGGAGCCCTCGGGGTCCTTGGTAATAACAGTAGCAACTTAGGTATAGAGAGCACCCACCACGCACACTTTGAAAGCTTCGTGCCAGATGGTCTCCTAGGTGCGTGGTTCTCCTTCTACTCAGCCCAAAGATGAGGGGCCCAAAGCACGAGGGGTCACATGAAGTCGCCTCGATAGCAAGTGGTGACACGGCGGCTGAACCGCTCTGGAGCCGTCTTGCAGCACCACAGAGCCCCACGTGATCCCAGAACAGGCTCTGGGCCTGGGGGCTCCCCTTCTAAACAGGGAACTCTTTGGGGCTGGGAGACCTGGCTGACTTATTGGACTTTAAGCCCACCTGGCATGGAGTGGGCGCTCAGCAACCGCTTGGCGCGTGAAGGGGTCACTGGGCAAACTGCTTAAAGCAGACTGCTCTGGCCGAAGAGAAGAGGGGACTCCCTTTGGGAAGCTGCTGATGTGCTTCTTGCCCTGACTCCCTGCCTCTCACTTTCAGAGAATAAAACTGAAGTCCAGAGAGGGGAGGGACTGATTGGGGTCACCCAGCAAGCTGCTGGCAGAGTCAAGACTAGAATCATGTGGCGGGACCTCCCCAGGGGAGATATGAGGAGATGTCAGGAGCAGGGCCAGCGGCTCTCCCCGCTCCGAGAGGGGGACGGCCACCCCCTGCTGGCCCCTTCCCCAGGCCGAGACAGAAGCTGAGGAAGAGGACTGGAGACCCAGCCTGGGCCTTGCTCTCCTCGCACCTCCGTTAATGGGTGTGTTGAGTATCGGGCTCCATGGGCTCCTGCCAGACGCGCCCTGAGTGGATCTCCCGATGACTCCCTCCAGGGACAGCCCATGTGTGTGTAGTTCAGGGCCACCTCATTCCCCACTGTTGACACACCTGACTCCCTTATTCCATCAGCAAACACTGGGCCTAGAGAGACCGTCTAATTGGCTGGCAGTGTCCTACTCCCAGCTCCCCTCCTTGCCCAAACAGACAGTCCTGTTTGTCCTGTCTGCCAGCCACCATGACCTCAGTCACCCAGGTCCCTGACCTGTTGACGACTCTCCCTCATCTCGCTCCCACAGAATCTCTGTCAGCTAGAGAGGCCCTTGGGAAACTTTTAGGACCACCCCTAACCACCTACCCAAGCAATGCCACCTTCGCTTTCACAGAGGAAACGTCCCTGAGAGGACAGGAAGTGGCCGTGGGTACAGCACAGGAGGGTGGGGCCAGCGTCCAACCATGCGCTGGAGTTCAAGCACAGCCTCTGTGTCTTTGCAGGTGCTGCTCCTTTTGCCAGGAAAGCCCCTCCTCAGAGAAGCCTCAGTCCCCTGGGGGAGTGACAATGACATCACCCACATCCCACATCCCCCGGGGCTACCTCCATTAGAGCCTGTAATACCCACCACCTTCTTCACCACCCTGCAAGCTCCTGAAGGTCAAGACCTGGGCTGATTCATCTCAGAGCGCCAGCTCCCAGCCCTGATAAAGGATCTGCCAGAGCAAATCTCAATCCTGGCCCAGCCTGGCCCAGCCTTGGCCCCTCAAATCCCTGTGCCAGCTCCCCTAGTCCAGGGCTATTTTGGGAGGCCTCCCCTCCCACCCCCATTTGTTCCAGGATCCCAGGGGGCTTTTCAGACTGTGGCCTCCCTTGCTTCCCTGTGCCTGGGCCCAGCCTTCTCCCGCTGTGGTGGGTGAGTCAGGGGCAGACTGTAAACAACTCATGGAGCACTGGCTGTACCACCGAGGCCTGGCTCTCATCCTAGCCGTGCTGGGGGATCTAAAAGAAGACACGGATGGCTCCCACGCACCCACTATGGAAAGGAGAAGGTGGACTCGAAACAGGGCTCCAGATTTGCATATCAACACGTGCACAGAGGTCTGCAGTGCAGCCCCTCACAGGAGGGGCCCACATAGGACCTGGGAGATTGGGGGGGGGGTGTTCCTCAGTAAGGGACCTGCAGAGGGCAGGGGGGTACCTGCTGGGAGTTTAGAAGCCACCAAAATTTATTGAGCACCTACTATGTGATAGGCACTACTGTGGGGCTGAGAGGTCGTGGCGAGCAAAACAAAGGCCCCAATGCTGCTGCAGAGAACAGGAAAGGCGGAGCAGGGTGAGGGAGGCGTGGGGCGTTGCCTCATTTGTCGTGTGTAAGCTAGTGTGGAAGGATGGCATCTTGACAGACGGGGAAACTGAGCCCAGGAAGGCTGAGGACTGGCCTGAGATCACATAGGGAGACAGGGCAGAGGCAAGTCCCAAGGCCGTGCATATGGGCTCAGAGGTGAAGTTGACCCCAATGTGGCCCACGTGGGACCTCATTGTCCCAGTGTGGGGCTGGATGAGGGCAGGACCCCTCTCCTCTGCCCCTTGGGGAAGGGGACGCAGGGCACACAGCAGCAGAGGAGGCTAATTCCTGAAAGCAGGCTCTGAAATCCCTCAGCAGTGGGTTTCCATGACCAGCCTCCTCTGTCTCCCCCTCTGTAAGTGGGCAGCTCTATCTCCACGCTGAATGGCCTCTTCAGGACCAAAAAAGATGCTTCTTTACTCCCCAGGAGCAGCCCGCCGGGGCCGCCAGGATGGTTGGCGTCTGAAAACTCTCCCACCTGCACCGCAGGCCAGGCATGGAGCTCTGGGAACGCCGAGTGACCACTGCAGGGTCAGACCGCGGGCGCTGACATTTCAGAGGCTCGTACTCTGCTAAGTGAACATTAGACGCAGATTACTTGGCTGCTGAAATCTGTGGCTGCCTCCTACATGCTGCCTGATAAGCTTTTATTGTCACCTCCCTCTTGTGCTGCCTCCCTGGGGCCTGGGGCAGCTTGTTTGCCTGGAACCAGGAGGCCGCCAGGTTGGGGGGCATGGGGCAGGGCAGTGGATGGCCTTGGCTGGGAGCCCCTGCCCGGCTGTGTTACCTGGAGCACGATGCCTGCCCTTTCTGGTCTCACCTGGAAATGGCAATAATGTGATTGGACTTCCCTGTCCCACCGCCCCTTCTCAAGTCCGCTCACAGATTTGGTCTCAGACTAGGGACAAAGCAACCTATTCTTGTGTAGCTAAGCCAGTGCGGTGCCCCCCCCTCCACCCCCACCCAAGCACCTAGCCTAAACTATTACTCATTCCAGGCCTTCACACGTCTTGCCGGAGCTTCTTAGGATCCCTTCTTCAACGCTACTCCTTCCCTCTCTGAGCTCCCATCGCACCTTGTCCAGGCTCGCTCTGGACAGTGCTGTGGAACACTGTGCATGTGGGTGCTCCATGGTACAGGGCTGAGTCTTTTTAACTGTTGGACCCCCTGCACAACAGGCCTGGGACATAGCTGCTCTCTATAGATGTCCATTCAGTCATTCAATAAATAACTCTTCAGGCAAACGGTGTACCCCACTCCATGCTGGGTAGTGGGATACAGATAATAGAAGCTAATAAGGCACTGCCTTACCCTCAAAGAGTTTCCAGTCTGGTAAGGAGACACAACTATATAGCAGGTGATAATATCCTGATGGCAGGGGCAGAAGCCCAGGGAGCAGCGGGAGCACACATGCATCAGGGCTACCTGACTCTGGGAAAACCAGGGAAGGCTTCCTAGAGGAGGCAACATCTAAACTACGACTTGATCAGTAGGAGTTAGCCAGGTGGAGGAAAGCGTTCCAGGAAGACAGAGCAGCCAGACGGAGCTCTGGAGAGTGGCGGAGGCCCAGTGTATTCTGGGAACTCTCAGCAGGTGGGTTGGTCTCTTTGCTCCTCCTTATTGCCTGGCTCTTCCCACCCCTCGAATAAAAGAAGAAGAGATTATTTCCTCCTATTGAGTCAGCTCCCCAAACCCCTCTCACTGCCTCAAAAGGCCAGAGAACTCACAGGAGACTGGACACTTGTCCCATGCCCCCTGATCTGCCTGTCACTTCTCCACTCTGAGCCTCAGTTGCCTCATCTGTTAAATGGGGTGGGGCATGTCAGCCCACGTGGTTAATATTACGGGAGACCTGGAGGAGAGGAAAGCAGGCCCAGGCCTTCCCCTGCCCCGCCAAGGGGTGCAGCCTCGACTGGGGCTTGGGTCTGCAGGGGTGGGGTGGGGGGACCCCAGATGCCAGCGCCCACCAGTCTGAGCCCAGGCCCCAGTCTCCCAACTCAGGAGTCCCTCCTCCTGAGCCCCCTTCCCTCCCAGCCATTTTGGGTGGAGATAAAAAAAGAAACGACCCTCCCACAACCTGGCAGGCGTGCCCACGACGAAAAACGCTTTCTGCTGGTGTCCTCTCCGTGGAGCTCCCGTTCCCTACCTGTCATGACCTTCTGTCTGCCCACCCCGTCTGCCCACTCCTGGACTAGTGGGGGAGGGGTGGAGAAAACACCCCTCATGCTGGGGATGGGGACTTGGAGCCCCAAGTGTCGGGGCAAGGGGGAATGGAGGGGTGAACAGGAGCCCTAGGACCAGCTTGAGACAAGTCATCTATCCCTTCCTGGTTTTTAGGTAGAGGGTGGGGGTGGGTGGGGGACATGGAGTCCAAGCCCAGCAGACCTGCTGAGCCCGGCTTAATTCTCAGAAAGTGCAGGGCCCCAGGAAGGACACAACAAGCTTCTGGAAGCAGATTGGCAGAGTCAGGCGGGAGGGACATCAGAAATGGTCTCAGCCAATAAGCATGAAAACTGAGGCCCTGAGAGAGGCCTGGACCTCCCTAAGGGGACACAGCAAGTTAAAGGAGGCAGAGTGAGGACTATATCTGGGGACTTCCGAGCCCAGGGCCAGGGCTAGGGCCAGTGGTGGGGCCGGAAGGCAGGACCACCCTGAGGACTGTGGCAAAGCCAGGCCAGGCCCCAACAGGGTCAGGGTGCAAGCGGACCATGGCTTCTGCTCCTACCACACGCTGCGAAGGTCTGTGGCGGGGCGGGCTGGGTTCCTGTCCCACCCATGGGGGTGCAGTGGTAGGGGAAGAGCAATTCCTGCCTGGATCTTCCAGGAGGCCAGACTTGCAGGCCTTTTGACATCCTAGAGTCGCAGAAATGCTGGCAGGAACCTTTTGGAACATCTCTGGGTGACAGAACGGAGGCCCAGGGAGGGGAAGCCTGTCCCAAAGCCCAGAGCCTAGTGTGTGGACAATGTATGTCTTCCGACGGCCAGGCCAGGCTCTTGCCGGAATTCCGGTGGTCAAGGGGCCAGGCTGCGGATGGAGTCGGACACACCTGCGCTCGAATTCCGGCTCTGCCATTCACTGGCTATGGGACCTCACTTCACTCCCTAGTCTCTCTGAGCCTCAGTTTCTCCATCTGTAAAGTGAGGATAGCAATACTGACCCCAAAGGATCTTGTAAGGATTTGATGCAATAACGTGAGCCCCACAGGGTTAGACGGTAGACTTGACCTCATTCACCACCGGAGTCCTCACACCCAGAACGCTGCCTGTCACACAGCAGACCCTCAGCAAAGGGCGCAGTCACCATCACCACGCTGCCATGATGCCTCTGGCTGGACATCACTAGTGGACAAAGAAAGGGGTAACCTCTTTAATTCATGGGCCCCTGAAGGGCAGTAGAGGGGCCTGGCTGTTGCAGATGGAGGCAGCCACTATCCTAGAAAGAATGGCTGTGCATCCTCAGGCAAATCCCACGACCTTTCTGTTTGGGTTCTTCCCACCGCATGGGGAGGGCATTACCAAGTGATGACTGAAGTCCCCCCAGCTCCAGGAACTGCTCCCGGACCCTGTGCCAAGGTTCTGCCTGAGGGCACTGACCCTTTCCCTCCGGGGTACCCAGAGTGGAGAGTCAGGGGCAGGGCTGGACCTGAGGGGTGGGAGTGGGTAGCAGCTGGACTCTGCAAAGTTCCTGGGAGTCTGGGCTCTGTTAGGCTGCCTGCTTGCAGGACACATGAGTAATCAGGGCAGCCTGGCGTCAGTGCCAGCCTCTGCCGGGCCTGAGAACAAAGCTGATGGCTGGGTCATTAAGGGGGCAGCTTACTGAGCACTTCATTGCCCCCCCGCCCCCTGCACTCTGGTCTTACCACTACCTGGCATTTAGCAGCTGCCTCCCCAGCCCTCCCAGCAGGCATCTGGGAATGGTAAAGAACATTGTGGATCTCATAACAAACCATGAAGCCCATTCTGGCCATTAGCTCTCACTCCTTGTAGGCCCCTCGTGAGGGAGGCTTTGGAGGCTTTATTGCTACCTCCAGGCTGCAGGGGGATGGGAAGACAAGTGAAGTTCCCAGAGCAAGATCCCCAGCCGGCCATGGACAAGCAGGACCCCTGCCGGGCTGTGAGCCCCTCCCGGGGTGCCAGCTCCCACCCCACGGTCTTTCCATGGTGTGTTGCCAGCCTGCTGGAGTGGGGCAAGGTCACATTTTCCCCCATGAACCCTCCAATCCCCCCACCCCTGCACACACAGACACACACGGGACACCCCCTTGGCACAGCTCCCTGCACCACAGCCTCCAGGCAGGGGCTTGCCAGTGGGCTCTTTTCTAGGAGGTGCCAAAGGTCCACATCTAGAAATCTGCCAAGTCCAGAAAGCTCTGGGCCCTGGAGAGAGAAAGCAACATCCTGCCCTGACCATTGGAGGAGATGGCCTCCAGGGGCCAGGGGCGGAAAACAGGAAGACCAGGCTGGGGAGGAAGTGTCAAGGGTGGAGTCTGGGGAGGAGGTGCCAACTCCAGCCCTTCTGTCCTTGCCTGCCCTGGTGGGCTCTGCTGAGGGGGTGACCAGGGGCCCTGGTTGTGGGCTGAGTTAGGGACTGCCCCAGGCTGCCCTGGAGGGTCTGGCCCGCCTGAGAGCTGTGTCAGGGCCGCGGGTCGAATGGTGGGGACAGAGCACTGTGGGTGGGGCACAGTGTCCTTCTCAGTGGTGGTGGGGCCCACAGATCTGATGCCAGCCCCCTTCTCCCCACTCATCGGCCTGCGGGGTCCGAAAGCAAACTCCCTCCCCTCACTCATGCCATCTCTCTTCATTGGCCAAGCCCTCCTCCTTCAGGCCAGGCAACAGGTACAAAAGAGCATGACACAGAGCGCTTTTCTCCTACCATTGTTCCTGCTTCAAAACTGAGAAAGCTGAGGCACGGGGACGTTAAAAAGGAGACTTGCCCAAGGTTACACAGCAAGGCAGTGACGGAGGATAATTCAAGCGTTGGCTGCCTGGCTGCACAGCCCTTGTTGGTGACTAGAATGCCAAGGAAAGGAGGAGACCCTCTCCTCAAGGAGCATGGGGAGACCCTGGGGGTCCAGAGGTGGGCAGCCGACCTGGGCTGGCGAGGGGGCAGAGACTCCCAGGAGTGTTTCTCCCCAGGCTGCCTCATACCCTGTCTGGGCCAACCCCTTCCCTCTCTGCCGTTGACCTTGTTTGCCCACTCCCCAAGACAATCCAGTCTCTCCGACCTGCAGGGGCACAGCAGCCCCCCCGCCGGCATCTGCGCCCGCATGTTCTTCCCCCCTAGTCTCACGAGATGTGTCACTCACACTCCCACCCCCACTCAGCCTCAGCCCTCTGCTCCGCTCAAGGATGTGGATCCAGCAAGTCCCCACGCTCTCTCCCCTGGCATTATCCACCTCACCCTCTGCACCAGGTCGTCCCATCGGTGAACAGACTCCCAGTTCTTCCTCCCATCTAACCCCGGCCTGCTGGGTCCCACACTCCCTGGCAGCTAACCACTATCTCCCTGCTCCCCTCGGCAGGGCACTCCTGGGATTTGTCCACCACTGCCATCCCCTCCGTTCTTCCTGTTTCTCTCAAACCCACCCCAATCTGGCTTTCACCCCCACCCCTCCATCAAAAGTGCTCTGGGCAACCGCTCCGAGGGCCTCTGTGCAGCTAACCCCAGCGTAAACGGTCATTTCTCAGTCTTGCTGCCCTGTGTCCTCCCCGCAGCCCAGGACACAGGCTGGCATGGCCTTCCCCTGAAGCACTCTTTCCGCTCGGCTTCCCGGCCCCTCCGCTGTGCTCGCTCGGTGTTCTCCAACCTGTCTGGCCATTCCTTCTGGGTCTCCTCTGTCGGTCCCTGCTCTCCTCCCTGGCCTCTCACTGTGCGGTGCCCCCCAAACCCAGTCATCCACCCTGGCCCCTCTCTGTGCTCGCTGCCCTGGCCTTCTCACCTGGTCTCACCCCTTTGAGCACCAAACCCATCCCTCCAGCCTGGAGCTCAGGTGCCCAGCTGTCTCCCCCGCACCACCCCTCGGAACAGACTGCAAGGCTCTGTCTCTCGTGAGCCTGAGCTCCTGCCTTCCCGTGTACCGCTCGCTCTAACGTGAGCCTTCTCCATGGGGGCGCCATCTCTCCCAAGGGGGTGGAAATCGGTTCTTGGCGGGGAGGCAAAAATTCTTAGATATTGCAATGGCTTGTCACTCTCCAGAAAGCCGAAGTATGTAAACATATACACATTATAACTGTGGTATTAAAATTTCTTGGGGACAGGTGATTGAAGACAAAAATGATAGAAAGTGTCCTTGGGGGTGAGCGAGAATGAAAAAAGGTTGAGAAATGTTGCCCCGGCACAAACTTCCAGTCCAGTCCATGGCGGCCCTGTCCTTCCATCACTCAGGCCGAATGCTCAGAGGTGATGTCGCCTCCTCCATTTTCTCACAGCCCACGTCCAATCCATCAGGAAACCCTCCTGGTTCTGCCTTCAAAACAGATGCAAACTCCAACCACTCCCCGCCACCCGCACAGTACCCACCCCAGTCTGAGACACCTCCTTTCTTGCCTGGATTACAGCAGGCACCAGCCTCCTAACTGTCCCCGCTCCCTTGACACAGCCAGAGTGGTCCTCGTACAGTGTGTCAGCTCAGGTCCCTCTCTTTCACAAAGCACTCCAGAGGCTTCTCATGTCCCCGACTTCTTACAGCGACCTCCCCTCCCCCTCCCCCTCGCTGTCCCCACTTCCCCTGCTATTCCTCTCTCCCTCACTCACTCTGCTCTAGCCCTGCAAGCCTCCTTGCTGTTCTCCCTGCCTTCCAGGCTCAGCCCCACCTCAGGACCGAGGCTCTGGCTGTTCTCTGTCCCTGGTGCAGTTACCCAGATAGCCACAGGGCTAGATCTGTCCCTCAAGTCTCTGCTCAGATGTCACTGTCAGGGAGGCCAACCTTGACCACCCTATCTTAATGTGGCAGTCCACCCCCAGCATCCCAGAAAACCCTAGCTTCTCCCTACCCTTTAGTCTCCCACAACACTCACCACCTTCCAGCACTCAGTGACATTTACTTAGGTGGCTTTTTGCTGATTGTCTATCCCCCCTCCTCGATGCCAGCTCCCAGAGGGCAGGCTCTTCGTTTGGGCCCCTGCTGTGCACTCAGTATGAGAAGAGTGTCTGACACCCCCTGGGCACCCATTCCAGGCTCCTGCCAACCTCCCCAGTGCCTCACTCATCGTTCCCTCTCTGAGACGTGCCCCACCCCACCGTCCTTTAGCCAGTTCTTTGCACCTTAGGAACCCTTTCCAAGATGGCTTTGCCTCCCTGGTTAGGTCAAGAAGGGCCCTGCCTGTCAGGCAGGAAATGAGCTTGTCCCCCAAAGCAACGGGGGGCCCACGGAAGGGCTTTGAGCTGAAAAGCAACACGGTCACACTTGTGCTCTGTGCATAGGGCCGTGGAGGAAAGGGGAGCCACCTGGAGCCAGAGGAGGGGACACAGGGAGAAAGGTGGTGAGATGTGAGAGGATCCAGGCCAGGGCAGTGGATGTGGGCAGAGGGTTGAGAAGGATGGGAGAGAGAACCAGGACCGGGAGAAAGGCCAGGCCTTGTCACTAATTCAATGTGCAGGTAAGGAAAAGAGGTGGGTGGGGACATGGCCAAGATGTGCCTGATTCACAGGGTCAAGGGTGGCACAATAGTCAGGCCCAGGACACGGTGGGGAACACCCATCCAAGCGGGGGAAGGAGGTTTATGAGAGAAGCTTCTCTCTCCCCTACTACAGCCCCCATCCCCTCTCACGGGGAGCAAGTTGTGCCCCAACACTTCTCTGGCCGTAATGAGAGAAGCCCATGGTGATCTGGAGAAGGATGAGGCTTCTCTGGGGGAACCCCGACCTTAGACCTGGGATGGAAGGAAGGGGCCCACACAGGGGGCTTTTTCAGAATATGGGCCTCAAGTCTGTGACCCAAAATTTACAGGGAAACTTCCAGCTGAAGAGTCCACACACACCTCACTTTCTGCATGGCCTTGTTTGACCAGAAGAAGGACAAACAGGATTGGGAGTAGCCTTTGTGACATCATGGGGACTTCTGAGCTCAGCCCAGGGTGTGGTGGGCAGCAGACAGAGCGTCCCACAGAGCATCTCCCTGGAAGAGTCAGAGACACTCAGGATCATCTCATCCCACAGCCTCATGTTGCAGATGGGGAAACTGAGGCCCAGAGAGAGAATCAAGTTGTCACAGGGTATGCCTGACTTTCCCAGGGGAAAACGGAAGCTTCCAAAAAGGACTCACTGGAACAATGGGACAGACTAATAATGTCGTACATTGATACTCATATGTATGTACACAAAGGAGGGCCCCAAAAGATGGAATTCATTTGTGAAAAATTGTGTATTTCTTCTCCCATGTTTAAACTTCAGTCACCTTCAAAGCACTCTCCATTTGGTGCAATGCACCTATGGAGACTTTTTTTTCCACTGTTCAAAACAGTTTTTGAACTGCTCGATTTTGATGCCTTTTGGTGCTTCTGCTGTTTTTTGTTTCACTTCCTCCACATGGGCAAGATGTTTCCCTTTGAGGACTTTTTTCACCCAGGGAAACAACAAAAAAAGTCTTGCTCAGGGCAAGATCAGGTGAATAGAGAGGGTGGGGCATGAGGGCCTTGCCAGTTTGGGCCAAAAACTGCTGAACACTCAGCGCAGGGTGAGCAGGTGCACTCAGAAATCACGCATCATGAAAGGGGCAAACGTGTTGAGTCTTCAAAAAAAAAATTCACTGAAGCCGAACACAGCCTCTCACAACAACACCAGCTGGTGCACTGATACAGGTGGGTTCCTAGAACACTCACCTAACAGGGGAAGCCTGTCCTACGAGTGGTCCGGCCTCCAGAAGATAATTCATATGTGCTTATATACATGTGTATCCTTTCTTCCGTGTACTTCAGAGGCCTGCACATCCATGAGCTCACTCCTCCACAAGCCCCCTACCCTAGGATGGGTAGCAGGACCACTGTGTGCAAATGTTGTGACAATGCTCCGCCATTGTCCTTCCCTGCATAACATTTCTTTTCTCCTTCAGTCTCTATTATGTGCCCTTTCTCCTCCCATCCAATTAATTTCAGCAAGTATTAAAGAGGCTCCCACTTGGTGCAAGGACTGGGCATGGGAATTTTCTGGATTTTTCCAGGGCCGAAGTCACTGTTCTGCCTTCTGTGGTTTCAGAGCACTGTGTTCATGCCCACATAGTACATGTGCTATGTCCTTATATCCACAGTCCCAGAGGGCAGGGCTTGGTCTTACTTGAGCTTCATTGCCCTACAGTGCCTAGGTCAGGGTCTGGCATTCAAGAACCTGGAAAAAGGCTTGTCCAGGGCAGACGTGCCCCCTAAATGTGCCCTGAGCACCCCTCTATTAGTGCCTTTATCCCACTGTATGCCAGTTACCTACAAGAGCAGCCCAGAGTCGGGATTCTGAATAGGCAATAGCTAGCACACAGTAGCACGTCTGCTGAATGGATCCATTAAAAAGTGAAGGAAGGAAGATGAGAAAGGAGAGTCATGGGCGATCCTGGACTTTAAAGAGCTCCTGACCCACATGGGTAGGGGCAGTGGACAGGGAGCAGGACTGCAGAGGCACACAAACCCTACTGAGGTAGACATTCTGTCCAAGCAGTGCTGAAGGAGTACCATGGGGCTACAGAGGAGGACAGCTCAAACTCACCTGGGAGAATCAGGGACAGTTGTCTGGAGGCAGTGGCATTTGAGATGGGGCTTGGAGAGTGGAAAGAATGGAAGAAAGTCAGGAACAGTTTTTAGCTGAAGGTGGCATATTGGGCAAGACACGGAGGGCAGGGGCCCTACACTGGGGAGGACTCCATGGCTGGCCGTTTCCTACATCGGATTCCACCGGCAGTGGGGAGCAACTGAAGGCCAAGGGGTGTGTTGCTGGGAGCAGCATGATCAGAATACCTGAAAATCACAGTGAACGAGGGCACTGGACTGGAATGGAGAAAGCAGGCAACTGGTCAGGACCAGCTGCTGAGGCAGAGGGTGAGAAGGCTGTGGGTGTCTGATTTAGGGAGGCAGCTGCCAAGTCTGCCATGAGGGTGTGTGAGACTCCATCAAGAACGGATCTGAGGGATCTGGAAACTGATTTGATGTGGGGGGAGGGCAGTGGGAGGCTTTGAGGAACTGATCTGGAGCTTGGGAGAGTAATAGGGCCTCTCCCAGGGAGGGGCCGCTTCCCAAAGAAAGTAATGAGTTCCCTCCACCTGGGTGGGGACGCTTGATTAAGAAGGCAGATGCCAGCTTGGGAGGGAGGTCAGGGCCCCAGAGACAGAGTCAGGAGCTAGGCTGAAGCAAGAGCTAAGGCAGTGGGAGTGGATGAGCTCATGCTGGACAGAGTGTGGGGTGAGAGAGAAGATAACAGCTAAGGACAGAGCCTTGGGGAATGCCCACAGCTGGGGAGGTGTAGGAGCAAGTAGAGGGGGGATCCAGGAGGAAAGGGGGTAGTCCCCTCTCTTCTCCCTCTTTTCCAGTGCTGCCCCACCCCTGCTGCCCCCTCACCTTTCATGAGCCGAAGAGCTGGCCCGGGTGCCTGCCTAGCTTCAGGAAAGTTCCAAGTTGAAAGGCAGCAAAGCCCAGCGGTTGAGTGCTAGGGCTCTAGACCTGGTCAGAGCTGGGTGGGACTCCCAGCTGCCCCTCCCCCTCAAGGGCTTCTGACCGGGTGACCTCAGGTAAGCCACGCCCCCTCTGATCCCCAGCCTCCTCACCTTCCCCAGGGGATCACAACCGGACTTCTTCATCAGGTTGCTGTGACTATTAAGTGGGATAAAGTGTTATGCACTTGGCACTTGGGCCTGGCAAGCCCTCAGAGCTCCATAAATGGTGGCTGCTGCTATTATAATTATTACAGGGCCAGGACTGGATTCTGGCTCTCAATCTGGCTAGGTCAAGGAGCCCAGCAGCCCCCAGAGCCCTTAGCGAGGGAGGGGGCCTAGTGACCTAAACTCACCCATCTCCTTGAGTGCCAGGGCCCCTCCTGTTATCCTCCCAAGCGCAGAGCCAGGCGTCATGGAACTGGGGCAGT